>JAIUWH010000001.1:600000-875187 GCA_022058765.1 Clavispora paralusitaniae
ACTGTATATGAGAGTGGGGAATTGTGTCGCTCAGAGGGGCTTCCGATAATCTCCGATAACACACTTCTGATGAATCAATAATTGAGGTTGTACTAATAGTTTCATTAGACATTAGTGAATACAGAAGGAGTAATGCCAAACTTCTCTTGCTTATCGTCAGACGATAAGAAAGTATGCAAAAGACACACTTCTCTTCCTGTCTTTGTCTTAATGCGGCTTGATGCTCTGCGGAAAAAAATCTGAATGCACTCTGTAGAAGCGAGTAATCTTTGCGTTCGACGAAACAAAAGAATTTCCACCCACAACGTGAAATGTCCGGAAACACTACCAAGGTGAACTATCCGTATGTTATCGATCAGATTGCGCTAGTATGAACTTACTAACACCATAAGGTTTTGGTACGGCGGTGCCTCCAGTATGGCTGCATGTCTAGTGACACATCCATTAGATTTGGCTAAAGTTCGTTTGCAAACAGCTTCGAAACCTGGTCAGTCTTTGGTATCTATGGTGTACCAGATCATCAAAAATGAAGGTTTCTTCAAAATCTATTCGGGTTTGACAGCGTCCTTGTTGAGACAAGCCACATACTCAACAGTCAGATTTGGTATTTACGAATTTATGAAGGAATCATATCAGGAAAAATACAACAAAACTGCAACAACGGCAGTCTTGTTGCCTATGTCTATGGTTTCCGGTGCGTTGGGTGGTTTGGTTGGTAATCCCTCAGATGTCGTGAATATTAGAATGCAGAATGACTCAACTTTACCAGTGGAGCAAAGAAGACACTACAGAAACGCCTTTGATGGACTTTATCGTATTACCAGGGATGAAGGAATCTCTTCTTTATTCAGAGGCTTGACACCGAACTTAGTGAGAGGAGTTTTGATGACCGCTTCTCAAGTTGTGACTTACGATATTGCTAAGGCACTCTTGGTTGACACCCTCAACATGGATCCAGTTAAGAAGTCGACTCACTTCAGTGCATCTTTATTAGCCGGGTTGGTTGCGACTACTGTCTGTTCACCAGCAGATGTCGTTAAGACCAGAATTATGAACGCCAAGGGAACAAGTGGCGGTGCAGTCACAATCTTGACCACCGCTGTTAAGAATGAAGGTGTCGGTTTTATGTTCAGAGGTTGGTTGCCATCCTTTATAAGATTAGGTCCCCACACGATCGTAACTTTCTTAGTGTTAGAACAATTAAGAAAGTATAAAGTGGGTATGTTCTGATAGATAGTTGTATGGTACTTTATAGAGACAATCAATGGAAATACCTACAAGCATAAAAAATACTATCTCGTTTATAAGTGCTAATGAATATTCAGGAGCTGATGCTAGTTTAAACCTCAATGTTGTCCAACTCTTTCTTCTCGAAAGCTTCCTTCTCAGCCTCCAAGAGGTAAGGAATCAAGTAGTGGGTGTCCTCCTCGGGCTTCACCGCTTTACTAGCTGGCAACAACTGGTGAGACAACGAACATTGGTGAGCAGTGATCATTCTGAAGTTACGGGCGTAAAGCTCGTCTTCAGGCAATCTGGAAATGGCCTTTTGTGCGACAGGGTTTTCTTCGATAATCAAATCATTGTACCTAAAAGAGTTAGTATCCAGAAATAATGAAGGAGCATTGTAGGCAATTAACAAGCAGGGATGCATTCATGGCATCAACCATGAGAGTGAGAAGGTACATACTTCAAACCCATTTCTCTGTAGCCAGCATAGGCACAGAAGGTCTTTGCGAGTGGAGTAACAATCTTCGACAATGTTGGTCTTGACAAGATCCAATCAGATGCCTTGACAATAGAAGTGATAGAAGCCATCTTGCTTTATCTGTTGTTTCTTAGTGGAGTAGCAAGACGTTTTCGTGGTTTTTCTTCGCGATTACATGTTCGCGAAGCACTAGTTGTGATTGGTTCCCGTAGACTTCCTAAATAGGAAACATGACTCTGTTACGCTAAACATTGAGATGTCATTTAGGTCACGTGCGTTACAAGTCTCTCTGCAATCTTTTCAACATGTATTAGTGGGAGCACTGTTTCCCCTTAATATGGAAGACGTTACGGCTAATAATTGCCCTTACATAGTCAGTTTAGCATTAGCAATTGTGGATGTGTCAAAATACCAATCTATTTCTGATTACCAGTAGTTTAGTGAACTACATCTAGAGGTCCAACAAACCTTCCACATGTTCAGAAAGAGTACTATTTTGATGTAATAAATCTATAAGCTGTAATGTCAGGATGCTAGTGCCGATATTGAAGACAAACTTTTAGCAGTTTAACGGTTATCAATTCCTAGTAATGATACTCAGTACTGGCCTGACCATGTACATTTGGAAACCCCAACTCCTTCAAGATATTGAGTGGTCCCGTCTCCTTCACAACGTTCACCAATTCCGCATCTTTGCATAAAAACAAGCCCATCATGCCACATGAGTTTATTCCAAAAATATCTCTGTATTTGCCTGAGGATCTTGGAACGATCATCATGTATTTTGTTGTGGCGCAAAAATTGTAAGAAATATGGTCACAACCATTGTCTCTTAAAACTGTACATGCCCTTTGAAGTAAAGACACAAATGTCATAGCCAAGAGATCCTCTGTGAGCTCCAGTGTATTCTCGGGCAACCTGGCCACGAAATGAGCATAGGGCAAGTTAGGGTCCTGCAATGGTTCTTGGAACTGATTTGGAATAAAATGAGGGGATGTCTTAGCCAAAGACTCTGCATAAGGCGTAAATTCCTCTGGAAGTGTCATAAATTGGATGTGCTTATGTGGCTGAGAAGCGCCACTTTGTGGACCACAATTGTAGAATGCAAACCATTTCTTTTCCTTGTCATTCTCCTTTAAGTTCTTCAATAATTCCATGGTGACCACTAATTCAGAAGGCGAAAGAGGGGTATTTTGGGATTTGAACTCCTTCGTAACAACCATGAAATGAGCAGGAACAACAGGAAACTTGTTGAAAACGACACGGAAATCTTCGTGAAGCGAAGGTACAATAGTTAATTCTGGCTCGGGCTTAGCAAATGGGTTATCAGTGATGGAACCAGATTCTGGACGTTTTTGGAGACTGTGGAGCTCCGTCAATTCGAATGGGTAGGACGATCCATTCAGTTCTGCTGTCAAGATTTCCTTGGTGGCAGACTCGCCGTTGAAAATCAAGAAACCACCTTTTAAGGCAGTATCATATTTTTCATACAATTTCTTTTGAAAATCTTGAGGTAATTCAGACATTAGGTACTTGAAAAAGAAAACAGTATAAAACGTGGAGTTGTTCAACAACCTACATATGGTGAGCGAAACTGGTGATGCACCAACAGCGCGCCGTCACCTGGGTAGCCAGCAATCTATATTAGTCACGGGAATATTTAGGAAGATTTTCCAACTTCACTTTACCGCTTTTAACCCAGCTGGGGTCAATCAACTTTTCCCGATCTTCATACATAACTTTCAATGAGGTTTTGATAGTACCATCGCTCACACCAGTCTTGTTGGCAATTTTTGATGGTGTTACTTCAGCTCCAAAAAGTAAGGAGGTCATATAGATAACCGTAGCTGCAATCGTAATTGGAGAGCGCCCAGCTAAGATACCCGACTCCTTACATCTTCTAGCGATGTATTCTGCGGCGTTCGTCACTTCGTTGCTCAAACCTAAATGAGAACAGAAACGTCTTATCAAATCTTCAGCTGACGTTTGTGTCGTTTGCTCGCTGTCTTTTATGAGGGAATAAGCACCTGGATTTGTTTCGTTCTTTTCTTGGATAACCCGCTTGATGATTTTGAATACCTTTCCAATCTCCTTTTTTGGCACATTAGTCAATGCCCAAATCTCTTTAAATGTACGAGCCACCTTTGCCTTACGACAACCAATAAATATAGCAGCTGCCATAATAGACTCTTGTGATTTTCCTCGAAGTAATCGTTCGTCATGAACTAATTTGTAGACTTCCTTTGCCCCATCCTGAACAATCTTCGGTAACTGATATCCATCGCACATTTGTGATATTTTGGCATATGCTGCCGATAAGGCATTATCCTTCTTGTCCACTAAAGACTTGGATTGTGCTCTGTTCAACTCTCTCCCAGCTTTCACATTTTCAGGAACATAAGAGATCATTGTCGAAAGATCTTCCGTGTCTAACAACGGATTTCCAGCGTCACCTACACGACTTGGATCATCACCGTTTTGATCATCATTACTAAATGTTCTCCATTCCGACCTGGTGTCAACTACCCTGTCACTAAGAACCAATCCACAGCTTCCGCAAACAATATCACCCTCACTAAATCTTTCGATCAAGTCAGGGGGGAAAATTTTGCATTCTGGACAGACGAGTGTGATGTTGAGATTAGGCCCAAGAAAGGGCTCTTCTGTTGGAGGATTTGCCGTTTGAGCACTCATGGCAGGTGTAACTTATTGGAAGATTACAGTAGTTTGGGTATGCTGAAAAATGTATTGTCCCAATGAAAGTTGCTGGGAGACACAAATACTTGAAATATCCCTGCTACCTCGAATTAAAAAGTAGCTGTAGTAATCGAGTGAACGACACAAAAAGAAGGGACTATTCCTGAGTTGAACTTGATTAGTAAGTTATCGTAAAAGTTTTTGAGCATGACTTAGTTATGGGGAAGCCAAAGTGTTATTCGCACGACCTACGATTATATGTTCGTGAAGGTTCGGTCTGTTCGGTGTTAGTGAAGAAAATAGTATTAGGGTACATATGTGCAAACAATTGTATAGATAGGAAGCGTCAGATATAGCTATGGTTTATTTCTTCTGAACCAGTTAGAAAAAATCTCGGATTTACGGCGGACATGCTTTTTCTCTTTGTCAACATCCATTTTACCATCATGCTTAGCATCCTTCCGCAGCGTTAATGATTTCTGAGGAGAACGAATAGAAAGATTATGGCTCTCAGGCGGGGATATAGGGTGGTTCCGAGTCGACGGCAGCGTTGATAACTTTCCACTACCTAAGGACTTCAGTCCAAAATCGCCCGATACAAGACTCGTATTGCTCAAGGGAAGGGCAGCATCCATTGACTTTTCCACATGGATCGCAATAGGTGCCCTCAAGTTTTCCCCAGAGCCTTTGCTTGTCAAGGACAGTTCCACATTGGATATCACAGATGAATGGTCAGTCAAACCATCGCCAGTAGGATCGACGGTGGACGAGAAATCAGAAACCATGCTCGAGGGAGAATGGAGATCCAATTTGGGAACATGTACATCGGTCAATATTTTTGGTTTCACCGCTGTAGGTTGTTCGACAGTTTTGGTGACAACCTTTGCGGAAATGTTGACGGCATGTTCCACTGTAACCAGAACCCGGCCATTTTCCTGCAGCGGCAAGACTTTGTTGCTTGAATGGATAGGAGATGAGCTTTGTTTCATATCACGTTTACCACGAGCATCAATAAATCGCAAGGGAACAGAACGCTTTGCGTTGGACCTGAGGCTTGGAAAACTTGAAGAATGGCCAAGAGATTTTGAGTCGTCCTTAGAGTAATTGCCGTCAACGTATGTAGGAAGCACATGCACACTTTCGGTGGAAGAGTTCTTTAATGCACTCGAGATTTTGTAAGATTGGTCATAAAATGTTTGATATCTTGTCGCTTTTGCACTGGAGCGCTTGGATGTCGGAGTTCCCGCGTTGGTAAATATAAAAGAGGTATTTGAGTCCTTAGAAGAGTTAGACGGGGTCTTCTCAATTAAAGTTGAAGAAAATGTGCGCTGGGTTATGAAAGTACCTGAAGGAAGACTCGAGTTTGAAGAGTTTGCAGACTGAGTTTGATATACGCCTTGAAATGTTTCTTGTGGGTTGATAAAGACATCGTGTTCAACAAGATGCGGTGTGCTGTGGCGATGTGCTACTTCTGGGGCCTCAGTGAGAGTTTCATCTTCTGGTTGTCTTGAATCTTCAAAGTCATCCTCTTCTTTGATTGCATCAGCCACTAGTTCTCTCAAAGGTTGTTTGGGGTATATGGGCCCACAGAATGGAGATGTTGAGAGACTGCCTTGCTTTGTGATTCGAGGGGGAGAAGTAACTTCAGAATAATCTTTCACGTGTAAGTCCAGCCCCCGAATCTCCCTGTCGACTCGATCTTCAGCATACAAAATTTCATCTAAATCGATCACCGCGTTGGGAATGTTATGACTATCCAAGACTGTCTCTTCAGTCAAGAACATTCGAGGAGTGTTCGCAGAAGTCATTGATCCTGATTTCTTGTTTCTAAGGCGAATAGGGGAGTTCAAGTTTGAAGGGCTGTTGTTGAAGCAGCGTGGTGAAAGTGGCATTAGCTTCGGAGTCGTTGGAGCAGAAACCTCTTTTGGTGTCCCAGGAATTGAAGGAAAATGAAACTCTTCGCTTTCGGGTTTATTAGTAAAGTCTTCTTTATTTGAAAATTGAAAATGCTTATCAAGCATTTGATCATCCAAACTGCCAATCCGCGAATGGGAAGAATTCACTGCAAACAGACTCAGATACAGTCTTTGATGTAGTGGAGAAACCTCAGTGGGGAAGTGCGGATTGGAGGAAGTTGACGTGTGTCTGTAGCCTTGGGACAACGGGGGAGGGGGTGAAAGGATGCCTAGACTAGCAACGTCAAAGTCCCCAGACATTGCTGCAGACCGCTTGTGTCGATGGAAACGTTTTCCGCCCAGAGCAGATGGGACAGACAAATGGGATGCTGGCGGGAGGGAAGTCATTATTATCATGTGAGGTTGGTTGGAAAGTAATAAATCAGTGTTATACTGAGGATGTGGGACGTGAATATCGGGTTCGTGAAAGGAAGGAAAGGAACGAAATGAAAGTTGCTTCGATGCTAATGATGGTGATGAACAAAAGACGGACGGTAATGGATGTTCGATTATTGAAGATAGGTTTCCGGAAGCTTAGGAAAGAAAACAAAAATCGAGCGTGAAGAGAAGACAACGCTGTAAGGAACGGACGCTAACAATTGTAGCAAATAGCAGCCAAGAATGCAAAGATCAGGGCGACAAGATAGAAAATAATTACCCGTTATGGGATGGAGGCGAGGGTCCAGAAAACCGGAGGATGAAGCTTTATCCCCGGACCTGTTAGACCAAGAGTAAGGAAAAAAAAAAAAAAGCTGGTGGGTAGTGATGGTCTTCCAGGTTCTGAAAATTCAGATTCCCGAATGAAGTATAGCGTAAAGCAAAAGAAGCTCTGAAAACGGGAAAAACAAAAGCAAATGAAGTATACAGACCAACAAAATTCTCAGAGGAACAGGGTGCGTATGCATTACGTCGGTCACGTTAATATGAGAATTTCCTCATCCGTTTAAAAGTGAGATGAACACGAAACACGCTGCCATAACGTTGTAAAACACACAATGACTTAACTTACCTCCAAAATCTAGTGCCTACATTGGAACTGGACAATAGCAAGTAAGCGTACTCTGGTGAATCATCTGAATGCGAGAAGTGAAGAGTCGTGTACTCTAAGCGGTGGTTACAAGATAGTAGAGTGTGCACCCTGACATCGTAAGGGGTTAAATTCAAAAGAAAAAAAAGTGCATGTACGATTATCGGAAGCGCTGGAATTGAAGATGAATTGGTCGTTAATGATCAATCTTCGGTTGTGTCATATACGCACAGAACTGGTGCTCCTAACCAGTTTCCTTCTTTTAGGCCATTATTTTCTGGTATATAGACCTCTTCTTTCTATTCAAAGCACATTAGCCAAATTAAATTCGACCAATTCGCAATTAAAGTAAAAAAAAAAAAATGAAAAAGAGCGAAGCATATGGTTATGATGTTCAAACCATGGAGCAAATGGTACTATTTTTAACAGTAAAAATCTTGATACTGAGCCCATCTGGTCTTAATCAAATCCAAATGATTGCGAATATCTGAAGAGAGTTTTTGAGACATTTGGGGCAAGTAATACTCACAGCACTGTAATGTGAAGCTTGAGTCAATTCTGTCGTTTGCTTGAAAATTTTTGCGCTTTGGTTTGAATAATTGGTTGAGGTTGTGAACAATTCTACAGTTCGGTGCACACTTCTCAAAAGTTGTAACGGTGCGTTCTCTTTGTGTAAAAAATCTTCTCCACCAACTGCTCTTCCATCTTCCCCTCCTTCAACATTTTTCACGTGCTGAGCCATCTACCCGTTGGAAAAATATTCAACCCCCCTACGTTAAACTTTCGGCAAGTGCTCCTTTCTTTGATTGCCTTTGACGATTGTACAAGTGGAGTACACACAGGAACAACACTGAACATGCAGCCTCTGCATTATATATACACGATTGTCATCGAAATTACGTTTTTTCCTACACAATAAATGCATTCCCCATACACTCTCGCTGATATGAATTCGACATGAAATTATGCTCACTTCTTGTGCTTTTTAGCAATCCGTTTCAAGGCACGCTGTTCGTTTTTCATCACACCATCAACCATCTTATATTTACCCTTGACGCCTCTTGGTCTTCCGCTCAATCCTTTATTGCTGCCCGATGCAACCACAAGTGTAGTCTTAGGTTTGGTCTTTTGCTTCTTTGTCAACTTGCGCATCAATCTCAGAATCTCTTCTGCCTTGTCTCTCTCACTCTTGGCGCCGTCCTCATTGATCATATCAGACTTCTTCTTGATTTTCTCGAGTCTGCGCAATGCCCTCATCTTCTTTCTGCCTTGGGCTTCCAACACCTTCTTGATTGGTCTTGCATTTAACTCCTTCTGCTTTTCTCTGATAGCCGCAGCAGCTTCTTTTGTGATTGGTTTTGTGATTTTCGAGTGCTTCTTTTCATCCTCCATAAACCACTCTGGCAAGTTGTCTCTGTCTCTGAAAGAGTATTTGTTAATACCTTCATTGATTAAATCATTCTTGTTCATCTGGCCAAGGGCGACCTGGTGCGCTAAAGTCATGGCCTCAACTGTGCTTAACTCAACTCTTTCCTTGTGAGATTGAGCTTTAGAGAGCTGGCGTCCGATACTCTCCTCCTCGGAGTCGTATTCGGAGTCCATCTCTTCCTCTGGATGAGCCTCGACGATTTCAAAGTCAGACTCTGACTCCGCGCCAGAATCTTCCTTCTCGACTTCTTCTCTACTTCTCTTAACTGGGAGTTGCTGCTGCTTTCCATTGGCTGGAGTCTCCTGTGGCGTGATCGCTGCTAGGAGGTCTTCATCTTTCAAGTCGCCAAACACAGAATTGGATGCGAAAAACATCTTTGCATTCTTGGACAAATCTTCTTTATGCTTCTTTTCGTACATAGCACGAATTTCCTCTTCATCATCGGATTCTTCATCAGAGTCGACATCCATCTCATAATCTTTCTCCATTCCATTTTCTTCACTCTCTTCTCCAGATTGGATGCCATCCCAAGCTTCATCGTCAGCGTCACCTCTAGCAAGTTTGGCTCTATAGTTGGCATCTTTCTCAGCTCTTGTCTTTTTGTACTCTTGGTACATACCATCTAATTGGGCCTCCAAGTTATCGAGCTCCTCCTCAGAATCCACATCGTGGCTTTCTTCACCTGAGTCGATTTCGGTACCTTTCGCTCTTTCTTCCTCGGTAAACACCATTCTCTTCTTACCTTTGGCAAGATCTTCGATTTGGCCAGTTTTTTCTGCTGATTTGATGTTGAATAATGACTCAGCTCCTGATTGACCTGCTTCAATACCGATACTCATATCGGTAAGCATACTCATTTGGACACGCTTGATTTCTTTCTGCTTTAGTTCATTGGCACGTTTCTTCTCTCTTCTCTTCTTCTGCTTTTGTTTTTCTGTCAACTGCTCGAGTTCCTTGGTTATTTGCTCTTCTTCGGTGATTGGCTCCACCTCAATATCGGGCTTCTCTTCTTCTTGATCGTCGAGACCCAAAAGTGCTCTAGCTTCCTTTCTAAACTTTAAAATTAGCTTGAAGTCCTTCTTACCCAAGACTCTCAAGTCCTTGATACACTCCCGGAATTCGGGAGTGCAATGTCTCAACTTGCGCAACATTTTCCATTCTTTGTCATCCTTTGGTGGCTCCGTAAGTTTATTCAAAGAACCCAAGGTGTTGATTGGCTCTTCATCACGGACGAAATCGGCCAACGGCATCTCTTTGTACAATAAGTAGTCACCTTCTTCATATCCTTGTCTCTTTCTAGTGTGTTTTTCCGGGTTAAAAACTTTGGCTTCGTTGTTGGTATTCTCTGTAGGCAACTCTTCGAAAACTTCTTTTGGATCTAACAAACGTGGGTCCATTTTCTTGGGAGCTTTGAAACCTTTGCACACCACGAAAATTTCAGCAGAAACATTACGCGAGGCAGGTGGTTTTGTTGCCTCGACTTTGTCGAACAACTGCTGAAACACCCACATCAAGTTATTGTAGTCTTTCGATCTGAACACTTTTGTGACAAAGGTTCCGCCTTGAGTCAAGTTTTCACAAGCCAATTTCAAAGCTTTCAAAACCAACTGCGATTGTGTGAATGCATCCTGGACCCATCCCAAACCCACATTAGGAGCACCGTCATGAAGAACAGTATCGGCTTTCCATGTTTTCAAATGTCCTCTGAGTTTGGATCTGCAATCTTCTGTAGTGATATCGGATTGAAAAGTGATGCAGTTGGGGAGAGGCTTGATAGGCACAATATCAACACCAATGATCAAAGAGTTTATAGGACATAAGTTGGAGGCAACTTGACACCACGAACCTGGTGCAGCACACAAGTCGATAACCACTTTGGATTTTTCCAAGAAATGGCCGTACTTCTCGTTTATCTGAATGATTTTGAAGGAAGAACGAGCTCTATAGCCCTTCTCCTTGGCCAAGTAATAGTATCTATCTAAACGACCCTTGCTATTTTTCTTTTGTGTTTTACCCATGCTATGTAGAAGATACTTAAGGAAAGACCGATGAGATGAGGAAGAAAAAAATCCAAACCTTCTGCGCTGTAGCTAGCGCACGTGACCACATCGATAGACACACAGGCATATGCGCATTTATCTACATCATCACATTGTCTGTTTCTTCACAACTGCCATTCTTCAATTTCCGCTTTGTTTTGCTCCTGGTCAACAAGCGGATCATCCAATGTATTGAGATTTTTGTCATTGCAAAGAACACATTCTTTGAGCAAAATCGCATCGAGCTCGGCTTTATCTGCCACCGTAGAAGTTTGTCTGAAGGCTTGGAACATTTTCTTGAAACGATAATCTCCTTTCAGTTTCAAGTAAAAGCGAACGACACAGTCTTTGTGAAAGCAATGATGGCAATTCGGAAATACAATAAAATTTCTGTCGACCAATAGATTCTTGCAGAGTGAACAAGATTCTCCAGGCTCGATTATCGTGTAGATTGTTCCATTTTTTTCTTTGAGAGCAGAGTCTTGGATTTGCTTTTTCAAGTTTTCTGCGATATCAGCCGACTCTTGCATTTCCAAAGAAAGCTGGTTGATGGAGTTGTTGTATAAATTCAAGGAATTCACAATCTCCTCCTTGAAGTTACTAATAGTAATACTGGACGGAAATAAAGGAAGCAAGTCCTTCAAAGAAAGAACTGGGGCTCTTTCCTTACCAGAAAAAGATAACAGAAGCAAATAGTGTAAAACTTTGCTTAAACCCGAAGCTTCCGCATCATCTTTATTGTTCCCGTTCACTGAGTTCACAAGACTCGATGTGATAGATTGCACAGTATCTTTTTTTGTTTCTTTCGGTGGCGGGAGCGACTCCAAATTAGCCGCATCAAGAACTTCAACTTTCTCTCCATTACAGACTTTTTCAATCAAAAAGGTGGCGTATGTCATCCATAGCTTTTTCCTCATAGCAAAATGTTCATCTTCTAATTTTATTGTCGTCACCCGAACCCCGTTTTCAGACTCTTCAAAGGCAGACGTTGAACCATTTTCATCTTGAAAGATACTATTGTCGTATTGCTTCAAAACGTACTCAGCAAGAGACGAGAGGTTGTTATCTAACGCAAGCTTCAATGCCGCGTCATAAAGCTCCATATCATTGATGAGAATTAATACAGCAGGTTGATATCTTTTGAACCTCAAACACAATCTCAACAAAAATCCAGGATCATATGGAGCCCGTTTCCGCGAGTTGGACTGTGTTTCGCTAATTATGTGTTGCAAGGTTTTTGTGATGACTTTTGTGATAGCCTGTTGTTCATCTTCTTGAGAGGGATAGGAAATAAGCAAAGTCAAGTAGTAGTTCACAACAGTGGGATTTCGTACGCTCTTTTCGTTAATGAGCTTCAGGAGGAAATGAATGCTGGGATTTTGTGCATAATTAACGGTATTACCACTTTTGTTGTAACTAAGGATAGCAGGAAGAAGCCGTTCATAATCCAATGTTGGAAGCCTCAACCACAATTCAACAGTCTCACGTGGACTGTTGATAAGAAATGCTGTCGAAGAGCTGTAAATGATTTCAGATGCCTTCGGTCTATCTTTTGTGTACATCTTAACCAAAACCTTCAATGCATCCAGCCAGTGCTCTTCATCCATATGCTGGTTGAGTATAAATTCGTAATCCTCGAGGATGTCGGCAAAGAAGAGCAGTTTTTGAGAGAAGTCCATATCAGTAAGGATTTGATAGATGGTTTTAGAATCGACCACTTTGCAGTTTGTACTCAAAAACTCGTCAAGTTCATCATCCAATTCCTGTGAAAAATCTCTAGCAGGCAGCTCTTGAGCGCCATTTGCCATATGTTCTCCATAGATTTTTGCGTCTGATTGCATTCTCGCTTCACGATCAACAGCTTGGATCAATTCCACATAAATCCTTACGATCCAACTCGAGAGAATAACCATTCGCAATTTATTCCGTTCAACTTCCTTCGCATTCTTGAACTTGACTTTCAAGTATTCGACCAAAAGAATATTGGACAGGATTGAATTTTCAGGACTGGAGTGCATGTTCAAAAGCATTAAGCACACCTTCTCAAACGGTTCTTGCAGAGCTGAGAGAATGCGAATTCCCTTTACTTGATTTTCGAACAGACCATCTGAGGATTCACTGTTGTAGGTTTCAACGCCGAATCCTCCCTTCTGTAGTAGGTCATATCCTTGTTTGACCATAACCACATTTTTCTTAAACCAAGTACTGGAGTTTTGATCACTTGCATCTAGCAAGCGAAGAGCTCTTTCGTAGTCTCCAATCTGGTAGTAGTTGTACCAGACAGAGACAGATTCGTTGGTGATGGAAAGTTCAAAGATTTCATTAGATGTGTAAAGCCAATGGGTGTTTCCGATAGGATCAGATACAATCCCTAGAGGTTTTGTTCCTTGTGTGAAAGTTGGTAGATTCTTGACAACCGGAGACTGTGATGTGAGCTTGTTCACAATAATAAGCGAGTCACGTTTGCTTGACATGAAAATGAGATGATGGGCAGAAGAGACAAAGGAATTCTCTGAGTTTAAAATGCCCCGCTCGCCCACATTCAATTTTTCTGTATTGGATAGTTGCAATTCCTCGTCATTTGAGTATATATCAAGGGTCTCAGGCACCACTATGTAATAGTTCTGTCCGCGTGAAAGAAAAACGGTATTGGCGTCTTGTGGCGCTGTAGACAAGATTGTGGGCTCCTGACGGAAATCCCTTGTGATTTCAGCAAGAACAAACTCGAAGCAGTCCCATACTAGAAGCTGTCCGTCCACGAACAACTGGATCTGGCTGTTATTGTTAGCAACAGACAAGCCGAAGATCTGGCCTTTGGTCTTATAGACGTTCTTGACGTACTTGTCGTCTCTCTTCAGGCCTTGCGTAGCTGGTTCATGTGATTTGATCATAGCCACAAAGACATTTCCATCTTTCGTCGCAATGAGAAAATCGCCTGTGGAGCTCGTGTCTGGCAGCTCTGAGAAGACAACAAAACGAGCCTGAAGACCTTTGAAGCGCGGCAAGCTCTTGAACTTGGAGTATGAGATATGCAAGTGGAAATACTGTGTGTTGTTAACCTGGATAATCAAGAATTGGCCGCTTGGGTGAAGCCAAGCATTCGTCACAGACGATTCGGGCGAACCTGGAAGATCTATCTCCGCGACGTCAAAGGGATGGCTCAAATCTATACGATAGACTATCGTTGAGGTGAAAATGTACATGACATTGTTCGAAACAAGTAATTGGCGCAAGCCATTTCGAAGGTCAAACTGCAATTGCACTTTCTCGAGGTCAAATTTGGGCTGCTCGAAATGCAAAATCGCCTGCTCCTGCTCGAAGCTGGACGGCTTCGTCGATGTCACAGAGTCAGACCCAATGGACTTGACTATGTTTAGCGAGTCTGTATCCATCCTTGTTTGGGGCAATCGAAAACCCAATGAAGCTTATCAAAAGGTGGTGTTTGTGGTGCACGGATGTACACATAAACAGCATGATGACTAGGAATACAAAAGCACCCCAAGACAGAAATCAGCAAGAAAAAAACAGAGGGTGCCGGGAATTCTCCAAGCTTACCTTTATTCTATCTTTTAGCTGCTCCTGAAAATGTATTCAAAAAGAAAGAGAAAAAAAAAGAAAAAAAAGAAAGAAAAGCAACAAACAATTTTGCAATCAGAATATTCTCGAGGTTGCAGAGTTCCAGGAGCACTTTGATGTGACTTTACTCATACTAAAATGCATTACTGTCGTTGATTTTTCCACACTAGTAGATGAAACTTCTAATTTCCATTGCGAACTTTCGATGTGGTACTCTTGTCTGTGTAGAAAATCGAGCCACGTTTCTTTTTCACATGTCCTGCTTTTCTCTACTTATAGTTCTTTCTAGTTTTAACTATTTTACCTTTTTACCTTTTTGCGTTCCAGCACTTACCATCTTAACCTCGTAAGCCCTCTCTTGCCATTCTGTCGATTCGACCCCATTCTGTCCGCAGTAGAGTAGTGTCTATACCAAGTTTTCCGCACCGCCCCCATAATTCGAACATGATAAAGCATGACATCTATCACTCCATCAGCAAAGTAGAAAAAGGCCGCCGAATACAAAAAGCCGTTGCTGGATTTGAAGTGAAGTTCGAGAATTATCTGCAAAACAGCGATTGATCAACATGAACGTGTTGAAGTTACAAAAGAAGTATCCTGCCTTGGATCAGTCGGACATCTTCAGCATCATTGAGGATTTCAGAAACATCGACTTGGACGAAAAGGGGTGGGTCGAGAAGAAAGATGTCATCAATTCGGTTTCGCTGAAGGGCGAGTTCACCTACGACCAAGCCAGAGAAACCTTGAAGCAGGTTGATGTGGATGCTTCGGGCCATGTGGAATTGGACGATTATGTGCAATTGATGGCCAAATTGAAAGGCGCCGATGGCGCAGCTCCAGCCCCTGCTCCCAAGCTGTTTGGAAAAGCCTCTGGAGCTTCGGGTGATGCGCCTGTTAACCGTAACAGAGTGGTTTCCGGCACAGCACCTATTGCTACCGCAAACACATCCCACAAGACGTACATAGGGGGCAAAACCGACGGTACCACCCACACCATCAACGATGAAGAGCGGACTGAATTCACGCGTCACATCAATTCCGTTCTCTCCGGTGATCCGCACATTGGAGACAGGTTACCTTTTGACACGGAAACGTTCCAGATCTTCGATGAATGTCGTGACGGTTTGGTCTTATCCAAGTTGATCAATGACTCTGTTCCCGACACCATCGATACACGTGTGTTGAATGTTCCTTCGGTCAAGAAAAAGACACTCAATAACTTTCAAATGTCGGAAAATGCCAACATTGTCATCAACTCGGCCAAGGCCATTGGCTGTGTGGTGGTCAACGTCCATTCTGAAGACATTATTGACGGTAAAGAACACTTGATTTTGGGTTTGATCTGGCAAATCATTCGTCGTGGTTTGTTGTCGAAAGTGGACATCAAACATCACCCTGAATTGTACCGCTTGTTGGAAGACGATGAAACACTTGAGCAATTTTTGAGATTGCCACCTGAGAAGATCTTGTTGCGCTGGTTCAACTACCACTTGAAGAACGCTGGCTGGGAAAGAAGAGTATCTAACTTCTCTAGCGACATCAGTGATGGAGAAAACTACACCGTTTTGTTGAACCAGTTGCAACCAGCCCACTGTGACTTGTCGCCTTTGCAGACACGGGACTTGTTGCAACGTGCGGAGCAGGTATTGGAAAATGCTGACAAGATTGGCGTGCGCAAATACTTGACCCCTACCGCTTTGGTGGCAGGAAACCCCAAGTTGAACCTTGCGTTCGTCGCTCATTTGTTCAACACGTACCCTGGGTTGGATCCAATTGAGGAGAACGAGAAGCCAGAGATTGAGGAGTTTGACGCGGAGGGAGAAAGAGAAGCCAGAGTTTTCACCTTGTGGTTGAACTCCTTGGACGTGGACCCACCGATTGTTTCCTTGTTTGAAGACTTGAAGGACGGTTTGGTTCTTTTGCAAGCATACGACAAGGTTTTGCCCGGCAGTGTTTCGTGGAAGCATGTCAACAAGAAGCCAGCAAACGGGAACGAGCTCTCACGTTTCAAGGCGTTGGAAAACACAAACTACGGTGTCGAAATCGGAAAAGCCAACCAGTTTTCCTTGGTTGGAATCGATGGCTCGGACATTGTCGACGGTAACAAATTGTTGACATTGGGCCTTGTGTGGCAATTGATGAGAAGAAACATTGTCAACACATTGTCGAGCTTAGGAAACGGCAAACATCTCTCGGACAGCGACATCTTGAAGTGGGCCAATGCGCAGGTGGCCAAGGGCGGCCGCAGCAGCCCAATCAGATCCTTCAAGGACTCTTCGTTGTCGAGCGGTGTGTACTTGTTGGACGTTTTGAACGGCATCAAGCCTGGCTACGTGGACTACGACTTGGTTTACCAGGGCAACATCGGCGAAGAAGAGAAGTACGCCAATGCCAGGTTGGCCATTTCTATTGCCAGAAAGCTTGGTGCTTTGATCTGGTTGGTTCCAGAGGATATCAACGAGGTGAGAAGCCGGTTGATTTTGTCCTTCGTGGGCAGTTTGATGAGTGTGGCGCAGTGAGTGTGCACGACGAAAAGCAACGATGTATTTTTATTTTAGCCAATGTACTCGTCGGTGAAAACAGGGCAGGTGAAGAAGCTACTGAAGATTAGATTTAGACAATCTGTAGAGCATATGTGAAGGTCTTGTGCACACCCGTGCACCAGCGCGCACTGTCCAATAAAAGTTTTAGCATTATCGAATACAACCTCAGGAATCTCTTCAGCATGACCAAGCCCATTTTCCCCTTCACCGAGGCGAACAGCAAGCGTATTGCGTCCTTGTTCAGACAAGCGTTGAGAACCGCCTTTGACTCGTCGCTCAAATTCGACGCCTACAGAAGAGAAACCATCAAAATCAGATCGCAGTTCGAAGCCAACAAACACATTTCCGACCCCAATGAATTGGAGAGTGTAATCCAGCAGGCAAAGGCAAAATTGGCCGAGTACGCCCACCCAGATCCATATATCCCACCTTGCAGACCGGGCGGAACCAAGTACGAGAGAAACATTCCTTTGGCCAAGGAGCCGGTTGTTCCAGGCGACTGGTAGAGACGAAGTGTGGTTTATGTATTCATTATTCAAAACTTGCATATGGAGCTAATACAGTTTCACGAGGAAGAGTGTAGAGGGAGGGACGAGAAAATCTGACTGTAGAACTGGTAAAGGTTGAAGGTAGTGGGGCTGACTGAATGAAACAGGATGTAGCGACTGGCCTCTACTTCTGCCCATGGTCATTGACAATGTTTCGTTTTTTCAGTGACTGGGCGGACTGGCGCTGAGCAAGTCATTGAGCGAACGGCTATTCGTCTCAGGAACATTCAAGACTAGACTAATCCAAAGTTTCTTCGAACATGTTTAATGATTGGTTTTCCATTGTGGCCGACGCTTTAGCCACTCAATGATGTACCGTAAAAAATATTTGAGCTTGTATGCTGAGCTACCCATCTCCCGAGATGAAGCATATGAAGTTGAAAGTTATTTTTTGTCCACTGGGGGACGGTTCGAAGAATGTAGGCAATTAGAATGAAGACGCATCTCATTGACTATTTCATGAATGATGTGGTATTCAAGTTACCTTCAATTGTGTACTGTCAGACATGCCAAACTGAAGAAAGAACCAATCGAACGCTATTGAGATTTAACATTAGAGAGTCAAGGAGTACTGTGTTTTGTATTGGCCATATGGAAACAGACTGAAATTAAATTGAGCTGCTGGTCTTCAGATTCTTCCCCAGCATCTGAACCAGGCCATTAGTTAGGCTTGCGTTCATCGGTATATTGCTTTAAAAGTTTGATTGGCTTGAATTCTACAGGTGGTTCGGTTAGTGGCAGCATCTAATCTACAAATCATTTATAATCATTTACGCAAAGGGATGTAGATACTAAAACCTTATCATCTACGGATAAAGTGATAAATACAGCCGTAAACACTCCACCTCATATTCGTGTAATTTGATGCGAATAAAGCCTACTACCTTTAGCAATTGGGCTAAAATGGCCTAAATGCTCTCCAAAGTTTAGTCTTCGCAGATTCATTCAATCAATCAATCAAAGCAAAAAAAAAAACTCTGTTCATCGATCGTATTAAATTAAATCATTGGTTACTAATTTTTGGTGGAGACGTTGTTGTTTTTTTTGTTTTTGTTTTTGTTTTTATTCTAGTGTCTTGTTTCTTTTCCTTTTTTTGGCTAACTTGTCGTTATCTCTGCTTTTCTGATTGTAATTACTGTGTTGTCCCAATTAGGCGAGCCTGAACTTTGTGCTGCAAAACGCATTCTCCAGAGTACAGCAGCACATATATACCAATACGAACTTCCCTTTTCACTCATTTCCTTCAAATTTAATTCCTTTTCGTTTTCTTTATATCACTCTGCCTTCTCATTCTGGTTATCTATTTTCCTAGTCATGGCCACTATCCTCAGCAATCTCGAAGCATACTTGCAAAAAGCTAATGACGAGCTTCTCCAAAAAACCTTCTATTTTGAAAAGAAAGCCAACATCTCAAAAGTACTCTCCCCTAACGTCACTGTCGGTAGTACCCCTGTCACTATTGACCTTTCGGAGAGGTTGAGTGAAATTCTCGGTCGGTTTTTAGCTACATACGGAAACCCAATTAGAGAATTCCTTGGTGGAGAGTCTCTTCTCCATTTGGAGACTCCTTTACTTATTCTCAAGCAGACTGACGAAAGTTTTCAGCTATTGTTGGGAGCTCGCATATATCATCACGAGGCTAGGGCCCTTCTCGCCCTTTTGCTGCTTATCTTCCTTTTGGTCATTTCTTGGAAGGTTGTTGTGTACTTTCTTTGGAATTCATGTGAAGAAATCATAGATTTGTACTCGCACTTAAGCCCTTCAGAGCTTTCTGTTCTGGAGGAGTCTTCTGATATCGATTCTGCTTTCGGTTCTCGCTCGCTAGTTTCTCAAGAAGAGCTTTATGGTACGAATCAAGGAAGTAGGAAGCTTTTTTTGAAATGCTTTGGAAAGAAGGATGTGAGGGTTGTGTCTCCCGCTTCATCTGGAGCTACCGTTGTGGTGGAAGAGATGGAAAGCACTCTTTTGAGGTCTCGTCCACTTGGACACGCAAAGAAAAACCTTCTGTTTATGGTAAGCAAAGAATACCTCATGTTGCTAATTCCTGGCATTGACTCCTGGTTGAAACAAATCCCTTCGAGTTCTTCCACGTCGGATATCTTTCTCAGCTTATCACGCATCTCTAATAGCTTAAACAACGAGGCAAAACCTGAATTTCATCCTCAAGATCTTCACTTACTCAGGTTTTTCTTGTCCACAGATTACATTGGAACCAACGACGGTATTAAAAATAGGATTTCAAGCGTGACTTCGCAGTTCACGCAAAATCCAAGAATCCTTGTTGATTCGTGGGAAAGTCCCACTTCTGATGCTGGCTCCAGCCTTGAGATGATGCTCCTTGCGACCGCAATTGCCGTGTTCGATGTATACAGTGGCTTTAGTCTCAATCTGATGAACAAGATTCTTACTTCATTGATGCGTCTCAGCAGAGATAACACAATTGTTTCTTCTTTTGCTGCCGATTCTTTCTGTGTGATCATGGCATCTTCATCTGAAAGTCTTTATGAAAACCTTTTTAATTCTGTTTCACAGAGTACTGATAATCTTGGCTTGCCACTATTACTCCGATCGCTTTCATTCTACGTGATGGTTAACAAGCTGCACATCACTTCTCAGCTTAAGACAGCTCCCACTACAAGCAAACTTCAATATCCCGTGATAAAACTTCTCATGCATTCAGTTCCGCTTTTCCAAAAATATCCGTATCACTTTCAAGAAATTTTCCATATGGGAGAATGCATCACACCTCTTGATGAGATGGTGACGCTATACAATGTGGTGGTGGATGCATTTTTGAATGATGAGGTGCCACCTCCTATTCAGCTTGAACTTCTGGAGTTAATTGTCTCTAAACTTTATGGAATTCTCAAAGAGAAATTCAAGGCTGGAGAAATATGTGCGCCGAACATCAAAGGCATGGGTGCAAATTAGAGCGCGATGGCTTTCAAGATTGTTGTGTGCACGTGATGCTGAAATTTTCAGTTTCTGAGAGTGCTCATCTCATCTTGATTTGTAGAACAGAGAATTATCATTTATTAGAATGCCGAGATCCAAACGTTCCAAGCTCGTCACTTTGGCGCAAACAGACAAAAAGGGAAAGGAAAACAAGTCTCGCATATTCGATGAGGTTAGAGAAGCTCTTGATGAATTCAAATACGTGTGGGTTTTACAATTAGATGATGTGAGAACTCCAGTTTTGCAAGATATCAGATCCGACTGGGTTGGTTCCAAATTGATGTTGGGAAAGAGAAGAGTTTTGGAAAAAGCTCTTGGTGATACTCCTGCCGAGGAATACAAAGACAACTTGCACAAATTGGCCAAACTTTGTTCTGGTGTTTCCGGATTGTTGTTCACAAACGAAACACCGGAAACTGTGGAGGCATATTTCAACGCCTACACCAAGGCCGATTACTGCAGAGCCAAGTCGAAGGCCCCTATTGATTTTACCATTCCAGAGGGTATTGTTTACTCCAGAGGCGGGCAGATTCCTACTGAGGAGGATGTTCCAATGTCGCACTCCTTGGAGGAAACCTTGAGAAACAAGTACAAGATCCCAACGAAGATCAAGTCGGGAAAGATTTTCATCAACGAGCCATTTGTTGTCTGCACCAAGGGAGACACGTTGGACGTGACGCAAGCGTTGATTTTGAAGCAATTCGGTGTCGCTGCTTCGGAGTTCAAGGTCAAGATGATTGCTTACTACGATGGCGAATCTTGTGAAGTCAAGAAGTTTTAAGGTGCTTTGTCCCTACTGCATGACACTATCTCTTCTGTACATTAATTTCCCTAACCGCAAAAATATTCCCCAGCTCGTATGGTGAATAGATACTATCCAAGTGAATCACTTTATAATTTGTAGCCCAAGTTATTTCTCTGCCGTTCCAAGCTGGCATTGCACGAAAAATAATCTTGCAGTCACTTGCCCGATATTCTTTAGACTGTAGATGTTGAGCTTGGGCACCTCAAAAGAACATCCTCGCGTCACGACGAATTTTTCCGAATTCAACGTCACCTCCACTAATCCTTTAGCCACGTGGAATATAAACAGCGACTCGCCAGCTGTTCGTAGACTTTTAAATCCCTCCACTGGAAACTCCAAAAGACCAGCCGCTATCATATCGGAATCGGCGTCGAAAAGCGGGGCAACTTTGAAGTTTTCCACCACTTGCAGGCCCTTATTAGAGGGTGGCGGTTGTTGGAACTCTCCTCCATCTGGCGTCCACGCTACGACTCTCTCGACTTTTGTATCTTCGCTCAAGAATACCTCAGCCTCCAACGATTTTTTCTTGAACCACTCAGACCCCTCGATTTCCGGGTCTGACTCGTAATCGTACGTCTCTGGCTTGGGCTTTGGTTTTCTTCCCCTGGTAGCTGTTCCGTTTTTAGGAGGGCGGCCACGGCGCGCTGCAATCTTTTTCTTTTGTGGCTCAGGAATGTGGACTACCTCCCGAATTTCTTGGAGGGGAACTTTGCGGATGTCGCTTATAAGTGTGCTGTCCGGGTCGCCGTTTGCTTCGTTCGCCCGCGAATACACAATGCGCTCATTGCGCCAGTATGCCAACGGGGCAATTTTCGTCCTCTTCGATCTTCGAAGGCCTTCTGGTGGTGGAGAGGGAAGAGGAGACGGCTGGACAATTACCTCGTTGGGCTGTGACGATTTGTAGGTACTCTGCGTGCTTTGTGAAGGCTGTGTGTCATTAAAGTCTGAGTCAAAAGTGTCGTCGCCGTCACTTGAAGGGAGTTCTGGTTCTGGTTCCAGAGAACCATCATCCGCGTCCCTTTCTGGAGCGCCTCTGCGCTTCTGGCGATTAAGCGCCATGTTTTTTGTGAGAACAGACAAGCTCTTTTTTGGTCGAGAAGTTTCCACAGGCTCAGCTGTGCTTTCTTTACTTTCATCTTGATTATCGTCAAACTGCGATGGGTCATCAAACTGGGATGGATAGTCAAACTGGGATGGGTCGTCAAAGTGAGAAGGATCCTCAAGCTGGGAAGGATCTGGGGGATCAAAGTCGGTGGCATTGTAACCATAGTCCAGGTCTGACTGTTCTGACAGTTCCTTTCCTGCTTTGAGATCTGTAGCGACTGGCTTCTGTGCCTCACGTTTCGTCAAGGACAGGAGCGGGATTGGAGATAGCGTCATGCTATCATGCAACTCGTCGTCCAGAATGTCAAAGTCGAAAGTCTCTTTTGTCGTTTGTTTTTCCTCAGGCGTTCTCGTCCTCTCTCTCGGTGGAGGTACAGTCCGGGGCCTCGTTTCGGGCCGTTGCTGTTTGGGCCGCCTTCTTCCCACGCCCAAAGTTCTCCGAGACGCCAGCACAGCATCTTGCTTGGGGGTTTTGATCGGTCTCGAAGTGTGCGCTGAATCGCTGTTTTCCGGCGCAGTGGAGTCGTTGAAAAAGTCGTCGAGATCGTCCATGTTGTATTTGTCTTTGGCGACATTTTCCCGAGGCTTCCACCCTGTTTTGCGCGCTTGGGCGCCAAGGCGTAGCAAATCCATGAGAATAGGAACGATAACAAAAAACGCGGAGCGCGACTTGTGCGCGTAAAAGTTTATGTTTCTCTAAGCATTATCAACACTTTTTCTAGGGGCGAAGAACAGACCCAAATAAAGGGAAAAACGCTAGTGTGTTCACTTTGCTACATATTTGGCGTTGCCGGAACTGCTTGAAACTGATGTAGGGTAAAACTGATTTTCTAGTGTGAAATAAAACTTTAGAAGTGCGTTGCAGGGCATTGGGCCAGGTAAGAAAAGTGGCCTTGTATCAATCCTACACATGTGGAAGCGCTGTAATTCTGGTTGCCTTGTAGTTGAAATACACAGATCTTACCTTTTTTCAAATTTTTCATGAATAATTTACGGGATATTCATTGGAAATGGCGGAGAAAATAATAAAATACGACAAGTCTTAACTTTTGTGGTCCACGTTTTGTCCACATAGATACGGAGGCTATCGGAGCATTTGTATAGGGTGACCCTGATACATAGTCCTTGATGGCCTGATTTTGAATGGTATTGGATTTCTTATAACCTTTTGATATCTTCGAGTATTCTGGTGCGTTTGCATTTTATCAAGAAATCCGCAAACAGAGGAGCAAATGCGATCAAAAGTATCTACATTTCTTTTTTCTCCAATTCCATTACCGATTCACTTTAATTGCAAGTAACAAACCACCTTAATTCATATATTCGCCTTTTAGTTCAATCGCTCTCAATCATTCTCGTTTGATAAATTCTACCTTGTGTTAGTGTAAGTTCATTAAGTCTATAAGCTTCATCCTGTAAAGCAGCGAGCACCAGGCCCACATATTTTCTGTTCATAAAATGGAAATTCTGTAATATAAAGTAAGATAATGGTCCAAACTCAAAGAAACCTCTCAATATTCGAACGCCATACCAAGTGCAAAAATCCAGTACCGAATTTAGCAAATGTCTTCAACATGCATGCTAGAAAGAGTAGTTCCCAATTAGATATCGCCTATATCTCAGCAGTAAGCTCGTATGTGAGCACAAGGCCGTCAGAATAGACCACATAAAGGTGAAACCGCGGATACTCCGAGCTGGGCGATGCGTTTCGGCAACAAAGGCCTATGAGAGTACGTAAACTGTGTTCGGCCACCACAAGGCTGAGGGCATTAGGAAAAACGTGTTCCTGTCGCATACCGTAAAGGCCACGGTGTTGGCAGAGCCGCATTATAGACACCAAGCCCGACTGCGAAGCAGCGACAAAACACAGAAGATCAGGGATGAGGAGTGTGATCAGAAGCCGGTCGCACCAGCGTGTGTCCTCGTTTTGCGGAATGTCAAGGGTGAAGAGCCGTTTTGTTGCTGCATGGCAGAAGAGAGAATCCTCCCGCATGAGCCCAAGCCGAGTGTCTGTAGAAATCGCAATAAAAACGTCATCGGGGGAGTCAGTGACAGAGTAATTGGATGAAGTTGCGATGCTGCGACACTGAAGTTCATAGGCCATGCGCATGTGGTTGTAGTCAACTTGGGCGTCTACAAGTTTGGCCTCGGTGTCATCTGGGGAGAAGGTGAGAACTGGTGAACCAAAAAACTGCCAGCGGGCAGCGCCTCCGACATGAGATGTCGTTACCGGATCAGCAGTCATATTCACTATACGCAGCTCAGCAAGAATATGTGACATTTCTGTTTCCTCAACGATAGACGGATCACCAGTCATTGCCCGGAGAGATTGGACGGGCTTGAAGTAACGTGCAGCAATGGGCTTGCATGTCCAGCCGTCCGCAGGTAGTTGTGTTCGGCGGATGAGTTTGGGCGTGGAAAAAAAGACCGTCAGTTCAAAATTGGAGAACAGAAGGTCATGAGAGTCTTGACTGGGGGTGCTTTCACGGTGGTTATCAGAGCCGCCTTCGACATCTTCAGTTTCGTTTCCTTCACCCTCATTCTCATCAACCTTCTTCCGCTCGAACACAAACTCCAAAATCACCAACTCTCCCAGAATAGACGTTGCACACACTTGCACCCGATGCTTCCCCTCGTGAATGCGATACTTCACTACCGAAACATCTGGTACATTATGCAGAAGAGCCTCCATTGAAACATGCGCAAACTTCCCGTTGCCCTCGGAGTAGAAGAGCGTCACTTTCTGTGAGTTGGCCGAAACCACAACCACATGGTGCAAAGAGCCGTGTTCATCGCACGCAGATGCAAAGTCTAGGCCCCAAGCCGAGGCATCCACCTGTAAGGAGAAATCCGGCGCAAGCCGTAAGCCGAAGAGCCTTCCAGATTTGTTTCGCTCCATCTCGCGATAGAGCGTTTTGGCGTTCCACACTAGCACAGACCCATCATCCACACAAACACCCACAGCAGGCCCGTCGACCCATGAGGAGCAGACTTTGAGCGCATTGATTGTATGGGGAAAATGGGGCCAAGTCAGAATGACCCGGGCCGCCGTGGACGTGAACGCAGGTCGAGTATCAAAGCGGAGACGTGGACTCTTATTGGGCATGTGGAGATGGTCAAGGTCATACATCATTATCTCGGAGCAGCAGGCCACCACAAGCACGTTTTCAAGGACGCCGGCCAAGTTGTTTTTGTAGCGCCGTGACGATTCCAAGCCGTGCACAAGAGTAGCGCCCACAGGCACGAGCCGAACCAGGTCACGGAACTTGGCTGCGGGCGGAAGAGCGACAAGCCGCATTGCGTCTCCGGGCACAAGGCGCGAGAGCGCCGGGCGGTAGGGCTCGTAGACGCCGCCGTTTCCGGAATCTTGGGGGTCGTGGAAACTGGAGTCTTGAGGAGAGTGAGACAGAGAGTGAGACGGAGAGTGAGACGGAGAGTGAGACGGAGAATAAGACAGAGAGTGAAAAGTGGAGTCTTGAGAAGTGGAATCGTCATGAAAGCTCGTGCTGTTGTGGCGACTCTGCAGACATTGACTTGTGCTCAGGTCAATGGCACTCTGGTACTCGGACTCAAGGGCACTCTGCGGATTGTGTGCATCTGTCAACGGCTCCTGGCCAAAAATCTCCCGGCGTGTAAGGGAGTCGTGCTGTTCCCAGCGGCGGGCGAGATCAGCGACAACTTGGCGCATGTCTGTGCGCTCTGAGTTGTTGGAGTAGCGGCGGTCGCTGGCTACGGCAGGCGGGCCCGAGAGGTCAAAGGAAAGGTCCGCATCTGCGGACGACAAAGGGTCATTGTCCAAATGTCGCAGTCTGTTTTCCAGAAGGCCTCTGTACTCTAGAAGACGGAGAAAGAGCAGAAACGTGTGGACCATGAGGAGAAGCTGGGATCGGCGCGAGATCGGCTTAGGTGCAAATAGGCGGAAAAACAGTGCGGAAACTCAACGGCGCGATGGATCAGGCTGATGAAATTGGGAAAGGCATGTTCTTCTGTAATGATTTGGTGCTTGGAGCAGTACATGTGGCATTTGCAAGATTAGATGATAGTTTTTGATTTCACCCCGGAGCTGATGTAAAAGTAAGCTCTTGAATTTAACTAAACGTACATGTTCTCAGCGTTCGATTCTCGTTATCCATTGGCATACAACACGATAAATAGCGTGTATGAATGATAGATGTAAGTTCGAATCTCAGTATGCCATAGCAGAAATACAAGTTAACAGTAAGATGAAGCTCATGGCGTTATGTACCAATGTCGTTTTGTGATTTTTAGTTACTAAAATACAGCCAGCCTGCTGGTGGACTTATGCCACAATGACTTGGAGCTTTTGCTGCTTGTGCAATCTAAACTGTTGTCCAGAAAGATCAAAGAACATATGCCTGCCTCAAGAAAACGTCGCCTGAGATATGAAACCCAAGTAACAATTGTTGCCTTGTCTGCTGGCTGCATCTTCGTAGAAACAACGTATCTTAATTCAAAGTCAATGGTAAAGTACTTGTTGGGTAGCTGGCTGAACCCAACTCCACGGTACACCACACCTCCGAGCTCGACAAGTAGGCTTGAAGAGTTCGTCTGAGTGGTCTTTCACTCGTCCAAGTGGTCTTTCACTTCCTTGGAAACAAAGTCCAGTGATGTACCCAGGCCAAACGATAATACTATGTGGCATGAAACTGCTTTCCATCCACATCAGTGAGCTCCACACGGACCTCAAGGTGTCCTATTGGAGTATCGAGAAGATACACTGCCAAAAGGTCTCGTCAATTGGTGCCACCTGTACAAGTTAGGATATTCCGTTTTGAAGTCAATGCCCTCCAAGCGCCCATTGCGCCCATCAGGACCAAAAATATTCTCGTTGATCGGGAAGTCCAAGATAATATCGGCAGCAGTCAACTTATTGCCCACAAAGTAGCCTCCGCCTTTCTTAGCCAATCTGTCGTCCAACAAACGAAGGTTTGTAGAGAGCCTTTTGAAATAATAGCTGTCATTGATATTCCCTGTGACAGTTTTGGTTAAAAGTTGAAGAGGCCATGGCGTTTTGGAAACGGCCACTTGGCCAAGTAATATCGACACCAAGTGAGGTTGCAAACTGCCCTCAGCAAAGTGCAAATAATAGTCGATCAATTCCGTTTCTTCTTCAGTCTCACCGCTCAACTTACCTTCTGGATCGTAGTGTTGAATAAGGTACTGGACAATGTGGCCAGATTCGGCAAGCGTAAGAGGCTCCCCTCTGCCTGCTTTAAATACTTGCAAGATTGGAGCAGTTCCGGTCGGGAAGATGTCGCGCAACTCCTCAGGTGCAAGGAACTCCTTTGTTCTCTTGTAGTACTTGATTTCGTAGTTTAACTGCAACTCTTCTAAAATCCAAATGATTCTAGACGACCGGGAATAGTTGAGACTGTTGAAAGTTAGCAGTATGTCAAGACTCGCCTCACTTCAAGTACATACTGGTGTAAAAGGAACGTGTCTTGGATTCCGGAAGCCATTGAGGAAATGGAAAGAATCCGGTTATAGTTTTGGCTGTGGCTCCCCAATATAGATGTCCACCAATGTTCAATTCTCGTGCAGGCGTTATCACCATACGCGAAGACACTTGGACAGCCGCATCAATATTCGATTGAAAGAAATTGGAGAAGAGAGGAGCTTCTATTACTTACGTTACTAGAGATCTCATGTTCCCGAACACGATGTATAGCCTCCACACTTTTAAACCAATCGACCAAATTATTACAAGCTACTTCGCTAAAATGATTCGACCAAATTATTACAAGCTACTTCGCTAAAATGATTCGACCAAATTATTACAAGCTACTTCGCTAAAATGATTCGACCAAAGAACCAAATTGATTGATACCATGACAGACGAAGAGTCACCACCACAAACCATAAACATGAACTTTTGTAAATCTTAAGGTGCTCCTTTGTATTTAAAAAGCTGAGAGATAAAAGAAAATGGGCTCACGTCTACAGCACATACACCAGACGTTATTACTCCGACATGCTTTCCAATGTTGTAATTATATGTTAGCGCAAAAAGTCACGCAAAAAGCCTCTAAGCTTGTTATCTGTTGTTAGTTTCGCTGGTCAAGTTTGGGCTCTTGGTACGAATCATTTGCATATTGAATTTTTTGGTGCATTGGTGTGAAGTAACGTGGAAACCGCAGTTAGAAACATAACAGGCCTATATCTGTTGCCTTCATGCTCATTATCCAGTACCTTGATAATTTATGGAAAAAGATGTAATCTCGTCGGTGTTTAATGGGTATATAGCGAGGTTGTATGTTTCAGCGTTTGATTGTATGTTTGAACTTAGATCGAATGGTAAAAAATGAACATTCATATACTGTTAGTTTGCTAATCATGCTTTAAATCCTCATTTGAATGTTAACGAGAATTTCAAGTTGAACGGGAAATCTTTAGTTGTTCCATCATGATATTAGCATGTTCAGCTACCCCACCGAACTATACCCGATATGTGGGGTTTTGTCTCATTGAACCACTCACGTTGTAAAAAAGTACTCAGTCAGGCAAAAACCAGGGTAATTCGTTCTGATTGTCCTTCTCTACACTTTTGATGCAGATCTTCGTCTAGTGATAGAGTAGAACAACTGAAGGACAATCATCCGTTAAGTGAACAAAGTTCAATGTGGGAACCGAAAGCCTCAAACAAGAAGTCGGATAAAAAAGTTAAAACAGCATCGTGAGTACAACTTTACATCACCGACACTCTACAACTCCATACCCATCACGATCTACAAATGGTAAGGAAGATCGAGATATCGAAGCCGACCGGACAGCTTTTTCTGATCGGAGCCATATGTCCATGCAATGGTGCGCAGACACAAAAAGCACCAAAAAGTGTAGGACAAATTGGACATCCACGCAGAGCGAAAACATGCGGTCTGCCCGACTGCAATCAAAACATATATTTACCAGATGGTTCAGACACTGTAGCCTTGCCATCAATGAAGTTTTTGCACCCAGCAAAGTTAGTTTTTGTGGCACTGCTTGTCGCCCTTGCGCTCGCCCTGGAATCAGAGGCGTCCGCGCAAGCTGATTCGGCCCAACTACACGAGCAAGCACAGCCACAACCAGTCGAGGCAAACCAGCACGAGCCAGTACAGAAAGAACTACGTCACAACGAAATGCAGTCTGTCGACAGTCAGGCGGCGGAATTTTCCAGTCTGGTGCAACTTTCCAGTCAGGCGGCCGAAGCTTTTTCGGCGCGCGGCGCGGCTCCGTCGCTGCTCCATGCTCTCTCGCGCGACCCCGAGCACGACGGCCAGACATATCTCATCCGGGGCCTCGAGGACTTCCGCCACAAGAGCGTGGCCGAGTTGCTCCGCAACAAGGAAAACAGCTTCCGCATCAGCAAAACGTCTCGCATCGTCTACTACGACACCGACGCCGACACGTGGTATCTCCACCACTTTCTCCGGCGCAATCGCACCGTTTCTTCTCTGACTCCAGACACGCCCGTTCGCGTGCCCGTGTCGTCGTGTATCGACATGACGCAGAGCCTGGGCGGCTACATCTCGCCCAACGTGGAGGTGACGGTTTCGGTGAGCCGCGGGCTTCTGATTCTGGCCGGCCTCGGCGGCTTGGTCGACACAAACACCGGCGCCGCGTTGGCGCAGGCGGTGTCGTTCTCGGGCGCCGTCACCTGTAACGTGCCGGGCGGCCACTTTGCGCAGATGTTTGTGCGGCCCTACTACCACGAGGTGCCGCGCGGGCGCCGTGTGCCGGTGCAGTACCACCGCAAGGTCGGCCTAGTGGAGAGCGGCGAGTGGGAGGAGACGGAGCCGTTCCGCGAGTTGGTGGTGCGCGCGCCGTTGGTCGAATGTGCGGTGGGCGGGCGCGAGGTGTGCGCGCAGTGATTGAGTCGAGTTGGGAGGAATTGGAAATTAGGAGTTGGAGTTGGAGTTGGAGTTGGAGTTGGAGTTGGAGTTGGAGCTGGAGTTGGAGCTGGAGTTGGAGTGGAGTTGGAGTTGGAGTTGGAGTTGGAGCTGGAGTTGGAGAGGTAAGGTGAAGATGGGGTCTATTTTCTGTTTGCTCGCTTCAATAAATCAATGCTAACAGAGTTGTAAGCTGAATGTGAAGATACATGATCGCTGCGAACAGTGAAGATACCAGTAGTTGTAATATTACTTCGGGCAGCTTCAAGTGGACACTACAAATTCTAACCACATTTTCCTAAGGGAGACCGCCAAGCCTGGTCCTAGAAAGCATATTGTGCCCTAAATGTCTCTATGTCGCCAGAATTGATGTATTCCCTACATTCGTAATTCTCTTTGATCCACTTGCTTGGTTCTTCTAGCCAATTGTCTTCGAATTCAGATACCACAATGAAGCAGAAATAACTCCCAAGCTCCTGTCAGTGATACGTGGCATGATGAAGTGACCAGTCATACAAATCAGATTCCGTAAATAGAAGTGTAGATAGCGAAATATAGAAGCATATAGATAAGAACAATACAATAAAAGAGAGTATCCAGTCATTGATCAGATTCCCTTCACACTACCAAAAGGAAGTCTAGCATACTACGCAATCTATAAACCGTATTTTAGATAAAGTTATCCACCCTCTATCTACAAGAGAGCTGGTTCCTTTGTATAGGTAACATATGGAATGTATCCCAAAGAGGATATGTCCCCGCAGGTGTGTGAAGAAGCTCTTAGAGCTCTTTTGAAGACTAGAGTGGTGCCATCTACTGCTCCTCTGTGCACTGCTCTATCTAGATGAGTGTGAGAGAGGATCTAACAGTAATAAAGGTACAAACAAATAAAAGATAACTCAACATACCAGCTCCAAAAAATCCGTCTGCTCGTTCACATCGTTATATAAGATGATTTCATGCACTAGAACAAGATATCGCAAGAACGGTTCAAACCTGGCATTGAGTGGCTCAGAAAAATTTCAAAATCATGATAAAAACGGAGCCCACGGTTTCAAGGCTCATCTTGCTTACGTCTACTGCCTTCTCGTCAATTGGGATTTGAAAGGTTTCCCGTCAATAAAAAGACCGTCGATAAAGACCGTTTTCTATCAATCCTGCAACACCTTCTTGTCGCGCCGTTCGCCGCATACGATCGAAATTTACCCTTCCATTTTCCATGGCCCACGCGGATTTCTCCAACTTCGCCGCCCTGCTGCGTGCAGAGACCCTCCAGTCTGTAGTCGACGCCTACGACGCCCTCGCCCTGGACTGCTCCAACTGGGTGGCCAACTTGGCCAACGCCCTGTCGCTAGTGTGGCACGCCTACCATGCATTGGGAGTCCGAGTCAACTGGGCCGGTTTCTACGTTCTCGACGCAGAGGCCGCCAACACGCTTGTGCTTGGGCCGTTCCAGGGGAAAGTGGCATGCCAGAGCATCCGTTTTGGCGCCGGCATCTGTGGCCGTGCGGCCGAGAACAGAAGCACCGAGGTGATTCCAGACGTCCACGCCGATAAGGCGCATATCGCCTGCGACGGCGACACCAACAGTGAGATTGTGGTGCCTCTTGTGGCGGACGGGCGTGTGGTGGGCGTTTTGGACATTGACTGTTTGGACAAGAACGGCTTTGGGGCCGACGACGCGGCAGTGTTGGAGCAGTTGGCGCAGCACATTTCCAGCTCGTGCCGCTGGGTGTTTGCCTGAGTGCCATCTGGGACTCTTCGCAGAGCTGCTGTTGTTCTGTTCAAGATACACCTGATTACGAACATACACCCGGTTACGAACATACACCTGGACGAACATACACCAGTATTGGTTGTTTCATACGATACGCCTGGAAGCCTAATTAGTAGAGTAACTACGCCTTTATCAGCGCTCAAGTATACTTGTGTAGAATCATGCATGCATCTCTCACCAGTAGCTCTCTATTAGTATAACAATTTTACAGTGCTTTGCTAATTATACAATGTTGCCCAGCCGCCCGACAAGCCAGGCGCCTTGGCTGACAAAATAAGAATTGAAATCCTTCACGCAATTCAAACATCTCAGTCAACAAGTCGACTGACAACAATTTTGGGACCGCTCATGCGGCCATGGACACAGATTCGGCCTCGGTCTCGCCGTCGTCTTCGCCCCGACTCTTCCCATCCGCAGGCTCCAGCTCACCGGGCCCATCGTCACCGTCTGTGATGTCATCTTTGCGACTTTGATCTCCATCCTGGCTCTCTGCCAAATTGTTTTCGTCTTCCCGGCCTTTCTCGATTTCCAGATTGAAACTATTGCTGGCATGGTTCTCGTGGTCGGCCCGCCGCTGCTCCTCGCGCTCCAAGTTGAAAGCCAACAAGCGCTTGGCTTTCCCGACGGCCAGCGGCAGCCCCGAAATGGTAAACAGCCGCTCGCCCGTGCCGTCCTCTTCGGAAATGGCAATTGAAGCTCCACTCACCTTGCGCACGCCTTGGATCCGCAGCCCGTGCTTCCCAATCAAGGCCCCCACAATGTCGTCTCGGAACAGCACCGTCTCCTGCGTCGTGGCCGGTTTCGGCAGCTCGGCCGCCTTGCTGCTTGGCCGTGGCACATAAAACACCGTGTCTTCCAGCAGAGACGCACCCAGCAAAAGACACCGGCCCACGATGCGCACAGCGTCGTACAAGTTGTCCACGGTGCCCTGGAGCTCGACCAAGCGCTCGGACGACCCGGCCAAAAACAGCTTCGACACAATCATCAGCACGTTGCACTGCCGCTGGATCTGCTGGATGCGCAAGCCGCGAGCGCCAATGAGCGTGCCGATCTGGCTGTTGGGCACCATCATGCGCAAAACAGTGGTCTGGCCCTCGACGTTGGCAATGCGCAGCATCTGCTTGAGCGGGAAGTACAGGTACGAGAAGGGCGTCTCGGACAGCGCGTTGACGAGCGCCTGGGCGAAGTAGCTCAACGCTTTCGCTGCGCTGTCGACAAGCCCGGACACGGTGAGAATGCGCTCGTGGGTGCCGGGCCGCAACTGGGATATGCCGGCGCGAGTGGCCGTCTCGTCTCTGATGGAGTCAATGACGGCTCCGTTCTGCCCGATGAGGCAGCCGGCTTCTTTGGCCGACACGAGGACGCGGAAGTTGATGAGGCCAGGCTGGGTCTCCAACAGGGGCAAGATGTCGTCTTCGCTCATTGTGATGTGGTGGGAGCACTAGACACTTTTGCCAGTACGCTTTTCCAGTCCTTTGGGTGTTGGATGGACTGCTTTCTGGGTAATTAGAGTCGCCTCTCGTCTTCTGCGATAGTGGTCCGCTTGAAGTGCAATTGCGTGATTTCGGGGGGTTCAGGCGCCGCCAATCGTGCTCAATGGAGACGTCCACCGGTTCGTGTGTTCTGATCTGGTAAATGGGCAAAGCAAATTGGGCCCAAACTTCGCAATCTCAGCTGGCTATGGCTTCTCGGTTCGACTCTGGTGCTGCGCCGCTCACGTGGAAATAAACACAACGTCGTCGGAAAAGAACAGCTTGCAAACGTACCAGCAGCAATTTAGAGGAGGCTAGAAGTTGTAGGAGCTGGTCGGCTGGTGCCAGAGTGCATACGGCCAGCCCTGCACTATTTACGTCATGGGATATCATGCCCGGGCTACACAACGCAGCGGTAGAAACCGCTTGGGGGCCCAGGCGCGAGTTTCGCAACGGCGCAGTGTCGCGCCAGCTGACGGAGAAGTTGGGCCGGTCACGGACGGGCGTTTTTCTTGTTGCCGCTGCATTTGCTCCGCTTTTCTATTTTCCCACTTCCATTTAAGCTCAGGGGCAACACCACGCATCCTGCTGGGAGGGGGCTGGTGCCGGGGCGGCGGCTTTGTTCTTTTTATTTTTTTTTTTCTTCTCTGGAGATTATTTTCCCGCGGACTACTGCGGACTTGCCTCAGTCCGCCTTGTTCATCAAGGCTCCAGTTCCATGCCTGCCACCTGCGCCTGGTGCAGCACCAAGACGCATGAGGCGCACAATGGCGGGAACGGCGGCGGGTGTGTGCAGGACACACCTCGTTCTTTGCAGATTCTACATGAGTGCGTGCGTTGATTAAGTGTGCATTGTTGGTTCATAGACAGCAATGGCAGTCATTACTACATAGCAATAGCGAGGCATAGACAGCAATGGTGAGCCGGGAAGCTGTTGCGGAAAAAGAAAAGCACAAGCAACCACGTGACCTGCCCTGTGGGTGCCGTCTTCACGAGAGATATTCTCCAACAGACACACACAGAAACTCCTCGCCGTCCTCCTCGCCGTCGAGAACGTCAGCAAAAGAGTAGAAGTTGATGGTCTGGCCCTCGGAGAGCTCCGGTTCCAGCTCGGGCTTTTCCGAGTGCGTCCGCTGGCCAGCGGCGGAGGAGTTTCTCCGGAACAAATTGTAGCCCGGTTTGAATTGCGCCTGGCCCAGACAAAGCCGCGTGCGGCAGTCCCTAGTGTCGGCGCCACACTCGCGGCACACAAGAAGGACGCTGTTCAAGTCAACAGTCGGGTCGGTCAAGATTTCCGTCGTGGTGTCTAAAACAGGCGCAATGTAGTCCTCGGAACTGCAGAAGGTAGACATCAGACCTAGCGACCCGAGCGAAGCGTTGGAGGCCACCGACATGGACCGCCCAGACCTTGCTTTGGGCGTGTTGCACGATCGGAGACTGCCACGGGGTCGAGCAATCAGATGAGCTCGTGTGCATGACCGCTCAAAGATATTCTCGTGGCTTGGACTCGTGAGACAGTTGTCTGGAGTATCGCTCGTGGGGCTGGGCTGGGTTGCTTCCAGAGTCCTTTTAGAAACAGGGTTGGACATGCAGTGAATATGTAACAAAGCGGAATAGATAGTAAGTGAAGGGTGGTGTAAGAATTGATTCCCAGATAGTCCTGTGAGGAACAGTCAGGTTTGTATGGTCGGACGTAGTGTAAAACTAAGGATGCCTGATGTGATATCAAGCAATCTGAGTATAGAGAAATCCGGTTGAGTCTAGTGTGACCAGAACGTAGAATCCAGTGTATGAGAGGGCAATCACAAATAAGAGTAATGGCCACAGGATCAGAAAAGATAAGATGTGAACGGCAAAACAGTTGCAAACGGCAATTTGCACTAAGGAGTGGTATTTAAACAGGGAGTAATAAAGTCGGTGCAAGTCACGAATCAATAAAAGCAAAAAAAAAAAAAAAAAAAAAAAATAACGAGGTATCCAGCCGAAGAAATGCACTCCGCTTAAAACGTTGGGCCCGCCACTAGTAGTCAGGCTACGAAAAAGCCCAGTGCACTTGCCACATCCGAATTCCCGCCCGCCCCAATCTTGATTAGACGGCGAATATGTCGGAATTTGCGCCCTGGATTACATACTATCACCGTTTTGTGTGTCAGTCCAAGGACCCCCCACTAACACGGAGGGTGCAAAACAGCCTGGTGCTGCATGGAATACCCCTAATGAGGCGTGCGAGAAATTCCCCATTGGGCATTTCTTTTCCTTTCTCTGGCCTACAAAGATGTGCGCTTGTTGCTCATTGTCTCATGCCGCAAGTCCAAAGGATCGGGGCAGTTGGCGATTGTGGAAAAGGCCGAAAAAATAAACAGCAGCCGCTTATTTGGTCCCAATTCGAACAAGTATTATTTTCGCAGGCGATATGTGTGCGCAGAAAGTTCCATGCGTGCAGAAAGTTCCATCGTCGGTTTTCGCGCGCAAAATAATCACCCCAGGCGTGACCTGTTGTGCATTTTTTTTTTTGGGGGTTGATCCCTCTGCATTTGCTCCCGCGATAGCAAATGAACGGCGTCGGACATTGCGTAAGCGTGAAAGGAACGTCAGAATGTCACGTTTTTCCCCTGCTTTGTGTACTCTAATTGTTTTTTCTTCGTTCTGCGCAATCGCATATGGCATTAAACTATTATGCGCATTGGGCATATACTATGGCACATTCCCAGCTGCGATGAAAAAGAAAAAAAAAATTCTGTAACCGCAATTGCACACAGTAGATGAAGCTCCCCTGAGATTTTGGCCCAAATACGAGTCTTAGAGTGTCCGGCAAAAGATGCCACACCGGAAGAAACCGCGACTTGCGTGGAAGTAATGTCATTTATGTAGCATCACCTGTCGCTAATGTCGCGTGATTTGATAATATCAAATAAGCGAGATGTGTAGCCACAGAGGTTTGATAAAGTATGAAAGATCATTCGAATGGTTCGCCGAATGCACCAGAAGGAAATTGCGTATTGGTCATTTGAGTCGATTTATTCAAGTGCGAAGATGTTTAGTATTTGGAATGTGAGACGTATTTTGAATGGCTTCATAGAAATGTCATCTTTTTTCGTATGGCGAAACCCCTCAGAGTCTTTTCAAATGCTCATAGTTCTGGCCACTATTGGTAAGAAATAGAAAACAGAGTCGTTCTTCACATTTGGCAAAATGCCTACTAAAGATCCGTTCAAATTGAAGTTCTAAAGAGGATGCTTCACGCTTCAGCACAAACAACTCATGCTAGAAAATAATCAGTCATCAAATCCTCCTTAACATCCAACGAATTTCTCTACTCTGGATAGCATGAACCATTTTCTTCGCATGGAGGAATGGAAGCATAGCAAGCAAGAGCATTCACAAGACCACCGAAAAGGAAAATACTACAAAGGCCCTGTCTTATATTCTCATGTGTATCGGTACGATTCCGTTGATAGTCTATAAAGCGTACTCATGAATGTTAAGAAGAAGTCGTACTCTAAGTCAGTTAGTTACTCGTCCTAAGACCTTTCTCATTCTCTACCATTTTTATTATTTTCCCATTCTCTACCTTTCATTTTCTTATTTCCCATGCTCTACCCTTCATTTTCTTATTTCCCATGCTCTACCCTTCATTTTCTTATTTCCCATGCTCTACCCTTCATTTTCTTATTTCCCATGCTACCCTTCAATGAACAGACTCCAGACTGAAATTCTTTCGTTCTTTCTGCTATGGTGGCTGCCGCGTGTCGCGTGTCGCGCCAACACTGTCCCATCAACACAATGTCGCAACTCCATCTCCCCATGGCCACCGTCAACTCCACCTTCGCCGAGCTCTCATTGGCTGACCGTGTGGCCTTGTATCTTCCCCACGTGATCTACTCGCTGCCCTTGCCGCCTCAGTTCGTTGCAGCAGCGCTTACTGTGGTCTCGGCAACGGCACTAGTGATTGCAGGATCTTATGCGACTGTTTGCCAACCCAAAACGGCCGAGGATCCATGCGACGACACCGAAAGTCCCTTGTGGGATGTGACGGATCGCGACGACTGCCCGTTGTATTTTACTTGCACAGACGATATTCTGGGCGTGGACAGCGACGTCTTGGGCGCCAAATCGGTGGCAGCGCTCGTGGTCGCGGCGGCGGCGGCGTTGAAAGCGCTCGACTATGTGCTCCGGCACTTTGGCGTGTCTGTGCTCCGGTTCCTCCACTACTACGTTGTGGGCGTCACTCTCTTCAGCGGCACTGTAACGTTACAGTGGCTCCTAGGCGTCTTGCTACGCAACGTGGCCTACGCCTGTGGCCTTCCGGGCAACCTGAGCTTCTTCTTCGGCCGCTTGCGGCTTAGCGTCGCCCACGAGGACCGCTTGCCCTTGGGCACGGCCGAGGACATGGACGAGCAGAAACTCGACGCCGAATTGGGCGATTTCCAAGCCTACGAGCACTGGATGCGCCGCCACAACGGCGTGCGGGTGCTCCGGCCGCAGCATTCGCGCCGGGCGACGTCTGTGGTTGTGGACGGGCGTCTAGCCGTTGCATTTCCTGCCGCTGTGGCGTTGCTGGCGCTTTTCTATGCGCACAATGCGCAGCTCTCGTCGTACGGCCTTCCGCGGCTCAACTGGCTCATCAACAACGCGGTCGCCGGCGTTCTTGCCGTCTGTGGCTGCCGCCAGATCCGCGCCGGCACGTTCCGCACGGCGCTGCTTTTGCTCGCGGCGCTTTTCCTCTACGACGTCTACTTTGTGTTTGGCTCGACCGCGATGGAGGCCGTGGCGGCCGGCGTCGATGCGCCGCTCCGGCTTGTCTTCCCGCAGCGGCCCGCCGCGTTGCTTTCGTGGGCCCAGGCGCAGCTGTGCACGTTCAAAGACTTGGATGCGCCGGCCACCATCCTCGGGCTCGGCGACATCGTGGTGCCCAGCGTGCTTTCGTCGCTCTGTCTCCGGTACGACATTGCGCAGTTCTACAGGCAGCGGGCGCCGCTCGCCTTCCACCGGCTTCGCAGCGTGGGCACGCCAGTGTACTTCTGCGCCAGTGTAGCGGCGTACGCCGGTGCGGTCGCAACAACCATTGCGGCGTCGCAGTGGAGCCGGCGCGGCCAGCCGGCGCTTTTGTACATTGTTCCGATGATGGGTGGCGCCATATTGGGCACGGCGTGGTGGCGCGGCGAAACCGAGGGTCTTGCGGCATACTCCGAAGAAATGGTGCCTTATGAAGGTGCGACCGAAGACGCCACCGAAGGTTCGGCCGACGCCTGTTTGCAGGACGGCGCTTCGGTGCAGGCGGGCGCCATTTACGAGTTCGACGACAACGAAACCGACGACACGTACGTGATCGAGGACGACACGGACGACGACGAAGACATGGACGACGGCAACGACACGGACGACATGGACGACGACACCGACTTGGGCCTCGAGATCCACACGTTGCTCTTGGACCTAATGGGGTAAGCACAAATGGCTCTCCTGCGTACAGAGTGGTGTGGTTACGAGTGGCCCGAGTGTAGGATTTAGTCTTTTTTTGACGGATGCCGTGGATGGAAGGTGCAGGCGGATGTGTGGCGCTGTTATCAGAGGCATCACAGCAGAAGCGCAAAAGGACAAACAAATGCAGAAGCAAATGGAAAAACAGCAAAGACGACAGGAAACAGCAAATACCAAACAATAAACAAAGGAGCAACGAATCTAAGACAAGATAAGAATAGTGCCGCCGTGCGATAAGCCAGGCCATGGCATGTGACCAGACTATCTTTCTCCAATGCGGAAGATCGCGCCGATCAGTGCGCAATATATGCCTGAGCAAGTCTTGCAGGACGTCTTATCAATAAGGTGGGGCACAGTCATTTAAATGGGCGTGATCGCGTTGATTACCTGTTTGCTCTACTTTGTTCTGATCGGCTGTCTGTTTGTACACTGATCTCTGTTGTTCTGCTCTGTGTTTTCTGATCCGGCCCATTTTGTTCTCTCCGGCCTATTTTGTTCTCTCCGGCCCATTTCGTTCTGATCCGCCCATTTCGTTCTGATCCGCCCATTTCGTTCTGATCCGCCCATTTCGTTCTGATCCGCCCATTTCATGTCCAAATCAAGCAAGCGCATCCGCTTGGAAAAGGAAATCTTCTCCAAGTCCATCCAGGACATCGAGAAGATGTTCAACTTCACCTACGAAGAATCCGAAAGACCCCACAAAGTGCCGTCCAACCACCGCCTGGATCTCCCCGCCGGAACCCTCCAGTATACCCATTTCGACTACGATTGCATCAACATCGCCCTTATCCAGTCCGACACAAACAGCGACGCGGGCCTGGACGCCCAAGCAACGCCGATCTTGCCCCACTCGCCCGCCACGCTACATCCGTTTGCCGACACGGACGTGCCCCGCAGCGTGCTTCTAGATTTGAACGACGACGACGACGTGGACGACTACAAGTTCGAGCTGGACTTGAAACTGTACTTGCCACGACTCACGTTGGAGCAGGACTTGAAGATGATTGACCGCATGTTGAGCCGCCCGTTGCAGTTGCTCTAGCTGTGGTTCCGTCGCGCCTGCATCTACTTCCCATATAGTCTATCGCCATAATCACGATATTGCAGAGGCGCGCAAAATGCCGTAGATAAAACGACTGCAGACACGGCTTCGGTACTGCAGAAAGGCCCGTCGCTACTCTTTTCTTAGATAGTCACCAGAGCCACACCCAGAGATAAGCGCCTCCGAAACACGAGGCTCCAAGGCTCTGGAGAAGACGCCACTTTTGCTGGCGCCAATCGTGGGTCCTGCACAAAGAACGTTTAGACCATTTAGTTGGCCGCATTGCCCGAACCAGGTGGTATGAGTTGAAGGTTGTCGTATTTGTTTTTGTTTTCGTTATCGTTTTCGTTTCCGTTTTCGTCTACGTTTGTTTCGTTTTCGTTTTGTTTTACGCTTTTCTTTTTGCTCGCTTTTCTTTTTCCATCTCTTGGGCCCTAGCCCCTAAGTGCTCGCTAGATAAGATAAGTGGAGAAAGCGCAAAAGAGGAGTGGAGCTTACACCCGTACATCCGCAGAGATAAGGGTTCAAAAATGCAACCTCCCAAACCAGGACCGCTCTGTACAGAATTAAGGTTGGACAGAAGTTCTAAGCCCCTGCTATTAATGGGTAGCGCATAAAAAATATTCAAAGCGTGAATTAAAGCGTGGATTCTTATCAAGGGTGCTTTTCTTATCAAGCATCAATCAATGAAAGTCCCTATTGGACAATCGCAATAATGGACCTATTCGATAGTCGCAATAGTCCATTCGATAGTCGCAATAATAGTCCGTTTGATAGTCGCAATATAGTCCAATGATCTACAGGAATTACTTATCAATGCAGCTAATCGCAAAGGCAAATTGATGAAACAATGGAAGAAATGTCTGACGAATTTCATTCCATTGTATTCGGAAACCCACTGTGTTAATTTTAAAAGCCACCTATTTCATTTGCTTGAATGCGCTATTATTTCATTCACGTCTTATGCCTTCAGATTGACTGTATACGTCGAGGCAATGTAGCCACATTCATCTGCTTTGAAGAGACGTAGCCTAGCAAAAAAGTCGTTGTCACAAGGCGTCGAAAGCACATCGAAGCAATTTTTCACTATTGATACCAGTCTATCAAAGTCACCACTAGAATGTCGCGTTTCACCTTTCTAACGAAAAGAGACAGAGCACACCACTTATCATTCATAGTGAGCCTCTGACTGGAATCGATAGTAAAAAATATCAGTGATTTTTCCACTTCAGTTTTGTTTTGGACCACCTAATTCTTGAACACACCTGTACACCACAGAACCCTTTGGAATAACCTTGGACAACTTTACTGACGCTACTGCTGTATGATACTTGGTCTATCTAATATTTCTCTACATTATTGCTTGCTCTAGTTCCGTATTGTTCTGTTCGTTTTTGGCCATGCTGTTGGGTGGGTATGGGATGTACAGGTGTTGGCCAAGCACCAGAAAAAAATCTCCACTCTTTTCTTACCTGCCATGGTTTTAGCTGATCTTGGTTCGAGATTGCGTAATGCGCTTGGCTCCGTGGAGTCAGGCTCGGAAGATGAGGTCCAGAACATGATCAAAAATATCTGTTCGGCTTTGCTCGAGTCCGATGTCAATGTTCGGCTCGTGGCTCGCTTGAGAGACAATATCCGCCAGAAAATCGCCGTTGAAATCAAAAGCGCCAACGAGTCGTCGGCCAACAAACGCAAGAAGCTACAGAAAATAGTCTTTGACGAGTTATGTGGGCTTGTGGACTCGCACGAAGAGCCTCCCAAACCGAAAAAGTTGAGCCAGACCAAGTCTGTCGCCAAGCACGGAAAGAAACCGAAGAAAATCTCCGCCGAGTCCCATGTGATCATGTTTGTTGGTTTGCAAGGTGCGGGAAAAACGACGTCGTGTACGAAGTTGGCAGTGTACTACAAGAAGAGAGGCTTCAAGGTGGGTTTGGTGTGTGCTGATACTTTCAGAGCAGGTGCTTTTGATCAGTTGAAGCAAAACGCCATCAAGTCCAACATCCCGTTCTACGGTTCGTATTTGGAAACAGACCCGGTCAAGGTGGCCTACGAAGGTGTCAAGAAGTTCAAAGAAGACAAGTTCGACATCATCATTGTGGACACATCTGGTCGCCACAAACAGGAACAGTCACTTTTCAATGAAATGGTACAAATCAGTGAAGCTGTCCAGCCGACTCAGACCATCATGGTCATGGACGCTTCTATAGGTCAAGCTGCCGAGGGTCAGGCCAAAGCTTTCAAAGAAAGTTCCAATTTCGGATCGATTATTTTGACCAAAATGGACGGCCACGCTAAAGGAGGTGGTGCCATTTCTGCTGTGGCAGCGACGGAAACGCCAATTGTGTTCATCGGAACGGGAGAGCACGTGGGCGACTTTGAGGTGTTCAAGCCCTCGACATTCATTTCCAAGTTGTTGGGTATTGGCGATGTTCAATCTTTGATTGAGCACGTGCAACTGTTGAATCTTCAAGACGACGAGAATCACAAGAAAACGCTTGAAAACTTCAAGGAGGGTAAATTCACTTTGCGTGATTTCCAGACACAGATGAATAATTTCTTGAAAATGGGACCATTGACCAACATTGCATCGATGATTCCAGGAATGTCGAACATAATGAACCAAGTGGGCGAGGAAGAGACAAGCAAAAAAATCAAAAATATGATCTACATCATGGACTCCATGACCACCCAAGAGTTAGACTCTGACGGCCAACTTTTCACAAAGGAACCCACGAGGATTTTGCGAGTGGCTCGAGGCTCGGGCTGCTCGGCCGTGGAAGTGGAGATGGTGTTGCAACAACAGCGCATGATGGCCACTATGGCTGGAACTGCTAAAGCCATGGGAGGAAACGGCGCTCCCGCTCCAGGAGGAAATATGCAGAGAATGATGCAACAAGCGCAGTCGAACCCTAATTTCATGCAACAGGCCATGAGCATGTTGGGTGGCGGTGGCGCAGGCGGAGGAATGCCTGATATGTCGTCCATGATGAACAACCCACAGATGATGCAGCAGGCACAGCAAATGATGGCGCAGAACCCGAACTTGATGCAACAGGCACAGCAGATGATGCAGAATCCAGGAATGATGCAGAAAATGATGCAGCAGTTTGGCATGGGTGGAATGTAATAGGAGAAGAGAATAAAGCAGGAAGGAAACTACGTAGGTGGTCAGATTACTCAGCTCAACATAAGTTGTAAGCGATAGGTTTTGAAGATGAATGATACAACGAGTTACACTCGAAAGATGCGACAAATTTTTAGCCTGTTGTGGGGCTGTAACTCAAGATCACAATCCAGTTTGAAAAGGCACAGTGACGAAATATTGGAGAGAGTTTGAAGTCCATCTGATCTAGTGATCGTGTAGTTCAGAGTGGATAAAAGATTGCGGAATGGCCTAAATGGACGGCTGGACTAGCAGTCAGCAAGGACCTTTACCGGTTTCGAATGCATGAGTGGCCTAGTTAGTTTGGCAAATTACTGAAGCACTTACCTTTTCATCAATGTCAACAAACATCCACTCCTGGAGTTGATTTCTCATGGAATACTGGAGTCGAAAGACAAAACCAAGTCAAAATTAGAAAAGCAATGCTCAGGATAAAAAAAATTGTGAACATTTCAAAGATGAACCACCAATACTCAAAGAAGCTCAAAACATGAGCCAGCAAGTACCAGAAAGCAACCGTAGAAGGCGACAATCGCAAATAAACAACAGGATCGCAAACCAGTCAATTGACAAAAAAAAGAAATCAAAGTCCAAAATACCAAAGTGAAACAAATCTACAATGGCCGGAATCGGGTCAATACTCGAACACTGTTCATCTCATGTCTTAGATGACTGGCGGGGAAATGTGGAGAGTCCTGCATCCAGCCCTGCATAAGCTACGCTACTGACTAGAACAAATTCGATGCGAAGAAAAACAACCATATGCCAAAGTAAAATCTCCTCTGCTACGACAACTTACACCAGCAGGAAAAACGCAATTTTTTTTTCCACACACGCAAACTTTCTTTCAGCCACGCCCATTCTCTCTCTTGTTGTAGTTTCCACCTGTGTTTCTCAGGCGAAAAAAGGCAAGCTTCCGTGGTTCGGCGTCTACAGTCCTCGTGACACCACTTTGTTTCCCTGCAGGAAATCCACACTCCCACTGATAGGGTCAGAAAGTAATAGCTTCACCACTGCTTTTTGGCAATACTCTCATTTTCTCCGGAAATCCCATCTATTGTCTTTTTTGTGAACCCCATCTGCCACGTGTTGCCGCAGTCGAATACTGACTGAGTTCCCCTGCGCTAAACTATCGGCGCCTCTCCTTTATCTGCGCTTTTTTGTTGAAGCGCTCCATTGTGTCTGATTTCGGCTGTCCTTGCGACTCTGCACTAGTGGCGATCTTTCCTTTGGTCTGATCTGCCCAATTCCCAGGTTTTTGCACATCCAATGCCCGAGGAGAAAACAGACTCGAAACCCTTGGACTGGGGCAAAATCCACGACTTTGTTGTCGAAAAGGGCAATGCCTTTTTGGAAACGTTCGACAAGGCCGATGTCGACTGGTTCCTCAGAGACTCCAACGTGGCCGGCCCCGGCCTGACGTCCATGAAGGAGTCGGAGCTGGTGTCTTCTGCCGTGTCGGCCAAAGACCCGTCCACCAAACCCATCACGACCCCGTCTCCTGCCCTTTTGCCTGTGTCCAACACCAACGAAAACTCGGCGGCAAAGACAAAACCAACCGTTCTGGAGGTGCTGGAAGAGCAGATCCACTCGGAAAAATACCATGACTTTGCCCGCCGCTCGCTGACCAGACGCCGCAGTAGTGTGTCTAGCATGGTCAGTGTCAACAGTGCTTCCAGCAACGGCAGCGGCGGCGGTTTTTTCTCCAAGTTGAAGAACAAATTGCACCGCTCAGACTCGGTCAGCCAAAGCAGTGCGCCCAAGTTGGGCTCGCCTGTTCCAGATTCTCCTCTGCTTTTCAAGGACGACTACAAAATGGGCCCGGCTCGTAAAGACCATGTGACGGAAACGGGTCCCAAGTCAGGCCCCACTCCAAAAGTGTCTCAGGTTGAGCCGGAAAGGAAACAATACCTGTCGGAGCTGCAGTATCTGGATCCGAGGTTGGAAGACTATATTCGCTTCTACCGGCGCCAGAGCTTGTGCCTGCGGCGGCCAAGCCTCAAATCGGAGAACAGCACGATCTTTCCAAATGGGTGCTTGGTCAACCACGAGCAGCTGTCGTCTGGAACGCAGCCCCAGGGCAAGATCTCGTCGTTGTTCCGCCATATGAGCATTGGCTCGGGACCAATGGAGTCCCTGGGCCACAAGAATTCCTTGGATTCGAGATCCACCATGCTGCTGGAAGGCTCGGGTGAAATCAAACTGCTCAAGCCTCTCAAGCGTGTTTGTTTCCACTCGCTGACATTTCTCATGGATCCTCCGCAGCAGATCCCCTCGCGTAATCCTCGAAAGGGAAACGTGGAGGTTCTTCCTTCGGGTGCTGTGCGGATCCGGCCTTTAACGGAAGCAGAAAAGCTTGCCATTGAGAAATCACAACGTGGTATGGGCGGCGGGTTGGTTGTTGGAGGGACTGGCGCGTTAGGGCTAGTGAAGAAGGAGGAACTCGAGGAAATCCACGAGAAACTGCCAGAAGACGAGAAGCTGGACTCTAAGCAGAAGCTGCCTGACGACGAAGAAGATACCGCTATCGACAAACACGCCGAATCACTTGGTATCGAAAAACCAATGTATCACCATGTGGCCAAACCGGGATATACTGTTCCTGTGAAGAAAATGGCGCTCGACCTCATGTACACCCGCTGCTGCCACTTGCGGGAGATTCTTCCCATCCCAGCGATCGCCAAGCAGATTCCCAAAGGGTCAATGGCTCCTTTACCTATATTGCAGCTACGCAACCCGAACCCGACCATGATTGAAATCCAGACCTTTGCCGACTTTATTCGGATTGCACCTATTATTTGCATTTCGTTGGATGGGGTCAACTTGTCGTATGAGCAGTTCAAAGAGCTTTTGAGCGCAATGAGCGCAAAGAAGCAATTGGAAAAGTTGAGTTTACGTAATACGCCCATCAGTTGCGAGGGCTGGTCTTTGCTCTGTTTGTTCCTCTCGCGCAATACGGTGCTCAACAGGTTGGACATCACCCAGTGTCCACCATTATCTGTTAATGTGTTGAAGAGAAAGAAGAAGAAGCAGGAGGAACAGGCGATCGAGAGAATGACTTGCAACAAGGAAAACCGCTCGGACATGGATTGGGCGCAGTTTACGGCTACCCTTATTGCCAGGGGCGGAATTGAAGAGTTAATATTGACCGGTTGCTGCATCACAGACTTTGTGACTTTCGAGAATCTCATCAGCAAAGCCGTGTGTCTCAAAACTTACAAATTGGGCTTGGCTTATAATCAACTTACACCTCAGCAGCTCAAAGTTGTGCTAGACCATTGGGCGCTCACAGACTTTAGCAGGGGCCTTGATTTGGGCTATAATGATTTCCTGTCTCTGGCTCATATGAATATTTTTTTGGAGGTTTCGAAATCATCGAAGTTTTTGCTGATACTCCCTCATATGAAGTTGGCATTTTTAAGTTTGAATGCCACCAACATTCGCTTCAGTCAAATTTTCAGGGACACTTTCGAAAACCTTTGCATGAAATTGACCAATTTGAAGTACTTGGATCTTTCTAATAATCCAAAGTTATTTGGCCGAAGCCATAATAAAACACCATCCTCCAGCGGTTCGGTCAACTCTTCATTAGCTTCGCCCAATTCGAAACACTCAGGTTCTACCTCCGACGATAGCCTCACGAAAATCAGCCAAGAACAGGTTGTGAGCTACTTTTGTTCGAAATTACCTTTAATCCCCAGGTTAATGCGACTTCATCTTGAAAACAACCACCTTTCATCATCTTCTCTTACAGTGCTTTTTGAGACTCTACCTTTCTGCACAAGTTTGGCGTACATTTCCGTTCTTGGAAACACCTTAGATATAGCATCTGCTACAGCATTAATCCAGGGTCTCAAAAACTCGAGAACGTTGATTACTGTTGATGGAGACTTCAGCCAGTTGCCAGAAGTTCTCAAGGAGAAAATCGGATTGTACACCATGCGTAACATGGAGAATTTCTTCCAGCTGTCAGTGCAAAACAATGGCCTGGAGGATTCTTGTGTGGATCACAAGCCACATGAGCTTACTCTTACAGAAGAGTTAAACAACATTTTGCTGCGCAAGGCAGAGGAAAAACTTAGTAACAAATCTCCTGAAGTTGTGCACTTTATTGAGAGGGCACAGAGAGACAGGAAGAAGTTGAAATCCACCATCAACGATTTGTTCCATTTGCAATGGAAAAACGAGCTTGGAATTGAAGGGAAAGAGGCTTTGATCAGACTTCTTTTCATCGACTCGAGTCTTGAGCGTGGATTGAAATTAATTGATCCCGATTTAGTGGCCAAGGAAGAAAGTTTCACGTCGAGCGACATCTTGAACATCAATCTTGCGGAGGACGAAAGAAACGAGTTGAAGCTGTCGGCTCTTTCAAAAGTGCAAGACGCCAGTGCTGTACACGAGAACTCTTTCAAGCCAGTAGAAAGTGGGTCTTTGCCTGTTTCCAGAACGCAGTCGCTTACCAACTTGAACAATTTGAATCGTGAAGAAGGGTCGGTGTTGAAACTACTGCAGATGGACGACAAGGATGAATCGGTATTCAATAATCTTTCCGTGTATTCGGGAGAAGAGATCCGCAAGAAACTCAATGACATCAACTTGTCGGAGCTCGACAACATTGTCGACTATCTCTCCAAAGCACGAAAGAAGGGCATTTCGTTCAAAGACTTGTTCAGTTCTACCGATGAAAGTGGAGAAACGCATAAGGATATGCTTGACGAAATCCGCCAGAAAATCCACATTTTACGTGAACTTCACCTCGGTAAAAAGGATGATGGAGCAGATGCACCTGTGGACTCGGACTTAGAAAAGGACTCAGACGATCCTGAGGCTGGCGGCGAGCAAACCGCAATCGAAGAGGCATACGACAAGATGTTGAGCCGGTTCACGTCGAATCTGGAACCATAGATAGTAGTGCCAGAATTTAGTATACGATTTTAGAGAATATGGACAAGTATTACCTTGAGAGTAGGATAGCAGTATCACTCATTTCATCTTATAGTACAGAAGCGTACAGTCTTCACTATATGATAAGTGTCTGAACACCATATGTACCGATGATAGAGCAACAACGACCTTCAACTTATATTAGGGAAAGTTCGGTCATCTTCCGAATCTATATCCTGTCAAAAATTGGTCAGCCTTGATGAAGGAATGTCCATATTGTGTTTAGTGCTGAAGTAAAATATGTGAACTTTTAGCCTCCTAGGACCGTTTACTGTAATTCGACTTCCTAATCAGTCTGTTTACAGATTATTTTACGTGTAAATGAATTAGAAAATTGTGTCACATTCTGTTTCTCGAATGTGAGAGGATGGTTCACCTCAGTATAATCGAATTTAATTATCTTTTATTTTCGATGATTAAAGAAGATGGTCTTTCTCTCCTCTAAGTAGATTCTAGAACTATCAATGTAAAAAGAAATAATGGGAGTAGGTAGTCCGTCATTATATGAGCTGTTTGTTATAGAGCTAGTTCACACCTATTGTTTAGCTCAACTACTGACTGGCCAAGCTATTGAAGATGCAAACGTCCTGTTGAATCGTTAAGCTGATCATAGCCCGGTGCAGTAGCATTTAGAACAACCGGCATTGAACTAATGTTGAATTCTGAATTCGTCGGTGGTAAGTCATTTTGATCTCATCAAAGTTGAAGATGAGTAGAATATGAATGAATGCACAGAATGGTTGAGCCTCTGACCGTATGGTCAGCAATGACCATGGGCTCGCTCGTTTCTCTGATATGCTCCGGTTGCGTGTGTGTATTTCTATTTCTAGTACTCCTCCTCCGAGTCTCTTTCCTTCTTTGCATTTCTATCGTCATCGCTGTAGTCGTCCTCTTCGTTGCCCGAGTTTGCTCCGGCTGCTTCCGCCTCCTCGGCCAAATCTTCACATGCATCAATCCAGTCCGAGTAGATGTCCACCGGCTGGGACAAGGAGTTGATGGCGGTCTGGAAACTCTGGCCGCAGATCTTGCAGTGCAAGTCGCCAATGGAATTTTTCTTGTCCAAGGTGCAAATGACAGACTTCTCGTGGTTGCAAAAGAGACAGCGGAACGTCACGTCAAGCTTCTGCTTGATCTTTTTCACTGGCTTCGCCGAACTTTTTCTTTTTCCCATTGGAGATGTCCAGTGTCTGGTTTGTCCGACCTAGAGCGTCCAGTTGTACATTGAGCGCGCACGTCGTGCGCTGCTCACTTCTACTGGAGCATCAGCTGGGCCTTTTTCTTGAGACGCATTTCCAACCGGGTTTTCTCAAACGCCATCTTGGCGGCACGGGATTCCTCCGCCGTAGGTGGTATTGGCAGCGGCAGCGGCAGTGGCGTGTCCAACGACACTTTGGGCGAGTACGTGACCGAAACGCCGCCCAGCGCCCGTTTGCTGAGCCGCAGTCCCACCTCGTAGAGTTTCAAGTCGTTTTCGCGGCTCTGGTAGAGCATGTAGGCATCGTCAAAGAGCGAGTCGACAAAGTCGCGGTGGCTTGCTGTTTTGGCGCCGATCGGGTACCGCAAGAGAAGCGTCAAGGCCTCGGAGAAGTCGCAGAGCATGAGCTCGCGCTTGATGTGGAGCAAGAGCACAATCACCAAGAAAATCGTGAGCTGGGGCACGCACGGCTTGGGCAGAAGCAGGTCTGCGGCGACGAGCCTGTCCCAGAGCTTGGAAATCAGCTCCACGTCGCCAAGCTCGCGCGCAAGAAGCAAGCGCAAGTAGCGAATGATCCAGAGCTGCGACTCGAGCCGGAGCTTGGTCACCAAGTTGTAGTGAACGAGCTGGTCCACTTTCATGAGGAGCGCGTTGAACTGCTCCACCAGGAGCATGAGCTGCGCCTCGCTGGCGTAGAAGTCGCCCACCACGCCGCTGGCCACCACAAACCGGTTGAAAAGCGCAAAAACATCGTGCGCAAGATACTGGACGTCGTACAAGGCAAGCACAGCCCTGTCGTCGCTGGAGTAGTCGGCGGGCACCTCCACAGACTCGCGCGCCATGTTCCAGTAGATGAGGCCCAAGATCTCGTGCATGCCCTGCTTGTACCCGACCTGCGGGTTGCACTTGGCCCACACGTAGAGAATGGTGGCGATGTGGCGCCGGCGGTGGGTTTCAACGAAAAACTCCTCGCCGGGGAAAAGCCGCTGCACGTCGAGCACAATCGACCGGAGAAGCTCGCTGTCCAATTCTGTTTGGTCCACGCCCGCTTCCCGCCCTTGTGGCGCCAGCCGGAGCGGGTCCTCGTCCGCAGAGACCGCCGTCTTGGCTAGCTGCCTGCGCTGGGCCCTCTCGGCCTTGTCATTCTTGCTTTTGTCACTGTCACTTTTGGACTTGGGTTCGGCAAGATCACACTCGTCGTCAAGAGCGTGCCACGGCACACGCATCTCGCGATTCTGTCGGAGCCCGTGATACACGGTCCGCAGCGTTCTGAGGCGCTCGTGCCACTCTCGCATGTTCAACGTTTCTGTGAGCGCACAAACCTTCCACACGAGAAGGCGGCTGAAAAAGGGCATGCGCCCGTACTTGCCCAGAACAGCCGCCTGCTTGAAGTCCGCCGTAGACCCTTTGTACTGTTCTATAGTCAATAGAACGTTCTCTATGATTTTATTGTCCATGGTGATGAAAGAGAAGGTGCGCGTTGCTTCGTTTAACGCCTAGTTATGAGCACACTAGAAAAAATGTCATAACCAGGGCAAAATTCTTAAGCGGACATGTAACAGGGAATCTCCGCCGGGTATGTGAAGTTGGTAGCGAATGTCGAGAACCTACAAAAACACAAAAAATGTTGGATAATATCAAGCCAGCAGACGTTTTTTGACGAAACTGTACGAACGCCTAGACTCAGCCGCACCATTCTGAAGCCTCATGCTCACACTTCTACATGTTTCAGGAGACATGGGCAATTCCAAAGTCTGAAGCCTCACCAGTAGCAGAAGTATACGGCTAGCAGATTTGGGGCTTTCGTCAATTCTAGTAGTTTTTTTGGGTTCAATCCGTTCTACTTTGAGTTAGTGAGATGGCTGTGTTTCGTGAACACCATTTTGTCTTCCTACTCAGCTACTATTTAGAGACGGAGATAATCTCACCAGGCCATCATATTTGTCTTGAACTCCACTTTATTATGTGGTAGTTGATCACTCATCGAGCCTCCTTCTGGAACAATCTGGTCTAATCGACTTGTGCGACTATGAAAGAAGTTGTCAACCCTAATCTGATACGCCTGAATCAAGAAATTGTCTTATATTTATGTTAGAAGTATACCAAGTGGCTGTGGTTCACTTGTTGGGATTTTTTTTTTCTTTTCAGTGAAAGCCGATTTTTCAGAGCTTTATGAAGTTTTTCTTCAAGGTCCTCGGTGCGTATTTTTCATACAAGTAGCCATTTGGGACACAAATCATGAACTGCAAGACTCAACGAACTACCTTTTAAAATTTTCTTATTTTATTATCATCAACTTTGCTCATATTGAGATCCATCAATTACATCATCTTCATCTTATACCGTGTATATGAGGTTGTCTATCCATAACGTAATATCTTTCATTATTTCTACAAGAAGATTAGACTTTGACTTTTTAGCGCTTCTTTGCCCGGTCTTCCATTTCCATTCCTACCAGCAGGTCATGGGTAAGGCACCCCTTCTTCTGTGATACGAGCATGTGATTTTTTCCCAGATATACTCTAAATAAAGTGGATGTTCCAAACAGTGAAGATTAGTATCTGCAATCCTGATGTCACCGGATTCAGGCCAGAGGTAGATTGAGTAAGGTACTTTCAGCAATCTTCGACAGGTGGCCTGAATATAGAGCCAGGAAATACAAAGCCAGGAAGCCAACCAGGCTTAGTAGTCAGGAATCGCTCATATTTCTGAAATTCACAAGTCTACAACGCAACTCCTGTTATGCGTATAATCGAATATTTGTATACACCTCTTCCACGGAGAAGTTCCAGCCTGAATGATTGGATCCATGATATCCCAGAACTGCGATTGGCGCTTCTTGATGTCCACCATACTTTCCAGGAATCGAGTAGACCTCTCTCGAGACTGTAATGCTTTTTGTTCTTACTGCGACTTGCACAATGCCGATGACTGTCTTTCCCCTCCCTTGTCTAGTTCACACGAGTGGTCCCTCCAAGCGAGAGCTCCAACTGGAAACCGTCCCGGATACCGGCAACACTGCTGCTTTGGAGTCTCTGCGCCACAAAATAGCCCGCGTCCAAGCTTACCCACTCGTTAAAGTACCGAAGGCCCACGCCCGCGCTGCAGGCGCCGCTCTCTGCCAATAGATTGTCTCCCACGTTTCCCACGGCTCCTGTAGCATATAAGCGCAACGGACTGGTTTCGTTAGCTGGTTTTTCATGCACAAATGAAGGAATACGCGTGAAGAGCGACATTCCTGCTTTGTAGTACTGTGTTCCGCCGCTGGTGTTGACGCTGTTGCGAGCAAAGCCTGGCAAGGACCCGATTCCGCCCAAGTAGAAGCGATCGCACAAGTGCACGCCGAAGGAGTTGCCCGCAGAGGCGTAGATGGCGCCGGCCTCAGAGAACAAGTGTGCGGTGAACCTGTTGCGCAAGAACGATTTGTAGAGGTCGAGTTTTCCCGCAGTTTTGGCGAAAAACGCCTGACGTGTGCTTGTAGGTTCTTGTTCCTGATCAGAGCTGATTTCGCTCGAAACAGTGGCAGTCACACCGTTGGCCGGGAACAGCTGGCCCAAGTAGCCGACGTTGGAAAACGAGAGACGTGCAATGGCAGAGGACTTGAGAAAGTCGCCCGCATGTTCCAGAAGATCGTCCTGGACGTCGTACACGGTCCGTTTTGTCAAGGCCAAGCCGCCGAACACAGAAACGGTCTTGGCTGTGTTCAAGAATGACACGCCAAGAACACCTCCCGTGGCCTTGCTCAGGCTCTGCTGCCACTGCTGGTTGTTGTCCTGTGACGAGTACAAGTCCACCAAGAACTTGTACGCCGGGTTGCGCAAACCCAGCACGAGCCTCATGGTCGATACCAAGTGCTCAGCAGGCTTGTACGGCCTGTAGTTGACGCCGATTTTCACAAGCTCACCGTTGTGGTTGAAGTTGTTGTTGGTGTAGCCCAAATCAACCACAAGGTTGTCCTGCGTGTTGAAGCCCAACGTAGCATCTCCAGAACTCAAGTCGCCCGCTTCAAGGTCGAAAACCACCCGTGTTGGAATGGGCTTGTCCTTGTTGTACGACTTGAGGTCCGGAACCAGATGCATGTAGTCCACGTGCACGGAAGGTGCCACAGACCGGAACACCAGCGCCTTTTGCAAGTTTCCGAAACAGTCTTCTGTCCGCTGCACCAATTGCTTCAACGTGTAGTCGCTCTCCTCTACCAAAGGCGCCAAAAGCTTGCCAAAAAACTCTCTGGAGAAGCTGTCTGCACCATTGACTTCCACTTTCGTCAAATAAACGGGCTGCGAGCCCGAGGAGCTTAGCGCATCCTGCTTGAGAATCTGCGTGGCTAAATGTTCGTTCAGAGACATTACAGTATGAGAGTGAATGGGCCGCTCTGAAATCGGTGATTGGCTCTGGGGTCGTGCCGCACACAATTTTGTGGTTGATCCAAATTTGTGGAGAAGAAGAAGGAACCGTATTTCAGTGACGATGCAAAGAAAGGACTCCACTCTAAAACACCAATTTCTTGAAGTTGAGTTGGGCGCATGAAACTACAAAGATCTCCACTATGGTTGTATTTGCGAGCAAGCACATATTATGTCGCGAACAAGGCAGAAATCTGTTCCATATAAGTTCCAAATACAAACCTTGGGCTGAAAATGAAGGCTAGACTCATTTCACACTTCTTTTGCCCTGGCTCGTGGGCCAAACAGGACATTGGGCCTTAAGTATGAGGAGGTACGGGTCTTGAAACACTGGTGTATGGGTTTTTGGTATTTTTGGTGTACCGATGTTTATGGATGTACTGATGTCTTAATCATGGTGTATGGGTGTTTACCACTGGAATGTACGGGTGTTCAGTTGCATGGTGCATGACTATTTATGTGTTTGTGTACTCAACTTACACTTTTTTGTCAACTACTTTCTTTAGGTACAAATCACGTAAATTGGTTAGTCGATAGCAGATGAACGGAATGTATATCAGACTTTTGCGGGAAGAGATCCAAACATTGCAATTGAGCATGATTACATCTTAAGTATGAGATCAATCTCAATTTCAGCCCTAACTTCTGGACAATCTGAAGAAAGGGTCTTATTCAGTACATTCCGCTTCATAATCTATATTGTAGACATATACTCTTGCCATTGAGTAACGAAGGAGCAGTTCTGGCGAAAAGGACTACGTATGTGGGTATTACGCAAGATTCTACACTGGCAGGTGAAGCCGAACCTTCGGGCCGTCTCTGAATCTAGGATAGGAAACTGTCTAACACGTCTATCACTTTCTCGATTTTAGCCTGAGGCATTACAGAAACCCACAAATTGTAAACTTGTGGTCTCATTTCTCCACTTTCTGTATTGGCCAAAACATCGAGATACGTCTAGGGATATTCACCATCCCATCACAAACCGTCCGTGTTTTGCAATCCGGTCTATGTATTCTATAGTGAGGCCACCGATGCTAGATTCTAAGTTACCTGCTGACAGTGGCACCCTCATAAGCCAAGTCTAAAAGCTTCCAATCGCACACCACACCGTTTTCCTTGAAAATGCCCACCACCTTTTGCGCAATGTCATCAAAGTTTTCTGTCGCCAAACACAAAATAGTAGGCCCAGCACCAGACAAGCAAATGCCGCACAAGCCTGGGTTCGAATCTGGAGTCACTTCGCTCAAAACCCTCTCGAGCCCCGGAATCAACTGTGCTCTGTAAGGCTGGTGGATCTTGTCTTTCATGGCTTCGTAGATCATGTGGTGGTTTGGCTTTTCAAGCGTCAAGGCCGTGGTTAAGATCGACAACCGCTGCAAGTTGAAGACAATGTCAGCCTTGGAGTACAGGTCAGGGAGCACGGCGCGTGCGTCGTCTGTTTTCACCTCAAACTGTGGTATTATGGTGACGCAGCGGATCTGATGGTTCCAGTTGTACTTCAAGTACTGGCCAATGGCGTTTGGCGGCGGCCGTTTTTCGACTTGCTCGCTGGGCGTGCTTTCTTTGGGCAAGATGTTTTCGAGCGGCACGTTCTTCGCCTCTGTGTCTTCTGCGTTCATTTCACTCAAGTACGAGCCCACGAATCCTCCCAACATCGCCGCGGCAATGTTGTCTGGATGTCTTTCTATGAGCAAAGCATAGTCGAGCATGCGCTCCTTGGAAAGGCCAAGACTGGCAATCTCGTTGCCCAACATTATTCCACCCACGATGGCAGCGCCCGAAGAACCCAAGCCCCGGCCCAATGGGATCGGATTGACCACATGGATGTGTGTTCCCAATGGAAACTTGTCCATTTTGTTGCAGCGCATGATGTACAAGGCGGTCTGAGTAACCAAGTTTTTCTCGCTTTGCAAGGGGACCCCGCTCGCACCGTCGCCCTCGTAGCTGAGTTTGGCGTTGTACTTGTCTGCTGATGTGTCTACGTTCGGGTCGACCGAAACGTGGATTTCCAAAAAAAGGTTCAAGCCGATACCCAAAACATCAAAGCCCGGGCCGATGTTGGCGCTTGACGCTGGAACCTTGAGAGTGAAAGACATGGGAACCTCGACTGTTTTTTCCCGACTGTTATGGTAATTTCTTTTCTTTTTCGCTTGGCTTATATGCTTGAGTCATTGGTGCTGCACCCGTACACCCTGCATGATAGCCATTGCAAAACACGTAGGTAATTTTGAAAAAATATGGCATTTGACGGAAAAAGTTTCCAGAGAGGGCAGTTAGAGTTACAAAAGGAATTGCTCGATATTATGATGGGGTCTTTTTTTTGTGCTTGACTTCTAACATTTTAGGCGGAGTGACTACTTTTCGCGGAGAGGTGATTAGATGATAGACTGAGAAAACGAGACGAATAAACTGTCTTTTTTCTTTAACCTGTTGATTTTCATTTTTGGGGATACATTGGTCTTACTCGTACTTTGCCAAAGATGGAATGAGGGCATATGGACACTGTATGTTGTGTTTCAGATCTTGACACAATTTGGTGATTTCAGGATTCTTGATCACTTCACTTTTGCAGTAGAAGAGTGAAAAATCGACGGACCTGTGCTCTAGGCCAGATGTTTTCCGCTATGGCTTAATTCCTCCATTCAAAGTTCGGCAGTGTAATGGCAGTCATGCAACGACTGAACAGACTTAAAAGGTGTAAAGAAATTAATCAGCGACATTTCGGTAGATGTATTAATGGTAGTGTTCGTGGTCCCTGCAGCTTTTACTATCATCCATAAAACTCTAAATTTTTACTATCAATCATGACGAACGCTTAAGCCAATGAAAGATGGTTGAAAGTGGTACTATCTTTGCAGAAACAAGCTCTGCATGAACTCCAGGATTCTTATAAAGAGTTTGCGCCGCTAGGGAAAATATATACTAGAAAAGCACATCGGGATCGTTGGCAAGCTTGACTATCGTAAGGCCACCTAGGTGCGAGCCACTATAATAGGCCAATTGTATTTCCAAAACTGGATGACTTAAGTCATTCCAGTGCAAGAATACATCCAGCTTCTTTAGCACGAACGTGAACTTCTTGCTCTACTGTGCTTCAAAGACGTGGGGGATGTCTTACATATAGTACGCTAAGTCGTCAGATGTCTAGAACTAAATAACACACGTTTCTCTCTTTTCCCAAACAATTTCTGCAGGCGCCATAGGCAACGTCACCATTGATTGGTAATCCACATCAGGCAAAGAGTGGCCCTTGGCATAATGCCACTTGATGTTGTACACGTAGGTGGCCAAAATGGTGCCCAACTGCACGTAAGCAAACTGCTCTCCGATACAGCGGTGTCTTCCTCCGCCAAAAGGCAAGTATGGGGAAGAAACACCCTTTGTGATTTTGCCAAAACCGTAGTCGACAGCATCTCCCTCAGACACAGAGGAGGCCCAGTCGTTGTCCCATCTGTGAGGGTCGAAGGTGTCTGCTTTAGGGAACCATCTTTCCGAGGTCTGGGCGTAACCAGGCGAAACCAACACATGGTGGCCCTTTGGAACCACGTAGCTGGTGTTGGGCACCACCAAGTTGTGCTTGACTTTTCTAAAGATCGAGTGCAAAGGCATGTGGAGACGCAAGGTTTCCTTGATGGTTTGGTTGACCAAGTGCATTTCTTGCAAATCTTCGTACGACAAGTCGGTGATCTTGCCGCCCTTTTTGGTCAACACGCTGAGCACTTCATTGTACAATTCTTCCTGGAGCTCTGGCTTTTCGGCCAAGTGCAACAAGAACCACGCAGATGTAGCGGCAGACGTGTGCTGACCGCCCATCAAAACACCAATCAACAAGTTGGCAATCTCCTGGTCGGTCATTTTCACGCCGTCCTTGTAGGTGGAGTTGACCATGAGCGAGTCGATCAAGTCTCTGTCTGGCACAATGTCGCCCGACTTTCTTCTGTCGTTAATCAACGACATGTATGTGGCGGAGATCTTTCTCTGCGCCTCGTCTCTGCGTTTGTAGGCGGGCAAGGGCAAGTGGGGGAAAACGAAGTTGATGGGCGTGAAGCCCTTGTCCAAGTCCGAGTACAACTGCGCAAACGACGTGTCGAAACGGGCTCTCATGTCGTCACCCATCAAAGACTTGGACGCGGTCAAAATGGTCAATTCCGGCTGGGTTTTCATCACGTTGGCCACGCCGCTGTTGCGCTCAGTCATGCTGAAGTCCAGGCACGACTTGAAGTAGTCAAGGATCTCCTCCTGGATGCGAGGAACGTACTTCTGGAACGAGTCCTTGGTCAAGGCAAACTTGGCAAACTTCTTTTGCTCCATCAACCGGTGGTTGGGGCAGTCGTAGATCACGCCCTTGCCGAACACAGGCGTGGTCAAGTGGCTGTAGGCCTCTTCGGCGGAAACGTCCGCAAGCTTCGAGTTCAACACAAACTCATGGCCCTTTGGGCCCAAATACACCGTCATCACACGGCCCAACAACATGAAGGCAAACACATCGCCGTATTTCGCTCTGCAGCTCTCGAAAAACTCGTAAGGCTGCATACCGTAGGGAACGGCCGAGCCGAACCACGGAATCCAGTGGAAAACCAACGGCACCCGGTCTTTTCTCAACGAATACACAAACTGCCACAACACATTGAACACGATGGGCGTGAACACCAAAAGCGCGATTTTGGACAAAAGTCCAAGCAGACAAAACTGCGCGTAGCCCAAAGCGACGTACTCTGCCAAAGCCATAGCGGATACTGGAAGAGACTTTTTTTTTTGTCGACTCACCAATGTCATATATACTGTTGGTAAGGCTATACGATGGTGCACGGGTGTGCGCGCGTCTGGGGCTATGATAGAGATGCCGACAGAGCTGCTAGACGAAGGAGAGGCGGGAAAAAAGCGGGAGAAAAGGGAAACAGGGCAGAAGAGGATGAACGACATTTCTGTGGCGGGGCCTGTTCTGTTTTGCCTCCACTTGCTCCGTTCGTGTTTATGCCATCGTATGAGCGCATCGCCAGAGATGTCGTGTACTGCATACAACGTAAGCAGTATCGTCGCGCTTTCGACTGGCTCAGGCCATCTTGAGCGACATAAACGAAGAAGACAGAATAGAAAGGGAATAGAAAAAATGAACAAGAGCAGAGAAAAGAATAAAATACGGAATGGGTGACGGACCTAGGAGGATTGAGCAATGCTCATGACTTTTTTCTGGCGTTGTTTCTACTTTTCCCATCTATGGTTCCATCGCCTTTGTAGCCGTTAGAGGTGCAGGTGGGCCTATGATGAATATGCGCTTACAAGTTCCACTGGACAAACAATGCTAAGAGGGCTGAGCAGGTAGAAATATGGTAGAACATACGATTTGAAAAGACTAATGGGAATTGCAAGACTTGGGGAGATGTCGTGGTCTGGAACCAAGAGTGTTTGGATTGCTCCTCGAATTTCCACTCTGATGCTCATCACATCAGGCTTGGGTAATTTTGGATCAACAGCAGCACGTAACTTTTCAATCGTGTAAATGAACGGCTCGTCTCTGTTCTTTCCATCGCGGAAACAGAAATCCTCGTATATCTTCTGCATGCTAACGTCTGGAATCGTCGTTGATGATTCTAATATGTGGGGATAATGGAAGATATTGGGAAACATCGGATTTCCATGCCCGGTGCCAACTGTCTTGATTCGGAATAGAGAATCGACTACTTGAAGGTCCTCTTGAACCATTTGCCTCTTTGCCGAACGCTGGATTGAAGCAAATGTGGAGGCAGGATGATTTGAGCATTGTTGTTCTCTCTTCGCTGAAAGAAGCTTTTGGCTCAGTCTCATGGAGTCTTCTATTGTCGTCAACAGGTCTATTGACATGATATCCTTGAAAAGTACTGTGTCATATAATTGGGCATCACTAGCATACAGTATAGCATGCCCATAGCATCGACACTATACTCGCAGATTGGGAAGTTGTCACAGCTTTCCGACTCCATTTAACGAGAGAAGCGCTTATTAGTGTCAAAGGGTTTCCAAAAACGAAGTCTATTTCGGTGTATTTGTCAGCCTTGACATTGATTGGCCAGTGTGATACCATCATTTAGGACATTGGTCCATAAATAGTCTCAACGTATTCAATACGAGCAGCTGACTGTTGTGGTAAATAATTGACCAATTTTATAGACTTTAGAAGACTCAAGCTTTGGGCAAGTACTAGAAGAATGCAAATGAAGGAGAACCGGCCAACCAAGAAAGACAAATACTGAACTGGTTTATGCAGACACTTCAGATAAATGCAGCTACACCGTTTCAAACTAAGGATGACAAGATAGATGAATTCAGAGGATAGGTATACGTGTTACTTACAGTCAAGTCCGATGGGAACAACTGTACTAATTCACATTTTTTGTTTTGTTTGTTGTGCCGAAAGTTGATGGAAGAGAGGCTACCCGATAGTTCATTCTTGACTTTATTCATTCGCTGGTTTGGTTATTTAATCTGGTAAGCGGAGACTATATTAGTCAGCAATTAGGTCACGTAGCGCAATATATTGGTCAATATATCAACGTCAATAAAATAAATCTCAATGCATCGCTGACAGCCCTCGCTCAATGCTGTCAGGCTCGGTACTAGGCACTCACCTGTTCTAGACGTCACACTAGATGACAATTAATCATCTTTCACAATCAATCAACTCTAGATGTCCCATGCTCCATTAGTCGTAGCGGTCGAGCATGGACTCGTCAAGCACAATGCCCAACATGCGAGCCCGCTCCACCAACTGGTAGCGCTCGGCCTTCATGCGGTCGTTCTTGCGCTCCAAAAACTTGATGTACTCCACGCTCTTGGTGAGAATGGTGCCCTTGTTGAGCTTGCGCGCAGGCTCCAAGCCTTCAAGGTCCTCGTGCGCCTCGAGGTCGGGCGAGTACTCGTACTCGTCGTCGTCGTCCTCGTCGTCCGAGCGCGTCTTGGACTTTTTGCGCGCAAGCACTCGTAGCGTGGGCACGGCGTTCTGGAGCGCCGTGAACTTGTCGTTGATTTTGTTGCGGTACCGCTGCTCAATCACGTTGTGGGCGGACTTGGTGCGCGGGCGCGCGGACGCCGGCCCGCCGTTGGGCCCGCCGTTGGGCGCGCCATTCAGCCCGGGCGGCCCGTTGGGCGTGGCCAGCTCGCGCAGCGACGGCTCGTCGCGCCACTCGCGCTTCACCGGCATCATGTTGAGGAGCGGGCTGCCAAACGCGTTGTACGCGGGCGCGCCTGCCATGGCGCCGCCAGGGGAAACGGGCGCCAACGGGTCTTGCAAGCCGGCAAACGCCAACTGGTCGTAGGGCTGGGGCTGGTTGTGGGCGTAGTCAAACATGTCCACGCGCTGGTCGAGCTCCGGCTGGAGCTTGGGGTACGAGAGATCGAGCGGCTCGAGCTCTTTGGGGGACTTGGGTTTGTCGCTGAAGAATGTCACCTGGCCAGGATTATACTGCTTTGACATGGTGGTACATGGTGGAGGGAAGAGGGAGAAACAACGGGAGAAGACGCTGGCAGAGGGCCCTTTTTCTTTTTATCTGGGTGGTTGGGACCGGGCTTTTTCCGCTTCTTGAACAAATCAACCTCGCTTGGCCATGCCTGTATCTATAGCCAGGGAATCGTATGATTTCTGGCACGCATTGCCCTCGGATGTCGCCGGCCGGCTCTGCCTCGACGCCCGCTATTTTTGACCCGCCGCGCACGTGATCCGCACCCCCGGTTCTCCCCCCACAGGTCCCACAGGTCCCACCGGCCCTCCCGCCGCCTCTCCCGGCCCCGTCCGCCTGGCGCTCGGCTAGACTGTCCCAATTCTGCACCTGTTCCACTGGCGCCTTTTTCCTGCCTCTGCTGCTGTCCGGCGTTTTTGTCTTGCTTGGTCACGCCACTGCTCGAAATGAGTCTTTGGTCACGTGCCCGCGCGCCGCTGTTCCAAACGCCTCTTCGCCAGCTTCGGCCAATGCCGGTCGCCGGGCAGGTCCGGGTGCTGCTGTTGTAGACGCCGGTTTCTCTGCCGTTCGCTTAGCCGGATGCACATCTACTCTTATTTTCCTCTTCCTTCTGCTGGATTTGGCCAATGGACGGAGTCCTGCAGACAAGAAGGCGCTTCTTGGCTCTCCACAAACGCCTACAGAACAATAGAAAAGTGCTTGAGACGATGGACGGTGGCGTAATTGCGTTTATTTTTGTCTGGTGACTGTTATTTTAGCTGTCTTGCTCGTATGCATCGTACTCGTGGCCAGACCCTGAAATAGCCATCGGTGTGTCAATTCTTGCTTTTCTCAGACGACAAGATACAAATGTAGTTGATGGCTTGAGTGATGAATTGAGTTGGCTTGAGTTGGCTTGAGTTAGCTTGAGTTGGCTTGAGTTGGCTTGGGTTGGCTTGTAGTTGAAGACGGCTTTGGGCATCTTTTCTCGTTTCTGATTTTACTAGCACGGATCTTTGTCACATTTATGGTGCTTTTGTGTTTATGGGGTTTATGTGTTCATGTGTTTACGGGTTTATGTGTTTATGGGTTTCTATGACTTGAACAATTTCCTTAGGCACATGTCTTGATGGTAAAGACGAAGCTCTGGTAATAAAGACAAGTAGGATTCGTTGGGTGATGAAAGATTCATGCAAGAACAATCAAATGTCGTGAATTCATTAAGACTTATCCAAACACTGGCAGATTTCTGTAACTTCATCCAGTGTTTTTTTAAAGGACCAGCTCTTCGGGTCTAATTCCAAATTTTGGTCAGACTAGCTACGAGCGTATTAGATTTCCGTACTATTGAGACAACGTAATACAGATGCATGCATCGCTAAGTATTCAAAGAGATCTCCATGTCTTAGTGCACGGTTGTTCAAGCTTAATTTGGTCTTAGCCTCTCTATCTCTGTCTATCAATGGATAATTCTCTCTCTATCTCCTAACATAATGTCTCTTCTTTATAACGTCTCTTCTCTATTACGTCTCCTCTCTATTACGTCTCTACTTTATAACGTCTCTTCTTTATAACGTCTCTTCTCTATTACGTCTCTTCTTTATAACATCTCTTCTTTATAACGTCTCTTCTCTATTACGTCTCTTTATAACATCTCTTCTCTATTACGTCTCTTCTCTATAGCATCTCTTCTCTCTGTACCATCTCCCATCTCCCATCTCCCACAACTTTCCTCATCTCCTAACAATACTCTGTTCTTTCCAACATCCCTCCTCTCTATCACCTAATCACTCTTCCACTTCTACCATAAATCCTCTCTTCAGTGGATGGGCATCGCACCTGCATGCACGGCTCCATCCAACTACTACTCCTTCAACATGTCTGACCTCCACGACTTGTGCCGTTTCTCGAGCCGGCCGATCGGCCCCGAGACCGTGGAGAAGGTGCGTTACTACTTACGCAGCGGAATCCCCGCCACCTACACCGTGGAAGAGGCGTACAACTACACGCACGGAATCGAGCAGGACGCCGAGTCCACAACCACACCTTTGCACTTGATCGCGACACATTTGCCTGAGGATGCGGCGGCCGCCGAGTTGGAGACCGTGGGCGACATTGTCGCTGCCCTTTTGGAGTACGGCGCCGGCTGGTGTCTTACAGATGTGAATAACGACACTCCAGGGTGCATTTTGATCCGCAGAGGCTTCAAAGCGACGCCGATCTACGAGCAGATAGTGGACGCCGGAGTGCGGGCGGAGTTGTTGTTGCGCAAGGTTTCCGAATACGATATGGAGGTGCTCAGCGAGGACGAGTGGCCAGGGGAGATGGAAGAGGAGGAGAAGAAGAAGGAGGAGAAGAAGGAGGAGAAGGAGGAGAAGGAAGAGAAGGAAGAGAAGGAAGAGAAGGAAGAGAACGAAGAGGAAGAGGAGAAGGAAAAAGAGAAGGAAGAGCACGATCCCTCGCACAACCAGCACGCATACCTCAACACCAAACTCGAGTACAAAGACGGCGCTCTTGTCACGGAGGATAACCAAGATGGCGTCATGATGGACTGGGAAACCGACCTCATGCGCCTTGGCTGCGAGTCGCTCTTCAAAGGAGCCTCGTCCGACCTGGAAGTCAACATCTTGAACATCGGCTTCGGCATGGGCATCATCGACACCATGATCAACGCCAAAAACCCCACCAAGCATTACATCTGCGAGGCGCATCCGGACGTGCTCCGCAAGTTGAAGGAAGACGGCTGGTACGAGAAGCCGAACGTGGTCATTCTCGAAGGAAGATGGCAGGAGCAGTTGGATGCCTTGTTGAGTGCCGGAAACGTCTACTTCAACGGCATCTACTACGACACGTTCTCCGAGCACTACCAAGACATGTTAGAGCTTTTCGATTACGTGGTGGGCCTCTTGAAGCCCCACGGCGTTTTCTCCTTCTTCAACGGCTTGGGCGCCGATCGCCAGGTCATCTATGAGGTGTACAAAAAGCTTGTCGAAATCGACTTGGCCAACTACGGTCTCCGGTGTGACTTCATTGAGGTCGAAGTTCCTCCAGAGACGATGCAAAAGGGCGACACCAGCGTGTGGGACGGCATAAGAAGACCGTACTGGCTGTGTCCCACCTTCTACCACCCGGAGGCCCGTTTTATTGACGTGTAGATGACTGAATTAGTAGAAAAAATCAAAGAAGCGAACATAGATGTGCATCAGGTAGTCCAACTTGTAGGAGATAGCAGAAGCAACATCGCTTCCCGGATCATCGTCTGGCCTCATCTATTTACGTCTAGACCTCCCGGTAGTCAGAAAATAACAACCCCCGGTATATTTTATTACCCTCGGCAAGAAGGAGACCCTTCCATCTCATTGCATTCTCGTGCCATGATTCAGTAGAGAACATTGATTCGATATTTACCTGATCAAAATAGAAAAGGTAAATATTTTCCAGCACCCAAGAGTCCGACAAAGAGGACTACAGTCACCGACGATTCCTGGACAATATAGAAGTCCTAAAAGAGATGCAGTGCCAGAAATAAACATTAAGGTCATACATTTTTCAGTGCTAAGAAGATTAGTCCAAGAACCGCATAGATAAAAACACACGTCATTCAAATAGCTACCCCAATTCTCCTTTTCTTTTTCTTCACTATTGTGCTGACCTGCCGCATTCGGAAACTCGATGCGTACTCTTATGTTTGGAATTTTTAACCACCCGGGAATCCTCTGTAGATATTTTTCGAACAAATAACTTGCTTCGGTCTAGAACAGGTAGGCAGAAACTGCAACACGCTCTGATGCTTGCCGGAGACGAGAAATGAAAAAATGCTTTCACATTTGCTGATTTCAATTTCTTTCGAAAACCATTTGTCTGTACCGATAAAGTGGCCCTTGTAGCTTGCCGTGGTTGAAGCCTCTAGAGCTTTTCTCTCGCCTAGAGTGTTTCTCGAAATTGCCCTGCGCTTGTAATCCGGCTGAAGTACGACATCATGAAGGAGCAAAATAACCTGCTGGAACAGGAATTGACATGGCTCTCGGCTATTCGAACATGACGAATTGGTTTGAAAATTTCTACGAAATACAGAATTAGTGACTCTTTATAGACTGGAGGAAATATAATGGTTTGACAAAATATGACATGCTAAGGTAAATTGGACAAATGGGACTGGAGAACTGAATTTACACAACAAAGTAAGCATCTGGACTTCAGATTCATGACTTGCAGGTGTATTTTGACGGTATGTAATCTGAAGTCTAGCCATAATCCCGAAATTTGTTGCCCGAACTCAGACATTGAGAATTTGAGGATTCCTCAACTGTACTAAGAAACCGCCATAGAACGCAAAATTAGGATATGGGTAAAATTGTTGCAGGATTATGTTTTGGATTACGTGTATTCTAGCGCTTTCGAAGAAGAATTATGACAGCACTGGCACACGAAGAAACATTGTTACAAAATCTATATGCGCATCTCAATATCTGTGAAACAGAAAGTTTCTCCTTACAGAAAGGGAAAATAAAGAGACTAGGGAAAACTCATTCCGGTAAGTTTCGCTAGATCTCATAATGTCGCTTCTGTGTCCGTCGACTTTCGCTAACAAATATTGGGATTTGTCATCAATTCAAAAAATACTCAGTTAATGCACGAATTCAATTGCCTCGTCTTTCGGTCATTGGCCATATTAGTGAGCAGGGCAAAACACCCGTGCACCAGCTTACCTCGGCCGTTGGAGCCCCTCTGAAAATGCACCAATTCCCTCTCTACGGTGCCAGAAAAGATACCATCTGTGTCCCGCTAGACCACAAAGCCACACACAGCGTTCTTTTTCAGATTCCGGTGCTGGAAGCGAAGATCCTGTGGGGGTGGGAATGGTCACGTGACCGGTCACGTGACCAGCCACACGACCAGTTCACTCCCTACGTTCCCATTCCCATCTCATCAGGCATCTCTGCTCGGTCTTTGCTGTTTCGGACGGCTGGCCCGCGTGTCTGACTAAGCGTCGGTGGCCACTGTATCCAGTCGCGCTACTTCGTACTAGTATCCACTACTCGCACAAGTGCGACTTTTAGATCCACATCTTCTTATGCTAGGCCGCATCTCCCGAGGAATCAGCAAAAGCAGTATTCGGCGGCTCTCCCGCCCCCAGCAGGCCCTGCCCGTGCACATCTCCACGCTTGCCAACGGGCTCCGTGTGGTGACGGACCCGACGCCCGGCCACTTTTCTGCCTTGGGCACATACATAGACGCCGGAACCCGCCACGAAACGGCCGCCAACAGCGGCGTGGCGCACATGCTTGACCGCATGGCGTTCAAGTCGACCCATGACCACACGGGCGTGCAGATGATGGAGCTTTTGGCGCGGTTGGGCGGCAACTACATGTGCGGGGCGCAGCGCGAGCTGGTGTTGTACCAGGCGCTGGTTTTCCACCAGGACGTCGGGCGGATGCTCGAATGTATGGCGCAGACGGTGCGCGCGCCGCTCTTGCTGGAGGCGGAGGTGGGCGAGGCGCGCGCCACCGCGGCGTACGAGTTGGCGGAGCTTGCGCACAAGCCCGAGGTGAATTTGGTCGAGGCGCTCCACGTGCGCGCCTACGGCGCCCAGGGCTTGGGCATGCCGCTCTACGGCCTGGACAAGAGCGTGGCGGCGCTCGGACGCGGCGACGTGGCGGCGTACCACGCCGACTTTTACGTTCCCGAGCGCACGGTGGTGGCCATGGTGGGTGTTGACGTGGCGGCGGCGGAGAATATGGCCCAGAGTCTTTTCGGCGACTGGAAAAATCCACAACAAAAGAAGAAAGAACAAAAGAAGGCAGCAGCCTACGTCGGCGGCGAGCTTGCGCTCCCGTACGTGGCGCCACGCTACGCCAACCTTCCGCCGCTCGTGCACATGCAGATCGCCTTCGAGTCGGCCGGGCTCTTGAGCTCGGACTTGTACGCGCTCGCCACGCTCCAGAAGCTTCTTGGCGGCGGGCTGTCGTTTTCGGCGGGCGGCCCGGGCAAGGGCATGTTCCTGCGGCTCTTCCGCGTGCTCAACCAGTATCCGTTTGTGGAAAACTGCCTGTGCTTCCACCACGCATACTCGGACCTGGGCCTTTTCGGCATCACGCTCTCGTGCTACGTGGACCAGGCCGAGTACATGGCGCAGATTGCGTGCCACGAGCTCGCCAAGGTCATGGAGACCGACGTTGGCCGCGGCGGCATCACCGACCAGGAGTTGCGCCGCGCCAAAAACCAGTTGGTGCTGTCGCTCCTCATGAACGTGGAGAGCAAGCTTGCGGCGTTGGAGGACATCGGCCGCCAAGTGCAGTGCCAGGGCAAGGTCACCTCTGTGGACGAGATGGTGGAGCACATTGAGCGCTTGACGGTGGCCGACGTGCGTGCTGTGGCACAGAAAGTGTTGCAAGGGCTTGGCAACGGCGAAGGTCTGGCCACGCCCACGGTGGTGATGCAGGGCGACCGGGCGCCGTTCGGCGACGTGGAGTTTGTTTTGCGCTACTTCGGTTTGGGCCGCTGGAAGGGCGAAGCGCCGCAGGAACCACGCGACTATCTGAAGCGGAGACGGTGGTTCTGAGAGAGAGAGAAGACGAGGTATAGACGGACGAGGTATAGACGGACGAGGTTGGATCTGGTCCGGTTGACCATGTGTTGACGGTGATCGAAGTGCAGACTGTGTTTGTTCCGGATGGTCTCTTTGGTCTCGCAACCACTTCTTTCCTGTTCTAGTGGACTGTGGCCGTGTTGATTCTCTATCTCTTGTACATACTAGACATTACATAATTCAACTTCTTATGAGGACTCAAGCTGTTCGTACGAGCTCTTCCAGCTTTCTCTAGAGCGTAGATAAGTTGCGTCCAGCCTGGAGTGGAATAAGTTGTGCTCTCCTATCTACATATCTTTGTTTTGTGTGCATTGTCTAGAAATGCGTGTCATCAGGCTGACACTACGCTTTTCGGTCGCTTGATGTTGTCTGCTTTGCTCCCCGTCCGTTTGCGTTTCGTTGCTTTGGTCGGCCGTGTTTCGCCTTCTACATAGACATCGTTGGGAAGGTCGTACAACTTGACATTTTTGATTTGTACCACATGCACTTTGTCATCAAATGTAGCCCATCCCTTGCAGATACTAAAGAATTCCAGGCATGGGTATTGGATATCAAGCTTCTTGTGGCCCTCTGCAATATCGAGTCCAATATAGAGCTTGGTCAAATGCACTTCATGTTCCTGCTCTTCACCTTCATTACTGGCCTTCTCGAGTGCTGTAGCTGTCTGTGTTGCTGCGTCGCCTCCTAAAGTACCATACCCATCGATTATCTGTTGAACGTGTTCGGCAGAAGTGCCGATATATGAGTTCTCGAAAGGCTTGACGTATGGATGTGCGAGGGTAATACCTTCCGTCAATTCGAGTTTTTGAACCAAAAGTCGCACCTTACTTTCAATCATCCCGCTCCATTTCAAGTGTTCTGCGGATGATGACTTAGTAGCAGCTACTATGCACAAATAAAACTTGTACTGGAAAAAGAACCGATGGCGCTCGAAGAGTAAGCCCCAAGACGCCGTGCCCGCATGTATTTGTGCCATCACATTAACGCCACGATTGAATTCGCTCATTATTACATCCTTTGTTGATTTCGTAATGTTATGCGTGGCGCACATTGACGGATACGCCGGCGTTATCACTGGCATTCGATGTTGCCTATCGTGTGGATAAAGACGCGGATTCCAAACTCTCACTTGTAAGGGCCCATCCTCAATTTGCTTAAGTAGAACGGGCTGCGGCCAATTCCATTGCGAGTATATTTGAAAGAACTTTTCAACTATAACAGCACTCACTGTATTAGGATATAGTTGACATATCCTTGCCACCAACATTGCCCATGCAACACCGCCTGGAAATCCAAAAACATTAGCGTAAATAGCTCTTTGCTGTGCCCACATTTTGATACACCTGAGCGCGTGCTTGAAAACTGTAGGTTTCGGCACGAGAGTTAAGATCTCGTCAGTCACACGGGTTCCATTTAAAGATCTTAAGTCTTTCTCATCCAAATTTTTTAATAAATTCTTGTTATCAAGTGTCAAGTCTCTTGGAACTCGAGGAATATCAAGCTTTGCGAAAATCAAATCTATTGAGATACCCCCAAATTCCATTTTAATGATGGGGACGAATGCATCCGGAACCGATGTAATCTCTTCTAACTCTGACCTCTTCTTCAACAAGTCCACAAAAACGTCGAAAAAGTCCTGTCTGTTGACGTGCTTAGGTACTACAACCAAAGTATCAATATCAGATCCTTGACCATACACCCCAAGTCGGTAGGACCCAAACGTAAAGATTTTGCCTCCCGCATCCTTCGCCATGCCGTCACTCATATTTTTGCGCTTGGAAACGATGTACACAAATTCCTCGGTTAGCTTTTGCATAATGTTAAGTACTTCGACTCTTCTTTTAGTGGCATTCTCGCTCTCGAATGAGCCGCGTATCTTGAGCTCTTTGATCAACTCATCGTTGAGGGAAATTTCTTTTGGTGTAGCATTAGCCACAGATATTGGTGGCGTTACACCTAAGGCTAGTGAACTCATAGAAATTACACGCGATTGAGGTGAATCTGTTCCTAACACAAAGCTTCAACGGGTAAAGACTGGAAGCTCGATAGTAGTGGACTTACATGTAAAACGCACTAGACTTGTCCACAAGCTCTGGTCGTGCATAATAGGCCAAAACTCAATTTACGCACTTCACAATTAAGCAGCAATCTACCCTTATTCGCTAGCTAATACAATGGGTTTAACGTCCAAATTGGATAAGCTTAGACTTAAATCCAACAATGATAGCAGCACCTCCCTGAATTTACTGGACAAAAAGAATTTGGATACAGACGATGTTGATGAAATGAACGATGATGGACAATCAATCCTTATGGGAATTATATCACAGTTGAGACTTGGTTGTGACCTCTCCAAAATCACTCTTCCCACATTTATTTTAGAGAAGAAATCTATGCTAGAACGTATAACCAACTTCTTCCAGATACCTGAGATTTTGTTAGAAGCTGATGACACGGAAGATGATTTGGAAAGGTTTGTATTGATGGTTAAATGGTATCTAGCTTCCTGGCATATTGCTCCAAAAGCTGTGAAGAAACCTTTGAACCCAGTATTGGGCGAAGTTTTCAGCTGTTACTGGGACGACTTACCCGATGGATCAGATGCCTATTATATATCAGAGCAAACTTCACATCATCCTCCAAAGTCATCCTACTTCTATTTAGTCCCTAACAGAAAAATTAAAGTGGATGGCACACTCATCCCAAAGTCGAAGTTCTTAGGCAACTCATCTGCTGCAATCATGGAGGGTTGGGCTCATGTGACTTTGGGACGATGGGACGAACAGTATGTTATGAATCAACCAAATGTATACTGCAGAGGTATATTGTTTGGGAAGTTGAGGTATGAATTAGGGGACCAAATGATCGTGAAATGTCCCAAGAACGGATATGAAGCGGTTATCGAATTTAAAGTTAAAGGTATTATTGGCGGCCTGTATGACTCCATCGACGGAAAAATTTTGAATCTGAAGACTGGTGAGGTATACTACACTTTAGGTGGGAAGTGGAATGATGTTATGGATATAAAAAATGTGAAGACCGGTGAGCGTAATGTGTTATACGACACAAGCAAATCTGTGGTACATAAACCAAAAGTTCGTCCCCTTGAAGAGCAGTTGGAAAATGAATCCCGGAGATTATGGAAGCCAACAATAGATGCTCTTGCGCAAAGAAATCATCCATTAGCAACAGAGGAAAAAGCAAAGGTTGAAAACGAGCAAAGGCAAATTGCGAAGAAGCGGGCTGAAGATGATGTTGACTTCCATCCCAAACTATTCCGTGCGGTCAATCCTTCCGAGACTGAGTTTAAGGACCTCGAATATGTTTTGTACAAGAACATTGACTTGGATGCTAGTCCAGACGAATTAAAACAACAATTATTTGAGGTGCTGCCCTTCAAGCCTGGTCAAAAATTTGATGAAAAGTTTCATATTCCGGCTTTTAAAAAATCCAATAACTCATAGGGATTTTAAAACCTTCTTCTCTTTTATAATTCTATTTACTTTTATCAATAATCATATACTGTTCGTGATTTCGTCGCGTTTGATCAGTCGCTTTTTTTTCTTGCATATAATATTTCAATGAAAATGCTGGGACTATTCATAACTGACGAACTATATATGTAAGCATGGATGAAATTCAGCCTAGTGAACTACTTAAGATTGTCGAATCACCGGATTTTAAATGTTTCCAGTGCATCTATTACTTGAGCTTATATGGTAATAATGTGGGTATACTGCATTTTTTGGTGAAGAAGCTTTCAACATTTTTGTACTCGGAGATCGAGTTCTATATACCACAGTTGATCCAAATCCTTATCAGTTTTGAAAGCAATTCAATGGCTCTACCTGATTTTATTCTTGAACAAAGTCGAAAATCTCCCCACTTCTGTTTGTTGGCATTTTGGAACTTACAAGCCTACGTGTCAGAGCTTAAGAATGAGCCCGATTCATATTCATTTCATGTCGTTAGAAACTTTATAAACAGCTTGCAAGACATTATGTTTAATCAACATAGTTTGGGAAATGACCAGATCCAATTTAGAGAGAACCTACACCCAGCCTTAGTTTTATGTGCTTCCGTTGCAGCTAGTATGGCCGTGCCCAACATCCACACTTATATCAAGCCGATTGTTTCCTCACAAGGTAGACAACAGAAGTCATTTCTTTTCAAGCTCGCAAACTTTCACAAATCGCTAACTAGAAACTTAACACTTAAAAACAGTGGAAGGCCGTTGGATCTTGGGACGTCAGATCATCCAAGCGCGGATGAGGACGAAAATGATGAAGGTAACATTCAGCCACAGAGATATTCGGAATCTATCATTTCGTCTTCTAGGCGTCCTAGGTCCTCATCGAGTTTTGGTCTTGATAGTGATACCGAGGAGCATTACGCAAGTGATTATTCAGGGGTTCAAGGAAACAAAAAGAACTATAATATACATGCGAAGAAGAATTTTGCAAGAAGAATAAGTTCTAGTACTCTTCAGTCATCCATTGCGCAAAAGAAAGAGGCACGGATGGACTACTTAAACTCTCATTCAATGCCAGATCTAACAGGCCACGAAAAAAATCCATTGGCGGATGACCTTCCGCTATCTTCACTTGCTTCTGAAGGGTCTTCAACTTCATTATCATCATTAGCCTTCAAGACTTCAAAATTGACACTCTCTTTTGAAGATGACAGTAAGCTATTGAGAGTGAATTATTTCAAGAAAGAAACTGAATTTATGATGGTATTACAGAACATATCCTTGAGACTTTCTTTAGTTCCTAAAGAGGCACGTTTGACGAGTTTGAGAGCCGAACTCTCAATTATCAACAACATGCATCTTCCTTCGCAAATTGACATCCCACAGCTTCTCCCTAGCAGCAGCATGCCCAATAGAAAGTATCACAGAATATTGAAGTTAAACGTCAATGAGGCTTGTGTTCTTAATTCAGCAGAGAGGGTTCCCTATCTCCTTTTGATTGAATATTTGAATGAAGATATGGATTTTGATCCGTCAACAGAACAAAATAAGTCAGTTTTGATGAATCAAGTTTCTAAGCTGTTTACCACCCCTCTTGGTTCTCCAAATGTTAACTTGCTTGGTTCTCCTTCGTCTGTTAATATTGATGCCTCGGAGGAGGCTGACTTAGGTGATATTTCGGTGGTGGCTCTATCAAATCAACAGACTCATTTCCTGAATCAACTACAGGCTAGAATCGTGAAGGGTTTGAAGTCCAATGCTGATTTAGAGAACTCTGAAGCAGATACCAGAGAAGAAGAAGAACTAAAGGTTCCTTATATGACTGGTGTAAATTCCCACAAAGATTTGTCTACACAAATCAGAATTGCAGCAGTAATGCTAAAGCAGCTCGAAAAGGCAGGAAGAGCCAATACAGAGCAGTCTGAAGCTATCAAAGCAAGAATCGTTAAATCAATGAAAGCGTTGCAGAATGAATTTGAAACTATAGATTATGAGCAAATCAAAGAATTGAGCGCACATACTGGAAATGATGGTCAAGATGCGGGTGAGCGAAAGCTTGAAAATGATTTCAAAATCGGTGAAGATTGGGCAACAAAGAGAGCACGTATAAGAAAAACTAGTCCGTATGGACATCTTCCTCATTGGGATCTTTGTTCAGTTATTGTGAAAAACGGAGATGATTTGCAGCAGGAAGCATTTGCATGTCAATTGATTTCAGTAATACTGAACCTTTGGAAGAGTAGTGGTGTTGGTGTATGGACCAAGAATATGAAAATCGTGGTGACCAGTTCTAACTCCGGATTAGTGGAGACGATTAATAATGCGCTTTCTGTGCATTCGATTAAGAAGACGATGACCGAAATTTCCATCCAGAATGGCAGCAATCCGCGAGGGACTGTGGCCTCAATAAAGGATTATTTTTTGAAAGTTTACGGAAAAGAAACATCTCCGAAGTTCAAAAAGGCTCAAGAAAACTTCGCTCGGAGTCTAGCTGCCTACTCCATCATTTGCTATGTCCTTCAGATCAAAGATAGGCACAACGGAAACATAATGCTTGATAATGAGGGACACATCATGCATATTGACTTCGGTTTCATTCTTTCTAATTCTCCTGGAAGTGTTGGTTTTGAGGCTGCGCCCTTTAAATTGTCTTTAGAATATGTTGATGTCCTTGGAGGCGTTGACTCTGTCTACTTCCGTCTCTTTACGCAACTATGCCAGCAAGCTTTCCTTTCCCTCAGGGAATCGTGTGATACTTTGATTAATCTAGTGGATATTATGCAGAAAGACTCAAGCCTTCCTTGTTTCAAAAGTGGGACTCAGACAAAGGTATTATTAAAGCAAAGATTGCAATTGGATCTTAATGACGAAGAATGCAATAACTTCGTGGAATCAGTCCTTATTGGAAAAAGCATGGGTAGCATGTATACAAGACTATATGACCAATTTCAGTTGCTTACGCAGGGGATATACAGCTGAAACAAGCATTTAGTCTCAAGATGCGAAGATTTACGAACGATTTTATATAAAGCTATCTGCGTAGGATCTTCTGTATTCAAACTGTGATGACTGCAGAAGAGCCTCTCTATTCAAGTACATTTTCTCTTCCATCGAAAAGAAAATACAATAAGGAACCCACAAATGCTAAAAGATTCCCATTGCGTTCTACAAACTTGATAAGTAGGGCACCTCAAGTTGATGAGGAATTTTTGAAGAGGTATAGATCTCGAAACCAATTCATCATGGCTCGTCAACTAATCAGCCCTTTCCTTAAAGGCGTGCATAATTCTGCATCTAGATCAAAACTAGTATCGTGTGTATGTCTCATAACCATCAATTTCATCCCAAAACAGATATACTAACTTCAGATATGGAAATCTAAGATTCCACAGTTTGAAAAGTACTTCAGATATTTAGCAGCTCTAGATTCGAACTACTTTGAAGATTTTATAAAGTTCAGGAGTGCTAGTAGCACTTTTGTTGGTGATTCTTATCAGCTGATGTGCTCATCAAGTTATTCTCTCAAGCGAACCTATCGAGATGCGAAATTTAAGGTACATAAATTTAAAACGGAGATAAAAAGGAGTTTCATTGTGAAACAAAACGAGTACTTTTTTGGCCTTCAAGTTGAGGATATCATGGGTTGACGTCAGACCTATTTGCATCTACCCGAAACAGTTCTTTTACAACTTTGAACCCTCAGAACTATTTATTTGATAATGTATAAAAGATGGTATACCATAGACCACAGTAGAAGAGAAAAATTCATTACCGGACTCTATTATGATTTTAAGTGATGGCAAAAATGATTTGCAACATTTTTTGACCGAAGTACGTGCTCTCACTTCAGCTTATGTGACAGACGAGCTTCCCGATCACGACAGAATAGAGAGCCAAAGTTTCATTGAGAGAATGGGACATGTACGTATAGTTTATCTTCTTTGCTGAATTCTGAAGCGCTAACAAAAAGCTTGTAAATAAGACTTTCATGAAGATTAACGTGTTTACAATTTTGAAGCTGTTGCAAACGTCATTAATATATGAACACAAAATGAGGAAAGCGGAAGTGAAGAACCTTGACCAGAAATTTTATTTGAGGAGGACTCGTGTAAAATTGGTTAGGAGAGAAGCTTCGAAAGCTGTACGAAAAAGCTTTACCTCGGAAGCAAAAAGTAAATTAGAACTATTCTTCTTAGCAAACACTAACCCTCGAAAAGCGGAAATAGTTAAGATGGCACGAGAATGCAACATGCCGGAGGAGAAAGTCAGAGCCTGGTTTGCGAACAAAAGATACAGAGAGAGAACTCAAAATAAATGCATTCAATAAATCTATGTACAGTGCATGTGAATATATTACATTTGGTCATGTCTGATCCTCTTCGCCCAATTTTTCACGACGCGCAAGGGCACGCCCTGGTCGAGGCCCCATGCGGGGAGCGCGTCCAAGCCGGGTTTGCGCGCGCGCAACGCCACCTCGCCAAACAACGCGGCGGTGCGCGGCGCCAACTTGTTGCGGTAGCCCAAAGTGCGCTTGGCCTCGAGAAACTGGCCAAAGCACTCGAGGCGGGCGCGCGGCGAAAGCTGCGGCGTGCGCAAAAGCCCGCGCTCCACGGCGTTGATGAGCGGCGCCAGCAAAAAGCGCCGTGTCTGCGCATACGTTTCGAGCACCAGGCGGGCCAACCGCGGGTCGTCTTGCACGAGGTGCTCGAAGAGCGCCGCCTGCGCGGCGGTGCAGTCAAAGTCCAAGCGCGCGACAACGGTGCGCAACGGTGCCACGCCCGGCTGGCGGCGGTGCACGAAATGCAACGTGCCGTGGACGAGCCGGTCGAAGATGTAGGTGCGGCCGGTGCGCGAGCGCGGGAAAAACGCGGGCGAAAACACCTGGCGGTGGAGGGCGTTGAGCGCGGCGGCAACGTGTTCGGGCGCAAGCACAGAAAGCGCCTGCGCGGCGGCCTGGATGTTGTGGCGAAGCGCGCGGCGCTGCGACGGCGCCGCCGCCGAGTAGAGCGCGCGGAAGTCGTCGGGCGGATGCGTTGGGTTGATGGCATTCATCAGCTTTGTTTTGGCGGCGCGAACAAGCGCCGGCGCAAACGTGGTGCGCACGGCGCCGGCGAAGGCGGCTGCAGGCGAAAGCCCGTGGCGGAGGGCGAAGCGCATGATCTCGAGCCAGTTGTAGGCGCGCCACTGGAGGCGGCACGCCGCGCGGAGATTGTGGTCGGTGCCGCGCAACTGGCGCAAGAGCGCGCGCGCGAGCTTCGGGTCGGCGTCGGCGTGCTCCAAGAGCGCGAGAAGGACCAAGTCGGTGTCTGAATTTTCTGCTTTGTCTGTTTTGTCTGATTCCGTCTTGTCTGTCCTGTCTGCATTTTTTTCTCCCATTGTCATTTCCTGCGCCAACGCTAGCGCCACGCGGTGGAACTTGTCTGTCCTCGCAAGGCGCTTGAATAGAGGCCGCACCGCGCCGCGCGCCGCCGCTTGCGGCGCAAGAAGCGCCCATGTCGCCGGCGAAACGCTCTGCACGAACCGGTGGGCGGCGGCCTGCGCCAAGTCCCAGTCGCCCACTTGTACGGCCGCCCGAACAATTGCGTCGAGCGTTTGGTTGCACAAAAGCCCGCGCCGCGCGTTTCGGCACGCCAACAAGTACACCTGGTACACGTGCGAGCGCAGCTGGGCATGCGCCAAAAGGTGGGCGCAGTCTGCGTCGTTGAAAAAGCCCGAGCGGAGCTGCGCAAACGCCCGCGCGACCGCCTGGGCGGTCGCCTCGGGAACGCCGCCGCACAAAAAGGACACCGACCCGGGCACACGGGCGAGGCGCGCGGCGACGCGGGCGTACTGCAACTCCGCGCCTCCGCGAAGAAGGCGCCGCGAGGCAAAGGCAAAGAGCACGTCAGCCATATCCACATCGTGCGTTTGTGTGTTCTGTTTGGCTCCACTGCCCTTTCCGTCTATGTTCGTGTTCGTGTTCGTGTTCGTGTTCGTGTTCTTGTTCGTGTTCTCATTCTTCCTGTTCTCGTTCTCGTTCTCTTTCCCGAGAGACATGGCTTCATCCGAAACAAACGCGCAGAAATCCTCCGCCTGCGCCCGGCCCACGCCAAACCGGTACTCAATACACTCGCCGATGGCGCGCCAAACGGCGCCGTTCGCACTGTTGTGCGCCGCCTCGACCGCCTGCCACAACCCGAGCCCATTGTGGGTCTGGCCAACCTGCTCGTGCAAAAGCTCCACCACTTCCTCCACATCGCTCAACGACGCATTTTCCTCCAACGCCACCGCCCAAAAGTCCGCCCACCGGTTGTGGAACGCAAGCATGCCGAGAAGCGTTTTCTTGTGGCCCGAATCGCACCGCGGGAGCAGATTGTAGTACTGGAGCGCCAACGTCGGCGGCACGCAAAGCGCGTGGTGCGCCAAAAGAACCGACAACCGGCTGTAGTCGTCCATCTGCTGCTCCAACTTCTGCCGGAGCGGCCCACTTACACTGTTGAGCTGGATGTCGTTGGACCCTAGCGTCTGGTCGATTTTCATGGTCTCGCGCAATCTGGTGGACTCGGTCTGGAAGAAGCGGAAGATCATTCCGGAGAGGCTCGTCTGTGTAGCATCGGTCTGTGTATCGGTCTGTGTAGCATCGGACTCCGTTGGTGTCTCCGTAGTCTCTGGTGTCTCTGGTGTCTCTGGTGTCTCTGGTGTCTCTGGTGTCTCTGTAGGATCCATCTGTGCCCCAGTTTTTTCCTTTGAAGTCTCGGGCATCTCCTTAATCTTCCCCTTTGTGATTATGTCGTCGATGACCTTGCCATGCATGTTTGTTGTAGCCTCATTGGCCGCTCTCGTGTGTGTGTGGGCTTTGCCTATAAATATATCTTTCTTTCGTGCAAATGTCGAATGTCGTCTGACCCGTAGCAACGGTCGTAGTCGTAGAAACATGGGTCTATATGCAATGGAGGAAACGGGTTGTTGGAGATGGAAAAGTTGTGGTGCAGGTCTTCGATGATAAGTAGTTTTGTGCGCACAGGATTCACCGTTTCTGGCAGAAGGGAAGAAATCCTAAATACATGAAACTATGAATGTGTGCCAGATTGAGGATTGGAGTGACATTTAGTGTGGAGGACCAACACCATCAAAGCTGAGCTACAGTCATTGCTTTTCAGCTTTTTACTATATCGGCCGATCCACAAACTTAATACAGTGTCACTTTTACATCAACTAAAATCTCCAAAGCAGTCAAGATTCAGCCTAAAGTGTCCAGTAGTCCGCACCACTACCAACGGAGGAAACTGAACGAAATGGGAAGCTTCCTTCTATCGATAAGTGTAACCTTCTTCCTCTCTAATACAGAAGAACCTCGTGAGATCCACAAAAGTCCATTTTACGCTATGTAATGCGACTCTGTCTTTTCATCTAGCACTGATATTTTCGGCAACTAATTAACAGTGTGGTTTGATTAAAGTGTAGATTATCAACTGATCATGCAATTTCTGAGATTAAAGCTTGCGAACTGATGAAATATTTTGTAAATACCTTTTAGGTTTAGCTCAGTTCATCAGTTAAACTAGTACTAACACTAATCTCTTTTTAAGAACTCCAATTTTTTACCTTCTTCAGTCATTTAATTTATATATAATATTATCATGTTATATATAGTATTATCATGGAACTGATATGGATTATTGTGAATGGTCGACTTACAATGTAAAACTACTTTTATCACAATAGCTGTCGTGATTTCATAGACTTTGGTTGGTCAGCAATTTTCAGAAACACAAGTCCCATATCAATTCTCTTCGGTACTTCTTTAATTTTGCCGACACACATTCTACTAGTACACTTAGATCTCCTGGATAACATTATAATTAGAGGCCTTTAGAATGTGGTTTACGTACAGGCATGTCGAATCTGATCGCTTTTTTTTCTTACATCATATGAACTTCGATCATGTAATTCTCCGATTTGTCTCTTCTTCCGTAATCTATTTAATCCTTTAATTTTGTTCTCCTAGTAGCTTCCGCAGTTATTAGACCTTTCTGTACATTCAGCTGCGAAGTCGAGTAAAAGATCACAAAGGCTACAAGAGTTGACTCTACATTTAATGATAGCATAGAAATCAATACCACATTTGGTGTCGAATTGTAACATGTTATTTTCTTCTCTCCCTCTTTTCTCCCTCTTTTCTCCCTCTTTTCTTCCTCTTTTCTTCCTCTTCTCCTCTGTTTTTGCACTATTTACCTACTTTTCACACTGGTCTGCGAAATACAAAAATTCAATCACACTTTAAAAATCACCACAGTACCACAGCTCCACCCGCGTCCCAAACCCATACCTCCATAACTAAAAGAAAGAGAAAGTCATGAACTTCACAAAATTCCACACAAGGACCCATAGTTAGGCTCGTGTTCCCCTCCTTTGGTTTCTCCACCCGTGCCTCCATCAACTTATCGCGTACTCAAAGCCTGCACAATCTCCAACCACAACCTGATCTTTCAGAATGGCCCAGGTTCTTTGGAACTCGGACATCGATGTGTACAATCCAAAGGTGATTCCGGTTTCTGTGGCAGAAAACATATCATGGTACTTGGACATTCCGGATTTGCTTCTGTTTGCCTTGACTTCTCGCAATGCCTACAAAGCCGTCAATGATCCTCGGCTATGGGTGCTGAAACTAAACGCTATGGGGGTCTGGAACCTGGCATTTCCCGTGAAAAAGGAAGACCGAGCGCACTTGAGCTTTGATCTGCTCCAAAGCCCGCTCACGTGCTTGAACCACATCTATAAAGTGCCTCGAATAGCCAAATTCCAGGTGCTTAAGATCAGAGCCTGTCTCATTGATTACTACCTGGACTTGCTGCTCAATGTTCCGTACGAAAAACTCAAGATCTTCAAAAACTTTCATTCGCCCAAAGACCAGGCCCAGATGTTGACCAATCTATTGAAGTTTAATGCTATAGACACAGACGAGCCGAACCGGATTTCTGTACGCAACAAAATCACCGATTTGACTGAAATCTTTGAGAATGCTTTGCTTCGAGAGCTAGAAATCCACTTCGATATCCAGGACTACGAGAAAACACGCTCTTTTGTCGAGATTTTGGTGGGGCTAAAAAATGACCAGGCACTCATCGATTTCTTCCTTCAAAAGACTTGCTTCGACAATGAGTCGGTCAAGTTCTTGCAGCCAGAGCTGTTTTCGGCAGAAGACTTCTTCATGCTGAACAACCCAGACATATTGGGTCTAGGCACCGAAGATAAAAATGAAAATGAAAATGAAACAGAAAAAGACAATGAAAACATAAACTCGGGATTCTCACTCAAGATTTCCGAGGTCGACAACTTCATCAAAGAACTCTCTGGTGTTTTTAATGAGCTTTCGCGAGTCATTGATCTTACGTTTCCCCAGTCAATACTGATGATGTTCAAAATTAGTGAGGAGATCATTTCCAACCAGCTCCAGGAGATTGCCATCCTCTTGACCAATACCGCAAAAGAGAAAGGGCTCCTCTTGGAAACCGTGCCCGTTCTTTATACGAAACTTACTTCAGATTTTATTGAGCAGCTAAATCCTTCAAAGAACGTCGGCGAGTCATACAAAACATTGATCCACGAGCTCATAGACAGCTCTTTTGAGTCTTTTGCATCGGAGTACATGAACGAGGAGAAAGTAAATTTCCGGGCGTTTTGCGTGACAAAAATGACCCAGTGGAATGCTTCGGTGAGGGAACGGGAGGAAAATACCACACAGCAAATCTTGAAACATGTCAAGGTGGAGGCGAAAAACGATTTTCTTTCGAGTTTCAAAAAAGTGTTCACAATCAACACAGGCAGCGACAATAAGCCGGAACTGGACGAGCAACAGTCCATGTACTCGCAAATGCAAGCAAGGGCCAAAATCCTTGCCGAAAATATCAAATCGTTGAATGAAGTGTTTAGTCCCGAACTTGCGCTCACGATACTAAACGAGGCAAAGGCATCACTACGAAGACTCATGTGCCTCCGCGAATTCACTGTCAATGCTGTGGTTGTTGATCTTTACGCGACAATGCAAGAGGAGTTTATCAATGTCATTGAGTGCATTGGAAACGATCATTTGAAAGTCGGCTTTGACAAGTCGTTGAAGTACCTCAAGGACTATAACCCGAACGAAGTTTCTGCGTACTTTGAAAACAAGGCGAAGGGAAGTGCAATCGGGCCGCTCGTCATTTTCTTTGAGCTGATCAACATGGCAGATATGATAGTGCAGATGCTTGATATTTTCTACAAAGAAGAGATGATCAACCGAAAGGTTGTTCGGCACGAGAATTCTGTGCTCAACCCGTCCCTCCAATCTAAAAAGAAATTGGAAGGTATGGTAGACAAGTACGTTGCTGACGGATTGAATATTGGCATTGACGTACTTTTCAAGGAAATCGATTCTGTGTATTTATCGATGCTTAGTGAGTCAGATTACAATCCTCCGGCCAACAAACCATTTGTTCCCGATGGCCCAACACGTGCAGCAGTGACAGTGGTTCAGATTTTGGACGACAACATAGATCTTCTTACCGACTCAGCAGAAAAGTCTATCGTGGAAGTGTTCCAACAAGAAGTGGCGGAGCGGTTTTTTCAAGTGATTGTCAAAGTTCTCAAAAGAAGCACCATTTCTGTGGATGGTGCAGTGACTTTGATCTCAGACTTGAATCTTTACTATGATTTTATTTTGACGCACATCCGAAGCAACAAGAAGCTGATCTTCCCGTTGTTCCAGGCGCTTAAGAAAATCGGCTCTATCTATTTGATTGGAGGCGATGAGGCCAAGGCCATTGGTCAGTTGGTGTCTGACTTGTCAAAGTTCAACGGAATCTTCAGGCAAGAGGAAATTTACGAGTTTGTCCAGCGGCGTCAAGACTGGCCGGTGATCAAAAGACACGTGGAAAAGGTCATGTATGGCCTTAGCATAGCAGACTGTACCATTATATAGACATTCATGATTTATGGCATTCTCTGAGTCTGTAGACAAGTAGGTATCAAGTGAAGGGATGATTCATGAAGTCGTATAGTGTTTACGATCTAACTTTCATACTTAGGGACAATCAAGTTTCAATTACTCTAGCGGGCTGGGGCAGAAACATAAAGGACAACATATTATTAGATGAACAAATACGAAAATCTCGTTAATACCAAAGATAAAATCGTCTTACTAAAGATGAGAATTGAGGTGAGCACAGAGTCAAGAAATATGAGGAGCCAAGATCAACAGGGACTACAAATAAAATTCGTCACTAATTCTTAAGATGGTCTGTTCAAGATCATCCACAATTTTAGATTCAACTTTTCAAAAAACAAGTGTGTGAACTATTTGCAATTCTCATCTGTCTCATTTTACAAACACATTTTGTCTCATCATACAAAGGCCGCGAAACCACTTTTCGTACCATTCCAAGATTGACTACCCCAGTCCAATCTGCCAAATAAGCATATCCACTTGAAAAAGCTCCTTTAAAAGCTTTAGCAGCTTTGTTTTCCAGCTAGGCATTGGGAACAGACCGTCACGTGCTCCACAAGCCTTCCTTTCATCTCCATGTTTCGACTGGCAGCGAAAGTGGGACTTAGACGACGAATTTCTCTTCTAAAAACGAGGAGATATTTGTCCTCGGCCGATGCCATGCTAGATCCTATCCAGGGAACTCAAAGTTCCGAGCTGCGGCTTTCTACAGTCTTTGATCTTCTACATACGCCGAAAAGACTAAAGTACACCACCAACGAATGCTACAACCACTATAGAAGAGCAAATGCAAACTTGATTGAAGACATAATACAGAACAGAGAGAAAAGCCGTGCCGTGGTTTCTTTGGTAGCACAAACATACAGCAAATCCAAACTGGTGTCAGCATTAATCTTAGATGAGCTTTGCTCTCTTCTCTGCCAAAACAAAAACGAAGTCTTTGTGGCGTTTGTGTCAGAAATGGCGTCTTTGGGTCTCCTTTCCCAGAACGTCTCTACCCAGTGGGCTGCGCTTCAACTTACGCCTAGCAAAACATTGGACTTGGGCTCGATTTTGATTTCTCAGGCTCTTGACACAGGAGAGCCGCTTTTGGCAGTTCTGTTGGTGCTTCGTCTCCATACTTCAGGCTTGGAGGTCGCTAATTCTGCTTTGAATCTACTCGTGGCCAATCTCGCCGTACATTCGCCCATGTTCCAGGCTTATAACTCTTATGCCACAATGAAACTCATAGACACGTTTGGCCAATCCAGAATAACCTGCGATACCCTTCTTTGCTCCATCGAGTCTATGATACCCGTGGGAGGGGTCCCTTACTTTGCCAATGTTCTATACGACCGGATAGAGCCAAAGTTTTCAGACCCGAAGTTTTTGCTTCTCACTGGTAAACTTATCTCGGCCAATCTTGCTTCGGGAAACTACGTGCGAGCCACTCGACTCTGGAAAGACGTGGGACTGGCCCAAAGTGCAGCTGGAGACATTCTGTTTGCGAAAACTCACATTGACTTGTTCAGGCGAATGATGGAATTTTTGGCGGGCGACAAGAAAACCGCTGCTTTGGATTTGGTCAAAAACTATTTTCCTCGAGAGTTGGACTCTCAGCCGGAAACCATCACTTTCCTTATAAAATTCTATAGCCAGTGTGGAGAGAAAAGTCTACTTGAGCAATTGATCCGGAATCTTGAGCCTCCTCTTCAAAGACAAACTCTTTCGGCATTACTTGCGCTGTTTCTCACCCAGGACAACGAAAAGGGGGCCGAAAGGCTCTTGAAGGCGATTTTTGCCACTCCCAGCGGCCTTAATTGTGACGACTTTGATGCGATAGTCGCCAAACTACTCAAGCTGCAGAAAGTTCAGCAGGCCTTGGACATGTGCAAAAAAAACCATGTTCGTGTGGCCAAATACGGCTATGCCCGGCTTTTGGATTTTTTCTTGCTGCATGACCATATTTCTGGAGATACGGACATCCTGACAGAAGACCTTAAACCTAAAGGACGTATGCTTTTCTCCGAAATAGTGCTGCGACTTCCTGCTCTAGAGAATGGCGATCCAGTCCACAAAAAAATAACGAACGTGCTCTTTGCCCATTTGAGCAGGAAAGTCAATGCTGGTAGTTGCAGAAAACTATACACTTGCACCGCATACAAGGAAACAAGACGTCCTTTCAATTTTGCCTCGCATGGTTTGCCCAACGAATTTAATCAGCTTGTATATATGGATCACAGCAATCGGCTTGGCTGTGTCTTGATTATTTTGAAGAGGGCAGTTTGGGAAAACGATAAAGATAACATTGCATGGTGTGTCGAAGAGATGAGAGCTTTGGGAGTTCCTGGAAAAGACATAAAAGAGTACGTTGGAAACTAAAGTACGAAATATGGATAAGCTGGGGATGATTCAAGTATAGCACAAACATCTGTCCTTCTGCACAGCCTTGACTTTGTCCTTCCGAATTTTTATCCGCATCGACCATTTACCAAAAGCTAATTAAGTAATTAGTGCATTTTGACTCTGCATTCAAAGCATCGGGGGATCTCATGTGAATACCAAGATCTTCGATGTTTCTCCACAGTTTGAGAGTAGGATGAATTACTATTGCAAGTTTCAATCTAATAGACACAAAGGGAACAAGTCATTGGACTTACTGTATGCTAGTAGGCGAAGTAATGTTTACCCTCTTCTATTTCCTATTTGTCTTCTCTCTCTTGTCTCTACACCAACTATCCGAATTGTTCTTACTATATACAAGTACCTACTTCTTTGCTCTCTTCTTGTCGTGGATCCTTCCTCCCGCCTGGACCTCTGTGACATTCTCTCCCATCAAAGAAATGAAGTCGTCTTCCTTCTTCTCTTCTGCATCCGTCTCGGCCGTCTGGAACTGCGAAAACCGCTTCTTGAACTTGTTGACTTTTCCTGTAGCATTAGGGTCGGCAGTAACCAAGTCGGATCTGCTGGGGTTCCACAAGGGGCTGTTTCTCTGATCGTTGATCATTCTGATTTCGTCCTTTGGCGCCTGCGAGCGTCTGCGGATAACAGAGCCGTCTGAAAGTTCCACCAAAGTGTCAAACTGATGGAAAATGGTTGGTCTGGCCTTACCCATTTTGATTTTCCTCATGACTCTTCTGTTGGAAAGATGGACTTCGTTTTTCATGGCGACGTTTCTGGCCACGTTTCTCGTGAATTCGAGCTGGCGACCGCCCAACTTGGTTGTTCTAAGCATGGAGGTGGAAGATGAAAGACTTAAGAATTTTTTCCTGTGTGCACATAACTAGACACTAGTACAAAATACTGGAGAAGTATACATGGAAGAAAGATGCGAAAAGAAGTCATGGCTGGACTGAAATCTTGGGTATATCAAACGTGACAGGAGGGCACATGTATCGTGTATAATTGCAGTAGACTGCCCACCAAAATCACGAGAAGAGATGATTAACCATGGGGTAAGAAATAATTCGGATCACCATTGCATTTTCAAAGCGAACGTATTATGAACGGTGCCAATGAGGTGAAGCTGCTTACTCGGATACAAACTGTATCGGTGTAAGTAAGGGTACGGTGAAGGCTTGGGCTTAGAGTAGCATATGCAACAGGCCGATCGATTTTTCTGGCTAAAGTAAAGCAGATGAGTTGAGTAAGGGAACGGTCGATAAAGAGCCAACAGATTATGCAAAGGTATAGATAATCAAGGATCTCTAGTCACGGATACGGTCCACTATGCTACTTTGTGACGGTCAATGAAAAGGACTAATTTGCAGAGACTAAGCTTAGAAGTTTTAAGTCAGGCCGACTGCAGTCGAGTCTCCCAATACTGGACAGCCTTGGGATTCTAATTCAGTGTTCCCTGAAGACGATTCCGGTTCCATTCTATTTCATCTGTTCGAGTTCTTGGCTCTGGAAGACTGTACTATAATGTGTCGTAATGACCAGTGGAGCTGCAATCAAATGAAATTCAGCTCCAAACTTAATTCAAACTTTATCAAATTTATTACAGATTTATTACAAATTCATTACAAATTTATTACAAATTCATTGAAAATATATTTCAAATACCTCAAATCTATTGCAAACGTACTGAGATTTAATTTCCAACTTAAACTCCATAGATCCTACTGAGCCGTCTCATAGACTGCGAATACCTATATGCGAACGAACCCTCTACGACAAAAAAGAACATATTACAAGAACATCAAACCGCATACAAAAACAAAGAGGAAAACAAAAGAACAAGCCGTTCTTCGTAAAACAACGCCCAAAACATGTAGCATTGGCTCCTCTCCATACTGGGCCCGGTCGTGCGCGTCCAACTTGCTCGAAGAAAATTCACACTAGCGCCAATCTTTCTCTCTCCAATGGCGTTTTCCAACCAGACCCCGACCATTGTCGTTTTGAAAGAAGGCACCGACGCCTCGCAGGGCAAGGGCCAGATCTTGAACAATATCAATGCGTGTCTTGCCATCCAGGAGACCCTAAAGCCCACGCTCGGCCCATTTGGATCGGACATCTTGATCAAGTCTGCCAGCGGCAAAACCACCATTTCCAACGACGGCGCCACGATTCTCAAGCTCTTGGACATTGTGCACCCTGCCGCCAAGATGCTTGTGGACATTTCGCGGGCGCAAGATGCCGAAGTGGGCGACGGAACCACATCGGTGACGATTTTGGCGGGCGAGTTTTTGAAGGAGAGCAAGACCTTCATCGAGGACGGCATCTCGTCGCACTTGATCATCAAGGGCTTGCGCAAGGCGTGCGAGTTGGCGGTGGCCAAGATCGACGAGATCAAAGTGCATATCCGCAGAGAAGACGAAAAAGAGTTCCGGGAGCTTTTGGAGAGGTGTGCCACCACCGCCATGTCGTCGAAATTGATCAGCAAGAACTCCCCGTTCTTCACGAAGATGGTGGTGGACGCAGTGTTGTCCTTGGACGACGATTTGGACGAGAACATGATTGGCATCAAGAAAGTGCCTGGCGGAGCCATGGAAGACTCGCTTTTCGTGGACGGTGTGGCTTTCAAGAAGACCTTTTCGTACGCTGGCTTTGAGCAGCAGCCAAAGCTTCTCCATGACCCCAAAATCTTGTGTTTGAACGTGGAGTTGGAGCTCAAGGCCGAGAAAGACAATGCCGAGGTTCGTGTCGAGCAAGTCAAGGACTACCAGGACATTGTGGATGCCGAGTGGAAAATCATCTTCAACAAGTTGGAGGCTATCAAGGACTCCGGCGCTCGCATAGTGCTCTCCAAGTTGCCTATCGGCGACTTGGCCACCCAGTACTTTGCGGACAGAAATATTTTCTGTGCGGGCAGAGTTGCCGCCGAAGACATGGACCGTGTGATCAAGGCCGTGGGCGGTCTGATCCAGTCTACTGTGAGCAGCTTAGCTCCCGAAAACTTGGGCACGTGTGCTCTTTTCGAAGAAGTGCAGATTGGAGGAGACCGCTACAACATGTTCAAAGGATGTCCCGAGGCGAAAACATGTACTTTGGTGTTGCGAGGCGGAGCTGAACAAGTCATTGCGGAAGTCGAGCGGTCTTTGCACGATGCCATAATGATTGTGAAGCGTGCTATAAAACACAGCTCTGTTGTGGCCGGAGGCGGAGCCATTGAGATGGAGTTGTCTCGCTACTTGCGGGAGTACTCCAAATCGGTTGCAGGAAAGCAGCAGTTGGTGATTGGCGCGTTTGCAAGGGCCTTGGAGGTGATCCCTCGCCAGCTCTGCGAGAACGCCGGTTTGGACGGAATCGAGCTCTTGAATATCTTGCGCAGCACACACGCCAAGGGAGAGATGTGGAACGGTATCGATTTCCACAAAGAGGCCGTGGGAAACAACATGGAGAGCTTTATTTGGGAGCCTGCGCTTGTGAAAATCAATGCGCTTCTGTCGGCTACAGAGGCAGCCACGCTATTGCTTTCTGTGGACGAAACGATCAAAAACCAGGACGACCAGGGCGGCCGGGGCCAGGGTGCGTACTAGAGAAACAACTCATAGTAATGGAAAGAGGTATAGGAAGTATAGTCAGTCGGCTCAAAGATGGATATAGCAGGACGTTCTTCGGAACCTATCTGCGTAGCCAGTCCACAATTATAATACCAATAAACTTTGGAATGTGCCAGTATGAAATCTAAGAAGTAGCTACGAAGTAGTTGATTAAGCAAGAAATTGATGGAAAGTTAGATAGGTGTGGATTGGTTCTACAAAGTCATCGATACAGCAATGATGAATGGAATAACAGACATGGGATAGTGGGTAGTCTGTTAACGGATAGTTGAACAGATTGACAATGGGATGTCTACCTCAAGGAAAACTACGCGTTTTATTTGGGCTAAAAAGTGATCTACATGAAATATTGATGCTCTCAGAATCATTATCGTAAGATCTAGGGTTGATATTTCGCTATTACGGGATACCTTTAGTTTGCTTAAGTTGGTCAAATGCTGTCTTATTCTCGTGCTGATTTTACTCAGAGAAAGTTGGACTTTTGGTCTCAAAGATTTGTAAATGGGTGCAATCTTCATGGATATACTCCACTGCTCTTCAGAAATTGATAAAATAGCCCAGAAAAGGTAACCACGATACAAAGGGCGATCTAGGGACCGTTGAAGAGAAAATGTCCAGGTTTTGGATAAGAGTTATTAAGTAGTTGCCCAATGAAATGACTTTTTACCCAATGTGAGGCTGCCTTCGACTGATCAATCCATTCTGGGTACGACCAGTGTTCTTGGGACCAAACCATACTTTGCTGTTCCAGACACAATTGACCCAGTCACACGCTTGGAGCTTTTGTCACTCGCATTATCAGTACTTAGCACCTGTATCAGATATACATCTTGACAAGTTTAGTGCCACGATCTAGTCTAAAAGCAAGACAAGGGAAGTGAGAAATAGGACTTTCTTCCAAGCTATGAAAAAGTAACCAAGTTGAAACTCGAGGGATAAACTCTAACAAGACAGCCCGCAGAATTTAGAGCAGTATCTAGAGGTAAATCCTGAGGTGACTCTATTTGAGTCCTGAAGGTAATTCAAGTGAGGCCATATTGTGGAAGTTTTAGCTGGTATAGATATGTAGGTCTCATTTACACGCCATAGAACTTACGTTTGTCTTCGAAAGACTTGAAAGGTGGCCCTTCAATAAATTGGCAATTCAACTAATTGTAGCCAATACCCAGATAATCTCTCTCACTCAATATTTCATACGTCCAGCCGATTAATCCATATTTCAAACACTTGTTATCCAATCCTGACTCGAAATTCAAGCCAATCTTCCAGCTGATTATTACCGAGCAATATATTCATCATTCAGACTCATTATCCATAGTCTTTGATTACTGACAAACGCATAACCATTTGAATTGCTGCGTCAGGCGATCAGTCGCATTTCACCGTTTTTTGCACAGAATACGCACATCTGGCAGATTATGCAGATGGACCCTGGCAACAACCAGTCCATCCAATGCCCTTGACAACGATTACAATCAACAATTACCATCGTCGCCTCAATTGCCTTTCGATTTCCATTTCGATTCGATCAGCTCGATCGACTCGATTTCGATCAATTCATTCCCGTTTCGTGTCTCATTTCGTGACCGAAAACGGAAATCAGAAGAAGGTTCGTGTTCATGCAAGGCGCGGGGCGCGCTAGCCGCGGGGAATGCATAAAATAAGTGCCTGGAGGAATGAAGACACACGAAAGCAAAGAAAGAAAGAAGAAACAAAAACGTAGAAAAACAAAACGAAAAAACAAAACGTTGGAAAACGAAAAGTTGAAAAAAACAAAACGAAAACAAAGCAACAAGGTAAACGCAAACTCGACATGACTATATTAACGGACAGAGATTGAACAGTGTAGGTGGATGCGCGCGCTCCGAACCTTCGCCGCACGAAAGTAGGAAAAACCGAAACCAAAAAACCCCCCAAAAAATAGAAAAACACAAACACACCAGCCAACAGTGCAAGCACAACGAGAGACGAACATCACGCTCCGATGCAAATCTCCAGGTCAGCACGGTTTTCCGTTTCAGGGCCAAAACGCCAAAGGCCGCGCCCGGGGCTGTCTGCAGGACGCTCCTGGCACCGCGACGCGCTTTTCTTCATAAGACCCCAATGCGCACAGTAGAAGAGCAGGCCAGGAAAAAGGCCAGACCGAAGAAAGACTAGACGAAAAAGAAGAAGACGAAGACGAAGCAAAGAAAAGAAGAACAGAAGAAAGGAAAAGACGAGAGAAACAAACAGACAAGAAACTGTCACCCACCTACCAACTACCATCTACCAACTACCAACAGGACAGCTACGTCCTCATAATTGGCTCAACTAGTCAACTCGACCCCACTTAGTCAACTAGTCAACTAGTCAACTAGCCAACTAGTCAACTAGTCAACTTCGTCAACTTCGTCAGCATGAAGCCTAGACCCTACCCCTACGTGCTCGAGGTGCTCGAAACACAGGCCAACCGCAAGCTCGTGGGCGAGTACCACCACGACATCCGGCAGTGGCTCGCGTCGTTGGAGCCGGCGCTGAGCGTCAACCCGGCCATGATCGACATGCAGCCCGAGGTGCAGTGGTACATGCGGCCGTACTTGCTCGACTTTCTCATCGAGTTGCACCAGCTGTTCCGCATGCAGCCGGCCACGTTGTTTCTCTGCGTCAACATCATCGACCGCTACTGCGCCAAGCGCATCGTGTTCAAGCGCCACTACCAGCTTGTCGGGTGCACGGCGCTCTGGATCGCCGCCAAGTACGAGGACAAGAAGCTGCGCGTGCCCACGCTAAGAGAGTTGGCGGTCATGTGCCGCCACGCCTACGACGAGGAGATGTTCTTGCAGATGGAGTTCCACATCTTGTCCACGCTCGAGTGGCTGCTCTCGCACCCGTCCTTGGAGGACTGCTTGCAGATGGCCATTGCCGACTCCGGGGTGCTGGACCAGCTGACGCCCTGCAAGTACTCGCGCCCGGCCCTGGCGCTGCTGCCGCACCTGACGGTCTCGGCCGTGGCCGCCGTGGGCCGTTTTTTCTGCGAGTTGTCCTTGTACGACCGCTTTTTCCTCTCGGTGCCGACCCTGGTGGTGGCCGCCGCAGCCAACCTCTTGGCCTGCTCCATGTTGGGCGTGCCGGCCGCCAGCAGCCACCTCCGCACGTTGCTCTCCCTGGCGGGCCGGGGGGCGCATGCCTCCACCGGCGACGAAAACACCGCGCCGCCTGTCGTGGGGCCTTTCCTCCTGGGCTTCGACGCCGACACCCTCGCGGTGCTCCGCGACGTGGCCATCATGCTCTTCCGCCAGACCGCTGCGCTTCTGGACGTGCTCGTGCGCAAATACGAGGCCCTCGGCGTCCTCCCCGTCGTGCACAACTTCTCCAACCGCCATCCGCACCTGGCCCAGACGGCCTTGGACACGGCGGCCCACGCGCCGGACTTGGCCCGCGCCGCAGACGTGTTGATGCTGCTCCTGTCCGAATCAAAACAGCCGCCGGCGCTCCCCTTGACGCCGCCGCTGGCCACGCTGCTGCTGGTGTTTTCTCTGGCGGGGCTGGCCTACACCACGCCGGTGTTGCGGTCGGAGCCGCAGTTCTACTCGCCCGACGCAGAGCTGGTGTGGGCGCTGCCGGTGCCGTCGCGGGGAAAAGCGTAACCATTCACGTAACCTTGGCTTGTTCCAACTCGCTTACTGACACTCGCTCTCGGCATTCATTCGTTACCATACATTCATCATTCATACCACAGATCACTAGCGATCTGGCCATTCTGGCGCCCTCGTTGCCAGCTTCGATTGGCTTGCTCTCGATTAATCCAGACCATCGAACCTCCATACCAGATCAACATCCGAGACAGCTCTATATTGCTAATCTATGCTTCTCCCTAACAACGTAGAAGAAATGACAAATGAACAAATACAAATGAACAAATACAAACGAACAAGTGAATAAATAACCTGAGTTTCACCGAGCGCATGATTGGAGCTAAAGTTAACTTTAAATTGCATAAGCCTACTCAACCAAACGATCATCATGCCATACTTCCACCATTTCTTCTAGTACTCACTAAACTACCAAAATACTTTGACAGAAACCACAAACTAAAAAACTCCAGATTATTCATAATTGCCAATGGAGTATGCATGGGTGTCGGTAAGTGTGAGGAAAAGAGTTACTGAAAGAAATCGATCACCAATGCATTCAAAATCTGGCAGATGATGGGCTTGATTCTTCAATGGCATAAAGGTTAGCCCTCCTAAATCTCCCAAGATGTGCAAGGCCATAAATACCAGCTACTCTGGGGTGTAAATAGATGTGCCCAGTTTCTCTTCTGTGATCGATTATTCGTGTCATGTTTTCATAGTTTACTTTCTTCTCCTCGCTTCCTAAGCTGATTTTGCAGAGCCCATCACTTGATCGATTTTGCCAATGTGACGGATAGCGACATTTTTTAGCAGACTCCGTAAGTCATTGTGTTTAACAGTCGTTTACCTTTTCTGGAGACAAGTAGAATATTTACCGGAATCAACCAAATTTTAAAGGACGCATAATCTCTACATACTTCACCGTACTCAACAGTGTGACTTCTGGCCTGTAATCCGCCCAGCCATTAATGTTATTGAAAGATGCATGTCCCCAAATAGATAAAGCAATGCCATGGCGAGAACATGGCCAAGCATACAGACTTGTCAAGTAATTCGCTCTCTAACAGACATTGCAGAACCGCTAAGAAATTCAGGACTAGAAATTCAGGACAGAAATTCAAGACAAAAATACAGACAAGAATTCTACTAATATAGAAATCACCTAGCAACTCCAACTAGGAGTCGGTTTGTAGCTTTTCTAGACTTTCGCGTTTCCGTGCAATGGGACCTAAGGGACGACAACGAAACAAAATAAAAAAATAAAAAAGATGAAACAAATGAACAAGATGAACAAAACGAACAAAAACCCAAGCAAAACAAAAATGAATAAGCCCAAGACAAAACGACCGGCAAAATTGAAAACCTCTTGCCTTGTTTACTCCGGCACATTGTCTGTTTACCCAAGATCGGCAAGATCAACACACGTGACCACAACACCATTCAGCCCATTCGAAAAGATACACTAAACCTCCCAGCCCATGAGCGACGACGACTTTTCCGCAAAAAACTGGGTCTGGGTCCCGGACAAAGACGAGGTGTTTGTGCGGGGCTGCATCACCGACTACTTGGCCAACAACACCGTCCGGGTCACGGTGAAAAACGGCGCCCAAGATGTTGTTAAGGAAATGGCCCAGAGCCAGTTGGAAAACTGCAACCCGGCCAAGTTCAACAAGTGCAATGACATGGCCGAATTGACCCACTTGAACGAGCCCAGCGTCATCTACAACTTGTACTTGCGCTATTCCGACGACCTTATCTATACGTACTCGGGTCTTTTCTTGGTGGCCATCAACCCGTACAAAAAATTGCCCATCTACGAGCCGGCCACGCTCAAAAAGTTCCACGTGGCGCTGGACGGCCAGGACGAGCGGTTGCCGCCGCACATCTTTGCCATTGCGGAAAACACCTACCGCAACCTCATGGCCAACAAAAAGGACCAGTCCATCTTGGTGACGGGCGAAAGTGGCGCCGGCAAGACGGAAAACACAAAGAAAATCATCCAGTACCTCTCGTCGATCCTGCTGACGCCGCAAAACGACTCGCTCAACGACATCCACAACAAAATCTTGCAGGCCAACCCGATCTTGGAGAGTTTTGGCAATGCCAAGACAATCAAAAACAACAACTCGTCGCGCTTCGGCAAGTTCGTCAAGATCTTCTTCTCCTCGCAGGGGCTCATCAGCGGCGCTACCATCGACTACTACTTGTTGGAAAAATCAAGAGTCCTGCACCAGCTGAAGGACGAGAGAAACTACCATGCCTTCTATCAGTTTCTCAGAGGCGAGGACCCGCAGGTTCTTGCCGAAAAGTACAACTTGAATCTTCCTGCTCTGGACTACAAATACCTCAGCGCGTCTTCCATTTCCATCCCCAATGTGGACGATGCGAGAGAGTTCAGAATCTTGAAAGAAGCGTTTAGTATCATGGGTTTTTCTGTCGAGGAAATGGAGAGCATTTTTGGCTGCTTGGCCATTATTCTTCTTCTAGGAAATGTCGAGTTCACGTCCTGGAAATCTGAACAGGCCAACTTCGCCCCAGACTCAAGAATCGACACCATCGCTACCATGTTGGGCGTGCTGGAGGAGGAATTGTCCCGGAATTTGCTCCGACCAAAAGTGAAGGCTGGCCGGGAGTACGTGCAAAAACTGAAAAGAGCTTCGGAAGTCAAAAACACCATCGACGCCTTTGCCAAACATTTGTACGAGAAGATCTTCCAGTACATCATTGTACGCATCAACAAGAGTTTGCTCGAAGAAGATGTTTCAGGCGAAAATTTCATTGGTGTGTTGGATATTGCTGGATTCGAGATTTTTGACACAAACTCTTTCGAGCAGCTATGTATCAACTTCACCAATGAAAAGTTGCAGCAATTTTTCAACCACCACTCTTTTATTTTGGAACAGAGCGAATATTTGCGTGAGGATATCCAATGGGAATTCATTGATTTTGGTTTGGACTTGCAGCCCACCATTGATTTAATTGAAACAAAACAGCCCATGGGTGTTTTGGAGGTTTTGGACGAACAGTGCATTTTGCCAAAAGCATCCGAGGAAACTTTTATGGACAAGTTACTAGAGACTTGGGGCAATGGCGAAAGCAAAAATTTTCGTCCCAACAAAATTAGAAAGGGCTTTGTGATAGACCACTATGCTGGCTTGGTGGAATACAATATCGAGAATTGGCTTCAGAAAAATACTGACCCAGTGAGCGAAAATCTTTTGGCTCTTTTACCTCCATCCTCCAATAAATTTATTTCCGAATTGTTCAGCATCGTGGACTCTCTGGGCTCGAATAATGGCCGTCTGAAACCCAGATTGAAGACGGTATCTCAAAAGCATAAAGAGCAACTTTCTTTCCTAATGCAACAGTTGAGCAGCACTGAGCCGCATTTTGTCCGCTGTATATTACCAAACTTGAGCAAAAAACCAAACAAGTTTGACAAAGAATTGGTGCTTCATCAACTTCGATGCAATGGTGTTTTAGAAGGTATTAGAATAGCCCGGGCCGGATATCCGAACAAAATGACATTCGACGAGTTTTTCTCCCGGTACTCGATTCTTAATGCCGTTGACGTATTTACGAGAAACGTCAAGACAAATTGTGAACTCATTCTCAAACACATTCAGCTAGATACCGAATGCTACAAGATCGGTATTTCCAAATTGTTCTTCAAAAACGGAATTCTTGGCAAGTTGGAAGAGCTTCGGGACTTGAGCTTGAAGAATATCATCACTAATTTCCAAAGTATTTTGCGTGGACAGAATGCCCGAACAAAGATAAAAAAGCAAATTGCTGTGATCCAAGCCTCGCAAGTCATTGCAAGGAATTTCCAGCGATTGGACGGCCTTATAAACCAAAGCGAAAGTCCGTGGCTCAAACTCTTTTTGAATTTGAAACCTATGCTCGAAGATTCGGTAAAGGTATTGGACTCTAACGAGATGAATGAAAGTTTGAAGAAACTCAATGGCAAGCTTAAAGATACCGAAACAGAAAGAGCTGCATTATCGGAGGAGAACAATTCATTGAAAGAAAAAATGTCTCACTTGGAAGAGGAAATTCAACAAAACTCTTCGTTGATGGCTGAGACAACTGAAAAACTTCATGTTCTTCTGCAGAAGGAGACAAGTATGTCGTCAAAAATTTCTGATCTCTCCAGGGAGCTTGAAGAAACCAAAGCTGTGAGCGAAAAACTTGCTAAAGAAAAAGCTGAACTCATGTCAACATCAGAGGAGCTTCAACGAAAACTTTCTGAAACAGAAAGCCAGTTGGAAACTCTTAGAAGCGAGCTTACAAACTCCAAGGAGAACATGGAACAACTAGAAGCCAAATTACGGGAGGCTGAAGAAACTGGTAAAAAAAGTATGGAGTTTGAGAATAAGTTTACAAGTCTCACAAAGACCCATGATGCCACAGTCGAAGCATTGAATCTCTCCAAAGGTTCCATCAAAGACTTTGAGGAAAAGTTAGTGAGCCATGAGGAGACGAAACTGAAGTTAGTAACTGCAGAATCAGAGATTGAAAGAATGCAGCGTGAACTTTCCGAAATGAAAACAGACTTGGAAGGAAAGACTACAAACCTTGAAGAGTTTAAGCAGACTCATGAGCAATTGCAGTCCAAGGTGGCAGATTTAGAAGAGCAGAAGAAAACTTTGAGTTCATCCAAAGACGAGAGAACGAAAGAGATCGATACGCTCAAGCATAATCTTCAAAGTAAAATCGACAATTTGATGATTACCGTTGGGGGGCATGAGGATAAAATAGCCAAACACGAAGCGGAAAAAACTGACCTCGAACGTTCCATCAGCGAGCTTACTTCGCAGAAAACCAGTCTCGAAAAGAAAGTGGAGGAACTTGAGAAGAATCACAAGGAGGAGCTTAACAAGATGCAGAGTTCATTTGACAATGAGAAGAGAAGTGTTTCGGAAAATCAATCTGAAGAAATTCGTTCGTTGAAAAATAAGCTAGAAAAAGAAAGCAAAAGGGTGAGCCAATTGGAATCTGAACTTAAAACAAAGGAAACCTCTTTGATTGCCGAATCGAAAAACCACAAGGACGCACAGGAAAAGATCCTGCAATTGAACAAAAAATTGGAGGAGGCACACAAACTTGAAGGTCAGTTAGCAGGAGAGAAGAAGAAAAACCAGGAACATTTGAATGAAATACAATCCACGAAAGACAAGCTTGCGGCGAAACTGAAGGAGTACAGGCAAGTAATGGACGCTTTCGAAAACTTGAAGCACGAGTCAAAGTACTTGACGGATGCAAAAGCAGAAAACTTGGAACAAATTGTGATCTTAAAGCAGCAAGTTGCTGAGTTGGAAGCGAAGCTCCACGATAAGGAAAATATGCCTCCACCAGTTTCGAAAGTGGACTCTAAAATCATGGAAGAGCACGCAACGTTAAAGTTGCGTCTTAACGAAGCAACTGCGGCAGTTCGGAAAGAGCGGTTTGAAAACCACAAATTGTCGGAGGAGGTAAACATGTTGCGGAAAAAAGTCAATGATAGCTTTGAAAGTCCACTGAAACGCAGCGAATACAGAAGATCACTCGCATACGGAGAAGATCTCAAGTTCAATAGCTCAGTCGATAACAAACTAGGAGAGGAAATTAAGTCGTTGAAGATCCGCTTGCAGCTGGAAGAGGCCAATAGTGCTCGTGCAGAGGCTTATGCGATTGAGCTTCAAAAGAAGTTGAACAAGTTGCAGGCTATGAGAGGGATCAACAGCTATACGGACTATGAGGTGAAATACAAAGAATCCCAGAAGCGCATTGCAGAGCTCGAGAGAAATCTTGGGAACGTAATGGACGGTAATAGCACGGAAGGAACAAACTCTCCGCCAATGGAGCAAATGTCTCGAAGCAGCAGTTTGGGCATGGTTTCTTTGGCCAATGGATCAGGCGATTTTGCCAAGATATATCGTGATATGAGCCATACGTTGAAAAGCACACGGGAAGAGCTCAATAAATCCAAAACAGAAATCTTGAGACTCAAGTCTTTGTTACGAGACAGCGAAGATGAGCTCTATGAGTTGAAAAGGCTGAATGTGAAGATTTCTGTCAAGGACTACGAGGGGGAAATTGCCCGGTTCAAGGTATCGAACGAAACATTGTCGAAAAGATTGGAAGAGGTGGAGCAGACCAGTGAAAAGTTCAGAAAACGGAGCGAGGAGTACTTCGAGAAGCTTGAACTTGCAGAGTCGGCAGTCATGATCAGCAAAAGACACGACGAGCAATCGCGCAAAGAACTAGAGCAGAAAACCACTGAGTTGAAACTTGTAAAAGAAGAGATTCGGGCCAGTGAGCGTGTCATCAAACAGCTTCGCCAAAACAAAAGCGACTTGGAAGTACAGTTGACCGATCTGCAACATAGTGAAGAAAAGTTACACGCGAAAAGCAAAAGCTTGGAGGAAAAGCTTCAGTACTTGAACGATACATACGGCGAGAAACGCAATGCAATTGAAGAGCATAAGCGGGAGATTTGGAGTTTGCGAGACGATCTCAAGTTCAAGCAAGAGAAGGAGACAGAGTTGATCAGGGAAAATAAGCGGCTCACTATTGAAAACGAAGAGTTGACCCGTGTACGGGAGGAGGTTCTCGCAGAAAACACAGAGGTGACAGAGGAAAATGAGCAATTGACAAGCACGAGCGAACGTTTAGTTTCGGAGATCGACTCATTGAAGAATGATAAGCAAATCTTAGAGCGCAAGCTCGATCTGTTTGCGAGACAAACGGAAGCCTTGAAACAGCTCATTGAAGAGAATAGACTGCAGCTCCAAGTGTTGAATTCCCAAAACAGCCAGCTTGAACAAGAGAAAGAAGATCTTGAGAGCAAAGTGGCGGACCTTCAAGGCCAAGTGGAACGGGCAAACTCCAAGATGGAGCTTATGCGGGAGCACGTTTTGGATCTCGAAAAGGAAAAAGAAGAGAACCGCAAAGAGCTCCAAGAAGTCCAAAAGAGATGGGATTCGAGTGACGAGCACTACAAGAAAGCACGCACGGAGAATTTGGTGATTGTGGAAGAAAATGAAAGCTTGAAAACAGTCAACATAGAGCTTAAGCAGAAGGTTCAAAAGCTTGAAGAAAAACTTTACTCTAACGATCAACTCAATTATCTTGAGGAAAACATGGCCAAGCTCAATCAGGACGTCGACGACTTGAAGCACCAGTTGTATGAGGGCGAGATGCGGGAACAGAAGCTTCACAAGCAAGTATCTACGCTTGAGTATGAGAACAATCAGAAGAACATGCAAATGAAGAAGTACAATGACGAGAACTTCAACTATCAGAATATGGTGGGCCAGTACAAAAGCCGGGTGGAGTTTTTGACCCAGGACAATAACGAAAAGGATCTTCATCTCAAGGCGCAAGAGAGAGAGCTCCAGGAACTTCGAGAAAAGGTACTTGTTTTCGAGAAGGAAAGACTTGGGCGTAGGGAATAGACTAATACAGACTAAGTTTGGGAAACCAGATCGGACAGGGTTCCTTGGGTGTCCTTATGTAAATCCTCTGAAGTAGCCAAGACAACGAATGGCGCTTGACATGTAATGACCGCTTCACTTGAACTGAACTCTGAATCAAATTGGTGGAGGTTTTCGTTATAATTAACATTCGTTTTGTTGTTCGCTAGCTTTTGATATCGTTTATATCGAAGCGTCTTCAATGAAGGCTGTGGAATTTGTTGAGCTTCAGTTTAAGCCAAGTTAATCGCCTTTGAAAGTTTCATCAAGATGGATATGAAAGCCGTTAGTAGCTCACCTGACTAATAAAGGCAGGAAACGTGGGTCAACGATAAAACACGATCAGCGAAAACAACGATTTTGCGCCATCTTCAACATTATTGAATCCGAGTTTTGATAGCGTTCAGAGGTAATGACAGATCCATCATGTTATGGAAGTTCTGGTCAGTTCATCAAGGCCGTAATTCAGGTTGTACTCTAGAGTGGCATAAAATGGCCCAGAAAACTCGAAGTGCTCTTGAAAAACAGGCATATTCGACATCAGAAAAGCAAATGCAAGTCAGTAGTAAGACGTCACGACGAACATCGAATAAAGGCGTAAGTCACGGATACTTTGTCACGGATATTATAAGTCACGAATTATAGTCACCAGAAAATATTACATGTCACGTAATTAATGCAAGTGTTATGACAAGTTACGACGCTCCAACATAATTCACAAGCCATGGTCAACATGTTTACAGTAAATTGGGGCCCCAGTTGAATTTACGTAGAATTACACAAGAGGCGTAGATATTAAACCAAAGAGAACATTGGCACATATTCGAAATAGTCTCCTGCTTCTTTGAGTTTCTTCCAAAAGATAACGCAACTACGAAAAAAACAAATTCTCGTAAGATCCAGTGACCGTAGGCCTACTTCTAAAAACGCCACCTAGAAGCAAAAGACTTGTTTCCGAACCCAGCCGACCGCATAGGATGATTTGGAAAAAGAAAAAAAATCATAAAAAAAAAAGAAAGACTGAAGCAAGTGAAGGCTATTGGTAGATGGCTACTGTACACAAATTCAAAAGAAACAGTACTAATTAAATAAATGATCGAACGAGCTAATGAGCCAAGACTTTGGACGATAAGCATCCAATTGCAGAGTGGACATTAAATTCCCTGTCAATCTGCAGCGGGCAGAAAAGAAATCGAAGACACCGGGAAAAGAAGCATTGGTCCGAAAAAATAACGAAAAAAGAAACCAGTGTAGAAGAAAGGAAGCAAAGAAACGTTTGGGATTATCATGACCTAACAACACGGCTAAAAGAGATTCTACGCACTAAACAAAGGACACGGGTGCTTATTGCATTGACAAAGTTGCATATCGCTAGATCCGGCTTAGCGTAAAACGGCGGAACTTGCATAGAAAAGAGGAATTACCGGTCGGGAAATTTGCACTAGGTGCAACAAATGGCGGCGTTTGGGACGAATGGGGTGGGAAAACGCACCACGTGACATGCACATGCAGGCAGTATCTCTATCATCCTGCAGAAATACGACGTGAGGCGAACGTTTGGCCGTTCACACGTGCGTTAATTGATGTAGGTGCGCGCACCAAAAAACGTGGGTGCAAAAAAGGCAGTGTGCCGTGCATATATCACCCACGTGGGGATCGCCAAGTCTGGCAAAAGGTCACACTACCCAAGACGCCGAGCAATAATTTGACTGAAGAATTTTGACGGGTTTGCCAAGGTGTCAAAGAAAAACAGGGAAAAGCATTGTTGCCTATACAACGGGCGGGAGGCGGATGAGAAAAAGAAACAGTAGAAAATAGCATCGCCATGTTGAGATGGAAAGATATTATTATCTACCCACGCGGCCGTAGTTTCACGAGTCAATTTCCTTTTTGGCAAATTGGTCGAGTGCGTCTGCCGCCTGCAAGGATGGATTAATTGGGCCTGCAGCTACATACAGATGGCTCCGTATATATAATGGTAAACGTTCGCCGAATTTTTCATAATTTCCTCAGCACCAGTAATTCCCATGTCTGAGATCCAAGCTCCCCACGAGGTTTCCAACTCCGGCGGTAAGACCGCTTTCAAAGACTACGTCGGCAAGTTTGCCCACATTGAGGACCCTTTGGAAAGAAGAAGATTGGCCTTGGAGGAAATCGACAATGCCGGTTTCGGATGGACCCAGGCCAAGATGATTTTGATTGCCGGTGTCGGTTTCATGACTGACTCTTACGATATTTTCGCCATCAACTTGGGTACTTCCATGTTGGGCCACGTCTACTGGGGTGGTACCATTCCTTCCTCCACCCAGACTTTGATCAAGGTGTCTACCTCTGTTGGTACCGTTATCGGTCAAGTGTCCTTTGGTATGTTTGCCGACATTGTGGGCAGAAAAAAGATTTACGGTCTTGAGTTGATTGTCATGATTTTCGCTACTGTTATGCAGTGTACTCTTGGTGAGTCCGCCGCCATCTCGTTCCCTGCCATTTTCTCCACCATGAGAATCCTCATGGGTATTGGTATCGGTGGTGACTACCCATTGTCTTCGATTATTTCCTCCGAGTTCTCCACCACCAAGTGGAGAGGCGCCATCATGGCTGCCGTGTTCTCCAACCAAGGTTTGGGTCAGTTGCTTGCCGGTCTCGTGGCTTTGATTGTTGTTTCTGCCTACAAGGACGATTTGAAGTTCGCCAACACCGCCAAGGAGTGTGTCGGCTCGTGTATCAAGGCCAATGACCAGATGTGGAGAATCTTGATTGGTTTCGGCTGTGTTCCAGGTTGCATTGCTTTGTACTACAGATTGACCATTGCCGAGTCTCCTCGTTACGCCTTGGATGTGCAAGAACACGACGACTTGGAAAAGGTTGCCGATGCCGAAGCTGCTTTGGACTCTACTGCCCACGACATTGCTCCACCAAAGGCTTCCCCAAGAGACTTCCTTCGTCACTTTGGCCAATGGAAGTACGGTAAGATTTTGATTGGCACTGCTGGTTCGTGGTTCCTCTTGGATGTCGCCTACTACGGTTTGGGTTTGAACACTGCTGTTATCTTGAAGACTATCGGTTACGCCTCGTCCAAGAACGTCTACAAGGGTTTGTACAACACTGCTGTTGGTAACTTGATTTTGATTTGTGCCGGTTCGTTGCCTGGTTACTGGTTTTCCGCTGCCACTATGGATACTATCGGTAGAAAGCCAGTGCAGTTGGGTGGTTTCATCATCTTGACTGTCATTTTCGTTGTCCTTGGTTTCGCCGACAAGAAGCTTGGTGACCACGGTAAGTTGGCCTTGTACGTTTTGGCTCAATTCTTCCAGAACTTCGGTCCTAACACCACCACTTTCATCATTCCTGGTGAGATTTTCCCAACCAGATACAGATCTACTGCGCACGGTATTTCTGCTGCCTGCGGTAAGGTTGGTGCCATCATTGCCCAGACTTGTATTGGTACTTTAATCAACCACAACTGTGCCAAGGACAAGCCAAACTGTTTCTTGCCTCACGTGATGGAGATTTTTGCATTGTTCATGTTGCTTGGTATCGGTACCACTCTCTTGTTGCCAGAGACCAAGAGAATGACCTTGGAAGAGATTTGTGAAAAATACCACGACGAAGTTGACGCCACCAAGCTTGGCACTGACAGATACGTCACCCAACAGGCCGACTCTTCTGACATGGAGTTGAAGCACTAGAGTTTTGGCTCGGATAATATTTAGTTCCCATTTGTTAGCATTTAATTTAATTTTCAATACTTTTTATCACACATGTGTATGTGGCGCGCTTATCTTGTGCATGCGCTTCAAATTGGACGTGCATGTCAGCCGATGTTTGACTGCAGTACGAAATAAGGAAATTAGCCTGGAATTTGGAAGAACAACACTTTGAAAAAAGGAGGTGGCCGAACACAGGAGCTAGCTTTCATGGGTTATATTCACCTTCCATTGTTGATATTTCTTCTTTTAATATTGGTTTGCTATAGGAAAATGGTGAAGACAGAATCTGTAAGCCAAAATTTATCATGACCGTATAAACCGTTGAACTCCGCCGCGCCAAAAAGATCGCTTATGATGTTGATGGGAGTTGAACTACTTAAACTAGAGAAGGTCGGATGAGACGGTCTACTCTTTAAGGTGGGACAAATAACATTCAACAGAGGCATTGGAGTTATCGGTACAATAAGCTCTGTCAATTAACGCTCTGTTTTGTTACCAAAGGAAACACTGTAAGCGTATTGAAACTTTAAAGCCGTTGTACATTACCCTGGCTATTTGCCTTCTTAACCATCCGCAAAAGTATGGGCTGGCATGAATTATAGTCTACTGAAAGACGAAGTGTGGTTGAAAAGAAAACGAAAACGAGAAGATGATCGTGCGAGTGCTTCAGACGGTTGTGGTCAGTAGTGTGTTACTGCTCTCCAAGAAAGCACACGGACCCATCCCACACTACGACATTGCTTGTAAGCCCATTCTAGAAGGATAACAGTGTATTGAATTTCATGCAAATGAGCGATAATCGAACAAAACGGACATTAGAGACTCATCACAATTGTCATTACATCCCAATAGCTGAATCTATGCATTAGAACATTCAGAAGCCAATTGCGTTGATCTATCTAAACACAGGGACAATAAAGTGAACAGGGCTCAAGGCTAGAAACTGGTTATGGATTCTACAAAGCTCAAATACGATAATTTGAAGATTTACTAGTCGTCAGGTGGTATAGCTTCTTTGTTCTGAGCCTGACAACAAATTCCCATGTCTGTTAGGTCGGCCATTCCAGCGCTGACCATGCGAACTTGGCTCAGGAATAAACACCTGATAAGCTACAATGCATAATTTGGGACGATGTGCTTCGACTGATGAGCTCTCCTAAATTATGCTCTATAAGAACTTGTTTCCACAATGTACTAGGAAGCCAGGGCCAACAAGTTCATAACTGGATGTATCACTATTATTCAGAACCTGACATGGTCATCTAATGTCATGCCAGCCAATGTTCGTATGTTTTCACTTGAGAAACTGAATTTGGATTCTCAAAGGGCTTGGGCAGAGGATGCAATTAATCGTCAAGAAGCTGTAGAGAGCCATCGACTTACTAGAAAACAGGGATAGAGGTCTTCCTATAATAAGCACACTATTTCAAACAGACAGACAGACCCTAGCATACGATAAGTTTAATTTGGAGTAGTGGTAAAGCAGAATTTTAACATTTTACGAAACAAAGTGAGAGCAATCAAGATGGCGAAAGAAGAAAAGATTTTCTATGTAATGATTTACCACTAACAAACCATCGAATAGTCTGCGCAATGTGACAAGGCAAGGTTTCAGGCATCTTTGAGCGAGACCAAGATTCAAGAGTCTATTCTCGATATATCTTCGAGTCTGCTCTTTACAATTCGGCTTGCAGACATGATTCACGACTTGCTGGCAGAACCAATAAAAGTAGCCACTTTCAGCGGTCTATTGGAGTCTTCATCCTGTTTCCACAATATGTCCAAAGTTCCTGGCCGCTAGACCAGAACGATCTAGAAATTCTTTTGGTCAATGTTATTTTGTCCAAACTCCCAGGTGATCATTTCCATCTTTTCAGCAAGCCAGCATTATCTGGGCGAGCACTTTTTCCCAAAAGGGACATAATGTCCGAGGAGATAAGTGGCCATGCCATCGCCACAGATCCCAGCCCATTTTTGATCGTCCAATTGACCAGACTACTATATACTCAGTATTGTTTCTGCGTTCTGCCATTACGGTTTTCTGTGCTTCTTCCATTTTGGCTTCTGCTTGTACTTCTGCTATTTGTGCTTCTACCTCAGATGTTGACTGCCGATCAATTCCGTACTCCGACACGAATATGCAGAATATGACAGGCCTTCAATCTCCCGGAAAAATACGATCCTTCAAATCTCCTGAAATAGGAATAATTAGTCGAACTGAAACCCTAATATAGTACACCCGGACATCCCGCTTATAGTGCCAGCGCGTAGATAAGACAAGAGTCAGTTTATAAACGAGTCTAAAGACGATTTCAAAAAGGCAATTGTCAGAAGAAACGTTGAAGTTTCAACAAAGAAACGTCGAAGAAATTTACTGAGACTGGTTCTGTGTCCCAATACGGCGAGTCCCTTCATTTTGCAGACTTATCCCTGGCTGACCAAAGATCTCGGCTTGAATCTGAAACAGATACGACCGAGCCAGAAGTTCTTCAAAGAGTACCATATTGGCTGAGACATATTGGCTAAGACTCCTTATTCAACATTCTAAGACCATCTAGGGCCATCCTAAGACCATCTAAGACCATCCTAAACCACCTTAGGACCATCTTAAGAACGCCTTAAACCATCTTCAGATTTTTCCTTGACCTACCAAAGTCTTAAGACCAGCCATGAACATCCTAGCGCAGGACTGGATTGCCGCCACTCTCCTCACGGTGGCGCTTTTCGCCTACTTTGAAACACTTGGCCCCTTTTTCCGCCAGTTTCGCCTTGACGACGCGTCGCTCCAACACCCTTTTGCCTTCCACGAACGTGTTTCCGACACAAAACTCTACTTGGTGTCGTATTTTCTCCCCCTGGCGCTTATAATAGCAGCCCAAACGGCCCGCCGCCGCTTTGCGCTCAAAGCAGCACCTACAGCGCCGGCATTGCTCGGACTTGTGCTTGCCATAGCCGCCACCGGCATCACCACCGACGTGCTCAAGGTGTGGATCGCCAACCCGCGGCCCGACTTCTTGGCCCGCTGTGGTGCCAAGGCCGGAACTTCTGTGGCCGAATTTGTGACTGTGGAAGTGTGCACAGCGCCGCTTGGGCTGATGTATTTGGCCGACGGCATGAAACTGACGCCGCTGGGCCATCTGCTGGTGGCGTTTGCAGCCATGTTCTACGTGTTTTTGTGGCTTGGCGCCGAGGGCAGGTTGCCTGGCCCCTTCTGGCTCACCGAGTTTGTGCGGACGGCGCCGCTTGCAGTGGCAGCGTACATTGCCTTGTCACGCACACAGGACTACCGCCACCACTTCAAGGACATTGTGCTTGGGCTGGCGATCGGCGTGGGCGGCGCTTGGTTGATGTACAAGAAGTACCATGGGACGCCCGAGAGATGAAGAAGAGTGAAGAAGAGTGAAGAAGAGTGAAGAAGAGTGAAGAATGACGTATGAAGAAGAATGAAGGCAGAAGAAGAGAGAAGAATGAAGAATAAGGAGAGAAGAATGAATAATAAGAAAGATTGGATAAGCAATAGACCTCTGATAGAAAGATAGACGAACGATAGACAAATCGAAAAGATGGTCGATATTTGAAAATTCTCATGAACCAGAATTCCATGAAGGGTAGATATGGTCTCAAAGATTCTTATTTAATCGATTTCGTTCGCCTAGCGAAACATGCAATTCATCTTATTTAGATCACTTAATCTGTACTTTGAATAGGCTAGTCCCTATACTGGACTATTCTGAGCATCTTTCTTATAAGACATTCATAGTTTCACTACAGCATGTGTGGAAAATATTCCTTCTATTAACTTAATTGTCCGTTGAGGACCCCAATTAATGCAAACTCCATCCCTTTGGAAATAAAAAATTGTGAAAATGAAAGACATATGAAATAAATTTGGTCAAACGAGTTGAGCGTTGACATGGTCGTGAGTCATCACATTAATCTGTTAAGTCGCGCGTGGCTATCTAGTACGTCAAATCCTTAGGGTGTTCCCATGGGTTTTCTTGGTCAGTGAAGTGACCGTAAGAGGCGGTCTTGAAGTAGATTGGTCTGGCCAAGTTCAACTCCTTCACAATGACACCAGGTCTCAAGTCGAAGTTCTTCTTGATGATGTCAACCAATTGCTCAGAGGTGTACTTGGAGGTGCCATAAGTGTCCACGTGGATGGACAATGGTTCAGCCACACCAATGGCGTAAGAGAATTGAACCAATGCTCTTCTGGCCAATCCAGCGTGCACAAGAGACTTGGCAACCCATCTGGCAGCGTAGGCAGCAGATCTGTCGACCTTAGAGAAGTCCTTACCGGAGAAAGCACCTCCACCGTGAGCACCCCAACCACCGTAGGTGTCCACAATAATCTTTCTACCAGTCAAACCGGCATCACCTTGAGGACCACCAATCACGAATCTGCCAGATGGCTGGATGTGGTAGATGGTCTTGTCATCCAACAAGTGAGGAGGAATGGTTCTCTTGATGATCTTCTCCAAGATTTCCTTTCTCAAATCCTCGGTGGAAATGTCGTCAGAATGTTGTGTGGAGATAACAACAGTGTCCACTCTCAAAGGAGTAACGGCACCGTTGTCGTTCTCGTACTCAACAGTGACCTGGGTCTTGGTGTCTGGTCTCAACCAGGCCAACTCACCGGATCTTCTGGCGTCAGCCAAAGCCTTGTTCAACTTGTGCGACAACAAGACGGTCAATGGCAACTTCTCGTCGGTTTCATCGGTAGCGTAACCAAACATGATACCTTGGTCACCAGCACCCAATTCCTCCAAAGCCTTCTCGTAGTGCAAACCTTGGGCAATGTCTGGAGATTGTTGTTCAATGGCAACAAGAACATTACAGGTCTTGTAGTCGAAACCCTTGTCAGAGTGGTCGTAACCAATATGCTTGATGGTGTCTCTGATGATTTTTTGGTAGTCCAATTTAGCCTTGGTTGTAATTTCACCGAAAACCATAATCAAACCGGTCTTGGCGGCAGTTTCACAGGCAACCTTGGAAAGTGGGTCTTCAGCCAAGCATGCGTCCAAAATGGCATCGGACACTTGGTCACAAATCTTGTCTGGGTGGCCTTCGCCGACGGATTCGGAGGTGAAAAGGAAAGTTTCTGGCATTGGAGAGAAAAACTGTTGGGTCGCGACGTTAGGGAAAGATGGGATACTTATAGATTTTTTCGGGGCGCGCAGACTTGTGTGCAGGTGACAAGACTCGTAAGCGCACGTGATAGCCACCTATGCCAGTAGATATTGGCAGATCCAAGGCGGTCACAAGATTTCTGAACCGGTAAATTGAAACGGTGTTTGATTAAAACGAGGTTTCCGGGCGAGAATGGCGGATTTTCTTGCTACTTTGGACACGTTCTTGGTGTGGCTCGCCATGTGAAAAGTGCCAGAGGTACGGATGCACGCGGAACGAGTCGATAAATTAAACGAGTCAAACGACTAAACGAGTCATATCTCAGGTCAGGGTGCACAAAAAGGACAGTTCGACCCGCCTGAAGATGGAGACATTCTACTCCACTAAACGGAATACAGCTTTAGTTTCTTTTCTCATTTTTCTCAATTTTCGTGGGACTTTAGCCACAGATAGCCATCTGACATGTGTGACATTTATCTCGAGCCGCAGGACATGTGCAGGGACCCTGTATGTATGGTATTGCACGTGTTGCATTTGACTCGGGCACGTGTGAGAAATCTTTCACAGTGTAAAACAACTTTACGAGCTTCGGCACGTGACAACACTCACGCGACCAAACCACATCACCTTCATTATCGCGACGCGTCTGTTTCACACAACCCATGGCTGATCTTAGCATTCTTGAGCGGGTCAAAAAACGGCTTTTCACCGATGATACGCAAGTGATTCCAGACTTTGAGCAGTCCATTCTCTTTTCGGACAAGACGCAGCAGATCGGTGCTGTTCGGCTCCCGCAATTACCGCTAGATGAGATGGAATTTGTTGAAAGGGACACAAATGCTGGCGTCAATACGGAAAAGAAACAGAATGAAGCGACAGAAAGGGGAAAAGAAAACTTAGACGCGACCATCGGAAGCAAACAGAGTCACCATGAAACCATCGACAGCGAAAGGACGCGACTCGACAATCTTTTTGAAGATTCCGAAAGTGGGGATGTGGGAAATGACAGCCATAATGGCCGCAAAACTTTTGGCAGCCAAGACGCACATGAAAAAGGCAGCCACGATGGCCGCAAAACTTTTGGCAGCCAAGACGCACCCCAAAATGGCAGCCAAACTGCTGCCGAACCACTTGACTTTGACGCGCGCGTGGCGGCGCTTGTGGAGCAGAAGCGCCTCGAGCGATTGCGCGCAGTGGAAGCAGAAGAAGTGCAGTGGCGCGATGGGCCCGCAGTCGACCTGTCCACGCAGGGCGGGCCGAAGGGCGCCACCAAAAGGGAGCTCGAGAAAATGGAGCAGCTTCTCTACACGCAGAAGCGCAGCCGCCCCATTGCCCCTGCGTTTGCACGGCGAGCAGCCAACCCGCTTCTGCGCCTAGTAGCAGAGCTCGATAGCGACGAAGAGAGCAACCAAGTGAGTGGCGACGAGTTAGGAGACCAGGTCCTGAACGAAAACGAAAAACATGAATCCAGCGACAAACACGACAGTACAGGCGGCGAGACCAAAGATGTGCCGGCTGAGGACAATTCGCCAGGCCCAGATCACCTGGGCGACGAGCTCAACGTGCTTGATCTCATAACGCAACCTACACAACCCGCGCCACGCCGCAAACGCAACCCGATAGACGACTACGCGCAACGCCTTTTGCAGCGGGCCGAGTCGAACGTGGTGCTTGATGATTCCGATACAGAGAGCACGCCCGACGTTCCTGAAATGACCAAGGAGCAGCGGCTTGCAGTCAAGAAGCGGTACTCGAGACGGCCAGACCAGATGCGGGCGACGCTGAAATTCCATCCTCCGCGCGCACGAACGGCCGAGGCGCGGCTTGCCGACCAGTTGCGGCGGGCCAACGCACGGCAGTTGCGCGAGGCGCGCAGTGCCGACCCGGACGCAGCGTTGCTCGAGGAGATTGAGCAGGAGGAGGAGGAAATGGGCACGTTGTTGGAGCGCGAGATGGAGCGCGTGCGGCGTCTTCGGAAACGCGAGCGGGCGGAAGCCGAGAAGAAGGAAGACGAGGAGTATGCGCCAGGCGACTCGGACGCTAGCGTTCCTGACAGCGACGGCGACTCTGTCGACGACAGCGAGGCTGGGGAAGAAGACGAAGGAGACGACGATGGCGATGAAGATCACGATGACAATGGCGATGACGAAGACGAACTCGAAGGCGACGAAAACATCGCTTTGCGCCGCCGCGCACGTCGGGTGGTGGAGTCGGATGCCGAGGAAGAGCGCCATGACGACAGCTACATGTTTGGCGGTGGAGCCGAGCGCGACGAGGATGGCGAGTTGATGCAGATCCAAAGCGACGGTGTACGCGAGCCGCTGCCGCTCGACGTGGCAGCGCTTGTGCCGACCGAGCGCAGCCGGTTCCGTCTTTTCGATAATTTGGAGCAACGGGCTGCGCCTGCCGTAGCAGAAACGTCCATCGACGAGTCGTTCGGGCCCGCGCCATCGTTTGTTGACCTTCCGACGCAAGATACCCAAAGAGTGAAGCCAACACAGGCAGATGAACCAACACAGGCCGATAATTCACAGGCAGATAAACTATCAGATAGACCGTCACAGACAGATAGACCATCGCAGACAGACTTGTTGACACAGGCAGAATTGACGCAGCCAGACGGAACATCCACGCAAGCAGATGCGACGAGTACACACGATGCTTTGGCCGGAGACGAGTCTGATGGTGACTACCCAGCTGCAGTCCACAGAGGCAAGCTTGAAGTCCAGAATTCTGTGGTTACAACCGACATGGACGCCGAAAAAGATGCTGAAAAAGAGGCCGAGCGGGCAGCAGAAGCGTTGGCGCTCTTTGAAGCACGCATCCGTCGCAAAGAGCTTCGTGCCCGACGCCGGCGGAAAGATTTGGAGCGCCGCGGCGTGGGTGCCATCGTCGAGGGCGAGGCTGAAGAATCTGAAGACGAGTGGAAAGGTGTTGGAGGCGCAGACGTCGATGAAAGTGACCAGGCTGACTCAGAAGATGAGCGCATGATCGACAACACGTTCAACCTCGTGCTCAACGATGAGGACGTTCGGCGGAAGTTCATGGAGCAATACCGTGTCAAGGATCGCAAAGAGTTGGAGAAGTTGATGGATGACGTGAAAAATCACAGACTCTCCAAGCGTGCACGGGCTGGCAAGTTTGACGTGGAGTTGAGTGATGAGGAAGATGAACTCTTGATGGCGTATAGGCGACAGAAGCTTCAGGAGCAGAAACAACGCCTCTTGGCCAACAAACAGCTCCAACGGTTGGCGAAAAACGACCGAGCACAAGCGTTTTTTGAATCGATTCAGGATGAGCCGGTGTCAATTGCATTGGATGAATCGGATGGCGAGTCTCCAGCTCCTAGCACTATTCCTGAAGACGAAGAAGGGACAGATACGCCAAAAGAGCCTCGCCGGATTGCGATTGAGGAATCTTTTGTGCAACAACAGCTTTCGTTTCTTTCCAAAACTGCCGAGGACGACTATATGGCAATTCAGGAAGAGTCTCTGCGGCAGCATGGCGATGATAATGATGATGATGATGTGGAAGACTTGGCGACTCTCAAAAGCCGAAGCCTCAGCAACTTGTACAACCGAACAAACCTGCCTGAAGAACGAGGCAAGCGGAGCTACGAGGAAGTTTTAACGGACGAAGACATTGACAATGAACAAATTGACAGAGGAAAATCAGAGAAGATTCAAAAGGATGACGGTGATAATGATGATGATGACGACGACGATGACGCCGGCTTCCCACTCTTTAAAAGACCATCCGTGGTTGGTTCTTTTAGATCATTTCACGAGAAGCAAGGAGTGCAAGTATCTACTAAATCTTTTAGTGGCGTCACAGTGAGCAAGCAGTACAAAGTTGCATCAGGAGCGAAGGCTTCGATATCGTACTTGTCAAAAACAAGCAAGAGTGGACAAAAGAACGCTGTGCGGAGTTTGAAAGTGAAGCAGATCGAGGAGACCATCGATCGGAGCCGTCTGGGAGGCAGTTTTTTCGGCAAGGGGTCCAACTTCAAGTTAATGTATTAGGTATATAGTAGGAACGGAATGAAAACGAATTAAAAGAAGACGAAAGAATGACAAATGAGAGTGAATGCCTTATCCATTAATATGCTTTAGTAACAAGGAAGACGAGGATGTGAAATACATTGGATGACAAGATTTATGGACTCTCAATAATCTCTTGAATCACAGATCAAAAGAGAATTGAGTCATTGAGCGCCTCACGGAGAAGTGTCAGACTCATACGACGCACTGTTGGTTTTTTAAAGAGCAGCGTTTGGCCGTGGTTGATGATTTTTGTCTTGTTGGGGCCAATGGTCAACGACGAGTGGCTGCCGTTCTTGAGTTGCCGCTCAGTTTGTGGTGGGAGCCGTTTGCACACGGTGTCGCTGCGAGCCGAGATTGGTTCACGAATGTCACGACGCATCTGCTTGATTTTCTCAGGTGGCGATGATCTCGAACGCTGAGCGGGCAGGGCATCGCTCCGAGGCGCAACCAAACTGCGGAAACCTGAAGCTAGTGACTTCCCAAGGACTTCCACACTGCCACGGCGAGCACGGTCCAGTTTGCTTGGAGAGGGATCGGTGCGTGCAGGGGAATTCAAGTAACTGAAAAAGGTGAAATTATTTTTCTTTGGCGTCACTGGCGGTGCTTCAGGTTGAAGAAATTTGAGCGAAAGCGCTTTGAGGTCGTGGTGCGCAGGGTCGCGGAATGCCAGAGGCTGCTCGAATGAATTCAGGTACACGGTTTCCACTGTGGGCGGAAGTATGACGGCGCCCTTATGTGCGGCCACAATCCGATCAGTCGGGTTATGGAAGCGTGGCGTGGATTCTGCTGTCGGGCGTTGGATTGGAGCGGCGTCCAGAAACACGGACTCATGCGAGCGCGAGCGCTCAAGCGGGAGACGCTGGATGGCGGCCTGGAGATCAATGCGCGATCGGCGAAGATAGCGGTGAAAATTGTCTATGTCATCCACTTTGGGTGCACGCGATGATTTGCGTGAGCGAACAGACTCAGGCGAATCCTCTGAGCCGGGCGATGCCAGGAGGGAAAAGTCATAGTCATCGAGCGTGTCCAAGTCGAGCGCGCGTACGTCGAGCGAGCCAAACCCTAGCGGAGACGGCGGGAGATGTGGCTCATGCATGTCTAGATCGAGTTGATGCAAATCAGGCGAATGCAGGTGGAGTGGGTGCAGATTATGAGCGGCAGGCTCATGAGGCTGTAAATGCACATGCAGCGGAGATTTCTGACGCGATGGCAGTTGCATATCGCTTTGTTCCGCGGGGTGATGCAGTGGCAGCTGCAGCCTATGTTGCTGTATGTCGCCTTGTTGTAGCAGATGCTCTTGATGCACGTTAGCTTCTACTTGAGGCGAATTTCGCTCTGGCTGCAAATCCACATCACCATGCTGCAAAAGTTGCAAAGTATGCGTGTGTTCGTCTTCGAAATATCGAGGCTGCGAGTCCCGCACACTGTATCCTCTATGTTCCTTCTTTTCACTCTCTTCTTCAATTGATGTCTCCGTTTCGGCATCGCTAGCATGGTCCATGACGCTCGACTCATAGGTATCGCGCGAGCTGTGCAGCACATTGCGCACCTCCTGGACCGGGTTGAGCGTGTAAGCGGCCGAAAGTCGGTAGCGGGACTTTTGCTTCTGTACCCGCGACTGCTTACACCGAATGGGTTTCAATTCCAAATTCAGGAGCGAGAGCTTGTTCTTGAGCGCGCGGTCAGAGATTTGTGGCAGCGGCGGCATTGGCTGTAAAAGGTTTTGCAGCCCATTGCCGCCAAAGCTCAAACTCGTCAACACATACTCATACTCCTTGGCCAAGCTCTCAAGCGAAGCCTCGCTTATGTACGCTTCGTTCACATGGAGATTCGACTCGAGGTAATAAGATTTCTCGTATAGTTTTTCTAGCTCGTTGAGACAAATGTTGCTCTTGTTGATGAGACTAGTCATGGAGTCGATCTGGCCATCAGCGCTGGCAATGGAGCTGTTGACATGGAGAATCAGCGAGATTAGCATGTTGGCTTCGGCAACCGACGAGGCGATCCGGTCGGATCGTGCCGTTAGTGTATCGACGGTCGCTAGGAGAGTGTCGATCTTAGACATTTTCAAAGAGGAAATGCTGGACCGAGAATCCGGAAAGGAAAGGCAGGTTGCGGGGGTATTTTTTTATCGCTGTAGCTTTACTGAGAGTTGAAGCCGCTTTTTGTTTACTATTCCTGCACTCTTGTTTCCACATTGGTATGCCGCAAATTGGCACATGGGGTACAGGTTTCAAAAAGGCAGAAATGCACACAGATAAACTTTTAAGAATTTGAATGAGTTAGAGTGGCTATCTTTTGTTATTTGATCTAGGCTAACGGTGTTGGCTCTGAAGATGACGGTGTTTGTGACTATGTACATACTGCATTTGGGGCAGCGAACAATAACAGTACGGCACACAAGCCTATTTACGAGGAATCTCGATGGGCCGTTGTCTTCACCCTACCTAAAGAGGAAATGATCAAGCCGTTCGCACCAGTCGAGTCTTCTGCAAGTACTGGAGAACAGAGAAAAGCGTAAAGGAGAGACTATTTTCTACAATTTGCAGATGAATTTTCTTTCTATTCAAGCCAACGGATACTGGTCTCAGATCAATATCAGTTGAGTCCAGCCAATCGATTGGAGTCCACCAACTTCTACAGTTCTGGATACCACTTGCTAAAAATACAGTGCGAGGGTGCTCGCATGCTAAATAATGCCATTACTCGGACTTTCTCTTTTTCTTGCCCTCCTCGGAATCTTCAGCGGGTCTCTTCTTGTCTTTCTTTTCTTTTTTATCCTTCTTTTCCTTCTTTGCATCCTTGTCTTTCTTTTCCTTCTTTTCTTTCTTCTCCTTCTTTTCTTTCTTCTCCTTCTTTTCCTTCTTCTCCTTCTTCTTTTCCTTGTCCGTCTCCTCAACCAACTTGTTCTCATACGCTTCCTCTTCCGGAGCCTCGAACGCCTGGTTTCTTTCCTCCTTGCGCTGTTCGGTAACTTCTGCCTGTTTCGCCCGCTTCTCCTGCAACTCCTTCAAATGCTTTTCACGCTTACCCAAGAAGTACTCACCACTCTCAATCTGCAAATCAACCTTTCTAGGAGTTTGTGCTGGTGGGAATGGAGTATAAACCCTCTTCTTCTTCTCGATGGCAGTCTTCTTACGTGCAACGTTCTTCTTCTTGAACATGGGTAAGAATCTCGACCAGTCCTCGTTGGCCAACTCAGGGTTCTTAGCCAACTCCTGCTTGATCATCAATTCCTTGATGTAATAGATGGGGTGCACGTTCTTCATGCAATCCTCCACCACTCTTCTGACCTCCTTCAATCCCTTGTATGGGCCCATGGCACTGACAGTGTTACCTTGCACCAAAATGTAACATTTCGTGAGCAACTCCAATGCCTTCAAAGTGTTTCCGTTTGGACCGACCAACCGCTGTCTTCTCTTGGTGAAACGCTCCTTGTTGCTGACAAAGTTGCCGATTTTGATCACATCGCACGCAATTTCATCTTGCAAAATCTTCACCGCCTGAGGGAAAGGCACAGATCTGGCCAAAAGCTTGATCAAGTCCCGCGCTTTCAAAATCATGGCTGGGTCGAACGTTTTTCTGGTTGTTTTCACAGTCATCGAGCCTTCTACCAAGTCCAACTGGCACGCAATCTGATGACTCTCTAGGGCTTTCGTCACATCACTCCATATCGACCGCAAATACGTTTCTCTGTACTTGGGGAAAAGGGTCATGAACGAAGATTCCTCGGCGAAAGGTTGGCCCGAGGCATTGTCTTCAGGCTTAAATTCTTCAGTCTTCCATTTGTCGATGTCTGGCGTGTCCCAAGGTTTGTCACGATTGTGTGTAGAAACCATTCTGATAGTAGTCTGTACTGACTTTTATCAATTGATGCTCATCGGACATTTTTTCTCATGGTTGGAGGAGCACGTGACACGACATCTTGCAGATACAGATAGAATCAGACATATTTTTTATTTTGATCTCCGATGGCAAAAGCAGAACAAAGATCGGGCCGTGTGGGCAAAAAGAGATCAGAAAAGCCGTTGCTGAAAGCCAAACTCAAACAAAAGTCCAAAAATGCCAAGGCGCATATCGAGAAGTTGAACCGAGACATGACTAGTGTGACATCCATCCATGCAGAGTTGGTCAAGAAGGATCAAAAACGAAAAGAGGTAAACGCTTTGGATGCAAAGGTACTTCGAGAGGATTTGAAGCGAGACGAAAAGGAAGCAGAAGCCTCGAAGTTGGCAGAATCCGATCTCCAGAGCCAGTTGGAGATGATCACAGGAATGGGATTATAATGCACACTTGAACTCATCCGGAAAACTAAAGGGACCTTGGAAATTTTTCATGCGTGGAAACTGTGGGATCATCAATAGAACCTTACACGAAGGGATTATGGACTAAGGTGGTTTTCCATTGCGACAATGCAATTGTAAGACGAAGGGAGGCGTTCGCTCAGTCCAATCTACCCTCTGACGATTGATCATAATAAAAGCCAACTGCATGTCTCTACTACAAGATGCTATAAGTGCGCTGAATGCTGGCTAATTGGTTTCAGTTTCCCGACAGATGGGAGACTTTGCATCTTTCTAGACGATCAACATGAAATTTTGACAACACCTGATTCCACCCGTACACTAAGCATTACAAGACATTCTCATTTTTTCTCGGCTTTGTCAATGATCATCTACTAAATACAAGGAAGGAAATAGATCTAAAGGGTTATACAACTACGAATAAGCACGTGTCTGATTAAATCACTACCAAAGCATCTCTCCTGACGCCTATCTCTTTATTTCATTATTGAAACTAAAACATGACCATCGCACTAAGAAGACCAACAAAAGTGAGGGCGCCTGCCGTTTTCAGAGTTCCTGCTCCTTTAGATGAAGAGCTGGACCTTGCGCTGTTTCCAGCCGTCGAAGATGCAGTTGGCTTTGCCAATGTAACGGAATCTGAAGGAGTGGAAGAACTCGTTTGAGACGAATAAAATGACTCGGTGGCACTCCAGCCCAACCTTTGACCTGTGTACATTGAGTAAGTTGGATGGGCTGTTGTTGTATAATAGAACTGCGAGTCACTGAGAATTACTGTCTTTCTTTCCAACGAGGAGTAGCTATAGTATTTCGCTGGGGTGGCCAGAGGAATGCCTGTGGACATTTCCTCGATTGTCTGGGGTTTGGATTTGGTTGCAGCTTGGGCAATAGCAATTTCTTCATTGTCATAATCCACCACGAGGTAATGGTGGTCGAAGATTTTTCTACTGACTTGATAAGTGTCGGTGTAGTACTGCTTCAAGGTACCCGCAAAGTGGCATGTCGTGGATCCATTCTTATGAGACGTGTAAAAAAATGCCGAGTCCAACACCCGGTATTCGACACCGCTGAAATACAAGGAGATGTACTCCGACAGGTCCATGATCAGACAGGATGCGTTGGTCAAATTGAACCCGTATCTGTCCTCAAAATACGCATTCAATTGGTCATTATATTCCTGGGGAAGCCACCAATACGCCTCTGTTATTTGGGCGAAAACTTGGCCAGATAACAGAAAATTGTAACCTGCAATACCATCCATAACGAGAGTCGGATACTTATAGATGCCGTCCGAAGAATACTGAGAGTAATGTTTGTGCTTCACCAACGGCCCATCGTATTTTCCATGGTCAATTGCGGAAAACAACACTTCATTGGCTTCGAATTCTGGCGCACTGGTATTATGGAAAAGAGAGAATGACCTGGAATTAATATATCCCGAACTCTTCAAGGAGTCAAGGGTGGAAATTCCGTCATAGTTAATGCTTGATAATGCAAGACCAACATACACATGGTCTGGGTATGCATACATCGGGTTGTACTCTCCAAATGAGAAATTTTGGAGCTCAAATCCGTTCACCACCACCTTTTGTTCTCCAAGTACTGGATCTTCCGTGAAAGACGTATACATATACTCCGAGTCGTTTTTTGGAAAGTTCCGACTGACATTTGCGCCATTAGTTGCATTCATGAACGGAGGAATGAGAAGATCCAGAAGGTCCAAGCCGAAAGAAGCTACGACCGGTTGAGGAGGAGACCCGAAAGAGACACCAGAAATTTGCTCAGAGACATCTGTACTCTTGTTCAAAGACTCGGCGCAGGCCAATCTAGCGGCGATGACCGAAAGAAAAGAGGCTGCCCGCATGGAAAAGACGAAACTCTATTTGTTTAAAAGATCATTGAAACGGGGAATGCTGGTCTTTTATGGGCATAGGCATTGACGCATGCGTGAATGATAAATTCGGAGCCGCGTCTTCGTAATTATGATGTGCCAAGAAAAGAAGACCAATCACCGAACAACATTGAAATTGAGCGATGGAAAGTTTTCTCGAATTAACGGAGCTGACAAATCAAAAAGATGGGAATTGGAAAGGTAGAAGATTCAGAGTTGCATTCTTCCGTGTGTTTGTGAGTGTTCTGTATGCGAGAGAAGAGTTGATCACCAGCTTACGAGATGCGTAGTTTTTTCTTTTTATGCACGCCGTCTGTCACTAATAGTGTCTTAATTCGGCAAAAGTTGAAGAGTCATCCTGGTCCAGTACACAATTTGCCTTCTAGATCAGAAATATAAATTGGAAGAAATTTATACTCACTTATTTTGTAAGTGCTGGTATATGACTTAGATACGTGTGTATGATTGGCACTGCATGCTTATGTGACGAATCATATTGGGTAAATTCGACGCAAGACTATTTTCCCAATCGGTCCGGTTAAGGTGTTTGTTCTATCACCATTTGCACTAACAATATTATCAATGAAGGATTGAGTAAACATTGAAACTTGTAAACAAAAATAGAAGGTGCTAAATTGTTGTCGAACCGACAGTCTGAATGAAAAAATCTTTTCCCAAAATTTCGAATCGGTAACGGAGCATTATTAGATTATTGTGTTGGTTAATCTTCATAATTCATAGTTAGCAAGTAGTGGACTATCGAGAAAGATGCTTTGTACACATTGGTGTGTGTAGTTTAGCAAAGGAGCCTCTAGTCGAGTAACTCCTAAGTTATTATGAATCTTGTCGACAAAAAATGTTGTGCAAATTTATCCATATAACATCAAGTTCACCGCACTCTGTCCTACATTCTGTCATTGATATAACGGACGAACACCTATGACACTTTCTCGAAAATAAGATTAGATCGATAGACAGATTCGGCCGCATCTAATCTTCAACCACCTAAAACACAATTACATGAAACGATCCCCAATAAAAATACAACAATAACATCAAAGGCAAGATCCCCAGATAAAAACGTCGAAATCATGAAGAATTAACATAAAAAAAGAAAGAGATAACGATAACACTCATTCTCTTTGATTCATGCGCCCACTTATGCACGGCTCTGTCATGCATGCGAGATTGTCCGCCCCATTATCGTAGATGGAAGAATAAATACAAGTAAAGTGCCACAAATGAGAATTGAAAAGAAATTCACATATGACGTCTCAAGAAGCTCCGCCAACCAGTCCTGCTTATGTTCATTGTGGTTTCCAAGCACCAGTACCAATATGGTTGGAGACAAACCAAAGTGTGCTTTGTGACAATACAACAATATACATCCAAGTGGTGCCCAAGATGAAAACACACGGCTCGACACTTATATCTTGCAACAATGCTACTTACAAGTTAGAAGAGAACCAAAGGTACAAATGCACAGGTACAAATGCACAGAAGATAAACTTTTTGTTGAGGTGATGAAAGACATGGTGTACAAAAGTGGAGGAGCCAAAGTGACGACTAAGACACTTTTGGTCTCTTTGTTGGGAATGAGTCTTTTGGTTTAGTAATGGGAAATGATGTTTCTGGAAAATGTGGTGTATCTGGAAAATGTGATCTGGAAATGGGTGATAAGTTGTGTTTTGCATTGGGTAATATTTTATATGATGGTGATGTCTTATATTTTGTGGAGTTATGTCAAGCATGGGGTTATGTTGGGAGATACATTTTATGGCTATCTATATACTGATATGATAGCTGTTAGGTTCGGAATACAACTGGTAGTGTATTCAAATATAACTTCTTGGTTCCTGGTCAACTACAACCGGAAGCCAGACTTCTCGTAGACTTAGTAATTAGGCTTCATCTCATACGACATAGCTTATCTGGAAATTATTATGACCGGGTCTGGACTACCCTCACTTTCCCTTGTATGGACGACCTAACACCGACAATCTGAATGAAAATATCTTTTCCCAATATTTCGAATCGGTAACAGCGCATGGCCAGATATTACTGTGTTGGCTAAACTTTACCTTTGCTGCTCAATCTAAATGAATAGTTGGCAAGAATAGGACAATCGAGAAAGATGCTTTGTATACATTGGTGTGCATAGCAAACGAGCCAGCCTAGTCAGACATCTATGATAACTTTGAATCTTGTAGCAGACAAGAATTGTTGTGCAAATCCATCCGTACAACATAAATCTTACCGTAATATGTCTTAAACTTTTTTTTGTTGTAGCAGACGAACACTCGTAACCTTATTTCGAAATGAGTAGATGACTTAACCTTATAGGCAGATTCAGCCGCATCTCATTCTTCAACTACCTAAAACACAATTACATGAAACAATCCCCAATAAAAAAACAACAACATCACTAAAGGTAAGTTCCGTTCAAAAACATAAGGCTTATGAGTATAAAAAATAGAATCATGACGATAGCACTCATTCTTTTGTATTCATGCGCCACTTATGCACGGCTCTGTCATGCATGCGAGTTTATCGGCATCATATAAAACTAGAAAAAAGTATACATACAAATATAGTACAACAAGAATGACAGGACATTCACACCCGAAATCACACCCACACCCAAACTCACACCCAAACTCACACCCAAACTCACACCCAAACTCACACCCAAACTCACACCCAAACTCACACCCAAACTCACACCCAAACTCACACCCAAACTCACACCCAAACTCACACCCAAACCCAAACCCACTCCCACTCCCACTCCCATACATATACCCACACATATACCCACACACGTCAAATTCTCATGGAAACACATCAAAAGGCCTCACTACTGTTACTTGTGGTTCCAAACCACCAGTACAATTATTGTTGAAAAGCGACCAAGGTGTTCTTTGCGACAACGAAACAATATACATCCAGGTGGTACCCAAGATGAAATCACACGGCTCGACACGCATATCTTGCAACGACACTACTTACAAGTTGGAAGAGAACCAAAAGTACAGTTGCACAGAAGATAAACTTTTTGTTGAGGTGATGAAAGACATGGTGTACAAAAGTGGAGGAGCCAAGGTGACCACCAAGGCACTTTTGGTCTTCTTGTTGGGAATGAGTGCTTTGGTCTTGTAATGTGACGGAAAAATCTTGTATATCTGGGAATGCGATAAAGTTGTGTTTTATATGGGCAATGTTTTATATATGATGGTGATGTCTTATATTTCGTGGAGTTCAGTCAAGCTTGGGGTTATGTTTTATACGGTGGGTTATGTATTATACTAGGAGAAACGTTTATACGATGGGGTTACGTTTATATATACTGATATTGTGCCTTTGGCTTAGGATTCTTTACTGGTTACGTACACTTTGACTCGAATGGATTCGAACTTCTACTTCCGGTGGAGTCCATTTAAATTCCTAAGTATGGCTTAATGAAATGCTAGATGAGAGAATTGCTGTTGAGTTATAACGAGTTAAATAGTCTCTCTTGGGCATTGTTGAGAATGATGATTAGAGAAAACCTTTGATTGGCACAGGCTCTAAGCTTTAGTTCATCAAAAAGCTAGTAGCCGTGTCATTTCTGCAATAAACTTATGCCAGAATCAATTAACCAATGCTTAAGGTCCTGCCTAATGTCGGTAATATCAAGGCTATTCGAAACCTTATTCGATTATAATACCAAGATGTCTTTATGGAAGGGTGGACTTATCTCCAATTGCAGAGTTCGATCCTATCTGAAAGCTTTCATTAGTTCAGCAAGCAACACTGTTCAAACATGAAAATCTCTGTTAATGCTTCAATTGTTTCCTCAACTTAACTAGCTCGGTAAAAGTAATGCTATAGTAAGATTAATCTTTTCCACAAGTAGAATATCTCCACTTGCTCTAATTATGCTTGGATACAAACAGACCTTCGAATTTGGAAACTAATCCCTTCTCTAATCTAGACCCAGAACCCTCCAATCCATGATCTTGATTTCTGTTTGTAAAGGTCCATGATGATGTGGCAATTGAAAGAATCGGCCTACATGGAAATAGACTATTCGTGTTAAGTCCATACTGAAGCAAAAAGATATACACCAAGTACAAAAACACCAAGAGCTTATCACCTATGATGATCCAACTTCTTGCTTACGTGATCGATTGAACGTTGTAATTAAGGCATATATTACTAAACTTACAAGCGTAGTAGCTAAATCTACAACCGCATTACTAAATCGTAAAAGCGATAACTATATCTTACAACCGCATTACTAAATCTTAAAAGCGATTACTAAAATGTAGTAACAAGCTGTTGGAATTACTAAAACGATTAGTAAAAACAGCCGTCGGATCCGAATACCATTGATCCTACACAATGTGAATATGAATCCAATTCGGATAATTCCCCAACCTTCTTCAGATCCACAAGCACTAGACTCTATGTGGAAGAGCGAGTCTGCCTACCCTGTAATTTCTTTTTAAGCTTGGCAAAAATAAAGATCCTTCGCTTACAATGGCACAATCAATCAAGAGGCACAGACGCTAAAACTACGTATCCTGTGGATAGTTTACTGTGGTTGAGTACCTGCAGCATTTTCGTCTATTTCCAGGGTCTAGGAAAAACGGAGAATTAACAAACTCCGCTCGAATGTTTCTCTAATTTTTATCTATAATTTTCTGTTTTTTAATCCTCTTCTATTCTTAGGAGGGGCATTCATTGTGGTATCGGCGTACTTGAGATTTCTCCGACTGCAGGACCACAGATTACAAATCAACGGATTTAACAGAATCCGAATAACAATGACAAATTATGATAGTCGGATACATTGCACTGGTAGTTCTCGCTTACTTAAAGGCAAGATGGCTTGCATTTCAAATCTGTAGCTCCAATGGTTAAAACAAAGCCCTTAAAGAACACTAAAGTGTTTGAGCCGATTCAAGTCGGACTCCACAAGTTGAGCAACAAAATCGTTCATGCTCCAGCCACTAGGTTAAGAGCAACGGCAAACCATGCACCTTCGGATCTCACTTACAAGTACTGCGACGACAGAACCAAGTTTGCAGGCTCATTGATGATCACAGAAAGCACTATGGTGTCTCCCAGAACGGGAATAATCAATGGCTTTCTAGGAATCTTCTCGAAAGAAAGTGTGGAGGCCTGGAAAAAAGTATCGGACCGGATCCATGCCAACGGGTCTTTTGTGTCGATGCAACTTTGGCCTGCTGGCAGAACGGCTCAGCCTGGGGCTATGAAAGAGGCTGGATACCCATTGATTGCACCATCTGCAATTTATGTGAGCGAAGAGTCCAAAAAGGCAGCGGAAACGGCAGGAAACCCAATCCATGAGCTCACTACGCAAGAGGTTGAGGACTTGGTGCAAAATGACTTTGTCCAAGCAGCCAGAAACGCCATTGCGGCCGGAATGGACTATGTGGAGCTTCATGGAGCACACGGATGTCTTGTAGACACTTTTTTCCAGGCCAGCACCAACAAGAGATCAGACAAGTATGGAGGATCGATCGAAAACAGGTCGAGATTTGCCTTGGAAATCATCGACCGGTTGATTGACGAAATTGGAGCGGAAAAAGTTGCAGTTCGGATTTCGCCATGGGCCAAATTCCAGGGCATGAGTGCCGAGGACAGTGGAGTCAGCCCAGTGGCTCAGTTCGGCCATTTTTTGGGCGAGCTTGAAAACAGAGCCAGAGCAGGAAAGAGAATTGCCTATGTCTCGGTTGTGGAGCCCAGAGTCAATGGTATTATGGACATTGCACCAGGGGACAATTACGGCGACAACTCTTTTGTAAGGTCTGTTTGGAAGGGCATAGTGATCAAGGCAGGAAACTACACCTACGATGCTCCGGAATTTGAAACGCTTTTGCAAGACGTCGATGATGGAAAGACTCTTGTTGCCTTTGGAAGATATTTCACTTCAAATCCGGACTTGGTGCAAAGACTCCATGATGGGTTGGATTTGGCTCCGTACCAGAGAGATCTGTTCTACACTACTAATAACTGGGGCTACAACACTTTTAACAGATGGGGCGAGACTGTTACATTTGACGAGAGTGAAGAGGCCAAGAGGTTTCCGGGACCTATCGAAGTCAAGGAATAAGTTTCTGAGCCTCTCAAACTAGACCATAGATTGACTTGTTTCTGGTTAAGGTCAATCAAAATACTTCTTGAGGACTTCCCTAATTTAGTTTGATATTATGTTACTTCAATGTTTTGTTTACCAATTATAAAATAACGCACTAAAATCCAGTGGCTGGCTGTGCCTGTGTCCCAGGAGATCTATCGTTTGTTGTATCTTCAGGCCAAATAGCCAATCCGTAAATTAGGGAAGAGATTATGTGAGATTGAAATACATCAATTAAGCCTCACTCTAGTCATTCTGAAAATGAAAATTATACCCGTTTCTGTTCATAATCCCATTTCACATGAAAGGCGTATACGTCATTTGTTTTTAGCAGGTTTTCTCCTCCAAGCAGCCTCAGTTACAAGTTTGGAATGTCAGCCTCCAAGCAGAAGGAATCATGGAAAACGACTTGGTTTTGATCTTCTATAAGTCAAATAGTTTCATACTCTAATAGCTTACACCATTTCATATACGTATTCATCATGGAAAAAGAAGCACCCAAACAAAAACTTGTCATTTCGATGATCACAAGCCTAGATTGGCGTTGAACAGACCACCTCATTTTTTTATTTTTTTTATTGGTAAATAAGGGCCTTTCCCAAAAATACATCAGCTTTTCAGTTTCTTAAGTCTTCTATGAGTCAAAAAAGAGTGGAGAATAGCGGAATAGATGAACATTCTGACGTCAAAATTTGACTCTTTACTTCTTCTGCATTGGATTGTTTCTTCACATTTGCATGTGCTGCTTTCGATCTCGTTGCATGAATAGCTATAATAACAGGTCACATTTGGATGTATTCGCATCAGAAACATGTTCTTATCACTAGAATTCTTTCAATTCAAAATAATCTATGACGCCTTTATTCAATCTCGGAACCAAATTGTCAGAATTGGTAGCACTAAATCTTCCTCTTACATGATAGCAAGCTGGACGCTTAAATCAAAAAAAAACAAAAAAACAAAAAAAAACATCAGAACTGCAAATTGATACATTGGAATATAAAAGGGATTTTCTAGGTACTTTTCCAGACCTAACCTTATTGATGATTGCACATCTAAGTCCACAATAAACAAACTGAATCGAACAATTAGACCCCTACTGAAAAGAGTGAGGCATCTGCAAAATAAGATGTCTGCAAAGTAAGATATCTACAAATAAAGTACTTATAAACATTTAAGCAGAACCAGTGCAACGTCATTCTAAATACGAACATCAACTGCGCGGAAAAAACAATCTGATCAATGAAATGGGCAAAATCCTAAAGAATCACCGAAGCACAATGAATCCCCGAGATCCAATGAAGTAACTAACAAGGTTCAAAGGAAATCCAGTCAGAATTCTAAAGAACATCGATGGCTATTGCCATACCATGGAGTGCACACAAGCAACGGCACCCGTAGTCCATGAACTTGTTTTTATTAAGCTTTGATGAAATATTTTGACCTTAAGAATTCGTGAATGAACACACTGAGAAGAAATTGGGCATTGATGAGAATTGAGTAGGATGAATAAGTCGGATGAACGAGGATGAATGAGTAGATTTAATGAGTCGCATGTAATCCTCCCATGTTAATGATCCCAAGTTGCCTCTATTCTACTTCTGTTTTTTCTCCTTCATATTTGCTTCATATATCTCTCATGTATCCTTCATATATCCTTCTTGTCTTCTCTTTTTTTTCCTCTCTCTTTTATTCTCTCTACTCTTTTGAAGAATAAAGTGCAACAGTTTACTATATGCACTTCCGTCTTTATAGCTGTTGAATCGAGAACAGAACCAATTGAGTCACTTACGGACGAGCTGGCGTGAGTATCTTCAGTGTTAGCAATTGGGTTTGACATAAGCACGTTTAGTTAGGTTTGATATTTAGGGAAGGGATGATCCTTAAAGAAGAATCTATCCTAGAGAAAAGTATGTTATATACGTCTGGAAAGGATCCACAAGAAGTAACCTTCCCAACAACCAATTGATGGGAGCAAGTATACCCCCAACACTCCTCATTACTCCTCAATACCAAATGGGTATTGTTGGACCATTTCTTAATACTGGGATAGAGAATATCCAATGGGTGATATGCAGTACCCAGTAAGTGATTACAAGTCTATCTCCTGCACGCACATCATCGCCATCGCAAACTTACTAAGCACTCTTCTTTATCATGTCAGACGAAGAATATGTGGCGGCCGGCGACATTGCCGAGGAAGTCGAGCTTGACAACGACATGGAGATGGAGCCCGAGTTTGACGAAAACGATGGCGAAAACGACATCGACAACGAAATCGAAAACGCCGACTTGCAAGACTTAGACGACACCATCGAAATCGACATGTCCAACAACCTGTGGACGTACTTTGACCAGCACAAGGACTCGGTGTTCACCGTTTTTGCGCATCCGTCCTTGCCCATGGTCGTTTCGGGCGGCGGCGACAACACAGCATACATGTGGACCACACACACCCAGCCGCCAAGGTTTGTGGGCGAGCTTTCAGGCCACTCCGAGTCGGTCGTGGCAGGCGCCTTCAGCGGCGACGGCCTGTTTGTGGTGACCGGCGACATGGAAGGTTACGTCCAGGTGCACAGATCGTCCAAGGGCGGCCAGAAGTGGAGCCGCATTGCCCAGTTGCACGAGGTGGACGAGGTGTTGTGGGTGTGCGTGCATCCGCGCTTGCCGTACTTTGCCTTTGGTGCCCCTGACGGCCTGGTGTGGGTCTACAACGTGGACGGCCAGAGCGTGGAGCAGCAGATGCTGGGGTTTGTGCACACGATGGAGTGCAACGCGGGCGTTTTCCAGGACTCGCCGTCCGAGGACGTGCTCCTGCTCGTGACAATTGCCGAAGACGGCACGGTGGTGCAGTGGAACGGGTACACGGGGGCGGTTCTCCACAAGTGGGCGCACGACGACTTCCGCGGCGTCGACAGCCCGTGGGTGCTGTTGAAGGCGCACGAGAACGTGGTGGCCGTGGGCGGGCGCGACGGCCACTTGGCGGTGCTCAACTTGGCCACGGGCAAGGTGGTGCACCACGCGAAAACCATGGACAAGGACGACGTGGCCGAGCTTCTGATCGAGGCGTTGGCGTGGGGCCCGGGGCTCTTGGCCGTGGGGCTTGTTTCGGGCGACGTGCTTGTGTTTGACGCGGCCTTGTGGCGCCTCCGCCGAACCATCCACGTGCCGGACGCCGTCACACGCCTTGAGTTTGTGGCGGGGCTGCCTGTGCTTGTGGCGCTGTGTATGGACGGCAAGATCTACCAGTGGGACGCCCGCACGGGCGCAGAGGGCTTTGTGGGCGTGGGCCACAACATGGGCGTGCTTGACTTTGCCATTTCGCAGGACAAGATCGTCACGGCGGGCGACGAGGGTGTGTGCTTGGTGTATAAGCCAGAGTGAAGCATGTAGACAATGAAGAAGACAGGATGACGCTGAGACAGGGTGAAGAGAAATAAGAGTAAAGGCTCGAGAAAGACGAGACAGTACAGACATCTCGAAATGTGAACCGGAGTGGCTTATGGAGGATGTCCATGCTCCATTATTCCACAGATTGGTTTCTCTCGTTCATCATTTGTAACATATTTCTGTTATTACGAGCCGTCCTGATGCCGATAATTTATTCAAAACCATCCAGTAAATGATACGTATAAATCTATACAATGTTGATTGTCAATCTTGTTTACTCCTTAAATTGAAAGCAAAGTCATTTAATTCCAACTATTTGGATGTACTGTTATGATTGCTAGGCCCAAATAGTTTACAAGCCAACGTAGTCCAGCTTCCCATCATTTCCAAAACCGCAAACAAATGAATTCCCACAAAACTTTACCACTCGCCGACCATAGTCAAAGAAAAGATACAAAAAAAGATCAAATTTCCGTTGTGCTATCTAAGTTAGCATATTGAGATTGAGTTAGCATACTAAGATCGTCGTGTTTTGGTGTTCAAAAGTACATGGGCGTGTCCGAAATAACGCTGAGGTTTTTACTGATTACTGGTGTAGATTGATTAAGGTCTATTTTGATTACTAGTTTAGACTGGTAAGGTTTTTATTGATTACGAGTTTAGACCGAGTGAGGTCTTTATTGATTAAAAGTATAGACTGAGTGAGATCTTTATTGATTAAAATGCTAGAACGAATAAGGTCTATAGCTTTTGCACTATTGTCTACACCCCTCAGCATCATTCAACTTTTCCTCGTCTGAATTAATAGCACGTTGGTTTCCACTATTGAACCACAATGTGGAAGCCAAACAGCAAGAGGCCCCAAATTCCATGGTGGTGCTCAAAACATATTCGTAAATAGTCAATTTGTGGGACGTTGAGCCTCCAGCAGTGTAATTGCTGGTGTCAAAGTAATTCATGGATGCAACGTAAATGGACAAGATACCGAATACACCTCTGATTAAAAGAAATGGAGATGCACACATTACACCAATTGTCAAGTTGTTGCGAACACCTTCTTTGGCATAGACATATATGTTTAAGACGACAGCTGCAATTGTCATGAAGACAAATATGGCCTGGCCTGCAGTTCGAAGTCCTCGTGAAGTTTCGATGCCTTCATGGTCCGTTTGGAGTTGCTCACTGCTCATTCCGGCCAACATAGATCCACCTGCGATGATAAACACATTTGCTGGAATCAACAAGAGGTGGAAAATAAGTCTCCAAGAAAGCTGTTTGCGGAAAAAAAAAGTCCTGATTGGTGGACCCAGAGTCAAGATCCAAGAAGATCCGAACTTGTGCATTTGAGCTTTGCATGTGAACCGGAAAGCAGACAAAATCAATGTAAGGTAGCCTTCAGCGCCCAAAACCAAGTATGCTATAAGCCATTTGTAATGGGATGGACCCAACTTGGCATACATGACACCGCAAAGCTGGCCTCCAGAACGAATAATGCCGAAGGCCCATAAAAAAGTGTACACTGTCAAAAAGCCTTTTCTGAACACAATAACTGTCATGAAAACAGTAAAGAGGATGTATAAGGCCAAGTAGAACGATGCAGCAGCACCAAGATCGGGCGAAATAAAAGACATGAAATGGTTGACCTTAGTGTTTTCTAACTGTGCAAGACTAATGAGTGTGGGAAGGTTTGGACTCAAACTATTGGTGACTAGAGAGAAAGCTAAGAGCCTATATACCTTGTTCGAATAGATGTGGCGTAGCAGAATGTGTGACGCAAGTCCATATTTCAGATGGCCAAAAGATGGAGAGCCCAAATACGAGCGGCGCTATATTGCAGATTCGAAGAGCAAGCCAGTTTTGCACCGAATCCGAATTTATCGGCCAGAAAATTTTCTGTTTTTTTTGAAGCACATTTTCCTTCGGCAAACCTCCATGAGCTCAAGTCTGTCTGATTCAGTCGATAATGTCCACTTTCTACGTTTTCCCTTCACTTCTTGACGTCAATATCGGAGACGTAAACGTGATATCACAGCCTGGTTATGTATGGACTGCACAATGTCCTACGTCAGTTTTAGCGCTGGACGGAGAAACTCGTAAATAAAATGACTATAATTCACTGTACTATTGCAAGGGTCCAAGGCTAATATGGCACTATAAGTTTGAATTTTCTTTTCTTTTACTAAGCACCCCAATTTTCCGCTTTCAGATCCAAACAGTATTATGCGGCTTTAACGTTGACTGTTCAGTGTTTTGTGCAGTACACTCGGCTCTATACACTCTGTTTATTGAAACTGGTAGATCAGAGACTAACGCAGAGGAGTCCTTGAAGGATCATCCAGTGAGGATCTGAAGATAGTTGGCTTAGTAGCAGTAGTTGGAGTGATCATTGATAAGTGGCGTTTGATTGAGATTGATACATCGGGAGATGAAAGATGATCCTTAGAGAGGGAAATCCAACTCAGAGAGGATGGACTATCTTATGTATGCGTGAGAACTACAAGGTGAAACCTTCTTGAAACAGAGAGGGGTACGATGTAGTTTCAGATTCTGTAAGACAACGATGATATTGTTCTGGAGTAATCCTGACGTGCATATTGCATGTAAGAAACTCTCAACATTGGCGTGGACTGCATATAAGATACAGTACTCAAGATTGTAAAGTACAAAGTGCAATAGCGTCGACTCTATGCACACCCGGCTTTCTTGCTTGTAGATTAATAACCAATCCAGTGGAGTCACTTCGGATAAGCTTGTATCTCATTGAGGAAAGTTGGGTTGGGCTCCTTGAATAACGCTCAGAATTGATATTTGGTGATCCTTGGAGAATAATCCTCTAGAGAGAAAATTAGTGATCTTACTTGAGTGTCATATGAAGTGATCTTTCAAGACGAGCGTACGGCGATAGTGAAGCCAATCGAGAGCGTGGCCATTGTCATGGCCTTGTCGTGACATCTTCTGTGAGAAAAGAGAAGTGCTCACGGCATTGCCATGGTATCGTTGGCGATAGCCAAATGCCTTACATATGGCATCTTCGGTACCTGAATCCGAGACAGCTTCGGTGATCTAGACAGCTTCGGTAACCCAAATCCGAGACTTGCTAGAAATTTAGGGGATGAGACGACAAGATTAAATGACTCATGGAAATTGCCCAAGGATTTGTCCATAGTTCCATCACATTGCAAAAAGATTTGGGCTCAGGTGATCGTGAGTACTCAACTTTAATGGATGAGAGACGACGAAAAGTTGGTAAGCGAGCAAGAGGGCAAATTGCAAACCGAAGCGAACTTTGCAATTGCTGAAATCCATGGCATCGCTATTTTGCTCACTTTTCTCCCAAAAGGAGAGTACTTCAATGATCTGCTTAGTACTCTCGCGACGGAAGCAGCTGACATTTTGGATTATATTAGGCTCTGAATACAACTGGTAGTGTATATTCAAGTATGAATTCCTGGTCCTAGCTTCCAAATACCACCGGAAGCCAGGCTCTTATAGGCTTAATTAGGCTTTATCTCATACGGCAAAGCTATCTGGAAGTACCATAGCCGGGGTCTGGACTTTCAGGTTCATTTGTACGGTCGAAACATGATGTCAACATGAAAGTCGTTTTGCTAAAATATATGATATCCATCAATGGTGGATACATACCCCAAGAGGCATAAATCTATTCATCTTGTATCCTAATTTTACCTCACTTGTATAATCTTGTAGATAGCGTGCATACACATCACTGTAGCTTGTTCTCCACAAGTGGGGGTCATTTATATGGAAGCTGTCCCCCACCTATCTTCTATTTATAGTTGGCCGGGCTTATGCATTTCTGTTTCTTCGGCAATTGGAACATAAAAGGCCCTGCTACAACAAGTAATCTTGTATGGTGAATCTGGTCCAGTTCCTTCTGTGGGCGATCCAGCTTCTAGTCAAAAAAAGAGGCTGAACAAACAGCAGGTACAGCTGAACAATGATCGTAATAATAAACAAAATATTTTCGGGTTTAGGGGTGCATGGCCGCAAGGCTGAACTTAGGGGAATTGATGGACCGCCAGGAATGGAGCCTGCGACATCTTTTGACATCCCTATTGCCATCCACAATGTCTTCTACGTAAGTCTTGTGATTGAGAGCTGAAATTTAAATTGTAGATGACAATCTTCCTGTTTCCGCCAAGAAGACACACATACTCAGATCTCATTGTGCCGAGGTCTTATATTAGACTAAACAATGTCTATAGAACTTTTCCCTCTTATGTCCAATCCTCCAAATCACTCAACTCGTTTTCGTCTGGGTTTTCGAAAGCACGTTGTTCTTCTCTGTCAAACCACAAAGTGGAAGTCAAACAGCACGAAGCCACAAATTCCATGGTGACGCTCAAAACATATTCATAAATGGTCAATTTGTGGGACATTGATCCTCCAGCAGTATAATTGCTCCTGTCGAAATAATCCATGGCCGCCACGTAAATGGATAAGATGCCACATATGCCTCTGACCAAAAGAAATGGAGATGCACATATGACGCAAATTGTCAAGTTATTGCGAGCACCTACTTTGACATAGACGTAAATGTTCAAGGCCACAACTGAAACTGTCATGAGGACAAAAATAGCAAGACCAGCACAGAGAAGTCCTCTTGAAGCTTCGATACATTTATGGTCCGATTGGAGCTGTTCTCTGTTCATTCTGGCCAACATAGATCCGCCTGCGATAATAAACACATTTGCTAGAAGCAACAAGAGATGGAAAATAAATCTCCAAGTAAGCTGTTTGCGGAAGAGAATTGGTGGGCCCAGCGTCAAAATCCACAAGAATCCGAACTGACGGATTTGCCCTTTGCACGTAATTTGGAAAGCAGACAATATCAACGTAAAGTACCCTTCAGCACCCAAAACCAAATACGCTATGAGCAATTTATAGTGGGACAGGCCCAACTTGGCGTACATGACAGCGCAAAACTGGCCGCCGGTACGGATAATGCCGAAGATCCACAAAAAAGTGTATACTGTCATAAAACCTTTCTTGCAAACGACGCCTGTCATGAAAAGAACAAAGAGGATGTATAAGGCCAAATAGAAGGATGCAGCAGCACCAAGATCAGGCGAAATAAAAGACATGAATAAGTGTAGGTGTATACAAACGATGCTTCAAGTAATGAAGAATGGACGGTGACCCAGTTGTATCGAGAAAAAGCAAGAACTTATATATGTTTGAGGCGTAGCATAGTGTGTGGTATGTCTACTATTTAGAACTCCACTAGATAGGTCCAAGCGAGCGGCGATGCTTTGCAGACAGAACGGCATTCACCAAAACTGAACTTCTGGGCCAGAAAAGATTTTTTTGACTCCCAAATTTTGTTGACATTTTTTGGGCGCCTTTTCACTTTTCTACATCTTCTTTTTGCTCAAGTTTTTCTTTCAATTGATTGTTCAATGCTCTTCTTTCTCCAATTGGCAAAGTCTGAAAATGTGTTCCTGATATCACAGCCTGGTTGTGTATGGAGTGCACAATGCCATATTTGCGTTTAAGCGCTGGACTGTAGAATCTCGTAAATCTACTGTCCTAAAAATAGGGAAAGGGCCAAAAGCAATATCGTGTTGAGAACTAGAACATTCTTCTTTTCCTCGAAAAGAAATGCTTTTTCCCCCAGATCCAAGCAGATTTCTACAGCATGAATGGTGGCATGAATAAAAAATCTACATTGTACATAATTCAATTAAGTGACTTAATATTTGATGAACTCGTAACAGAAAGGGAAAGTTCTGTTATTGAAGTGGATGAATCAAATTTTGAAGCAGCGTTGTATGGCATTGAGAAATGATTTAATTTGCAAGCCGCCACTTCGCCTAATTAAATCATTTTAGCTTTTGGCGTTTGGACTAATTGAAAACTGACATAATCTGACAGGCTGAGGGGAATTACTCTTCAGCCAAATCTCGCTTGCTCTTCATTCAACTCCAAACCAAAAAGGGTTAGAACAGGAACAAGATATGCTGGTTACCAGGCAAAGAAAAAGAAAAATTACAGCCAGATAGAAAAAACTTTGATCCAACGCCCCAAGTATCAATCCTAGCCATATTTCAAACATTCGTGCAATGTTTATACTTAATACTTATTTAAATTAAAGTCTTCTCAAAGAAGACTGAATTATGATCGCTTGACTCGTGACATTTTGAAGTTGTGGAATGCAATTAGCTTTACTTCCTTTCCGAAACTTGGGCACAGCCTGTTGCTTTCAGGAGACTGAATATGACCGTAAGCTGGAACTTTGGCTTTCATCTTCTGTCAATCAAGAGGCTTTTAGCACGATCTTTACCACTTCATTTTTGTAAGACATCACCAGGAAGCAATTACTTTAGGCTCAGTTCTTCCATGTTAACGACGTTCAAATGACCAATGTAAATAATGTTTTGCAAAAAGATGCAGCGAGATAACTTATGGGTATATCTTTTGGCTGTCTGCATGGAGGCTTTGCCCTTCTTAAGATCTTTGAGCTCTCAAATAAATTCATCGGAGAGTAAAAAATGCTATTCTTTCATTCATCCAGAAAGAAAAGAGTTGGATACCGTTGCATTCATACTTCCCATATATTAGTGCCACAAACCAGTTTTTCTTGATGGGATTATTTTTGCCAGTTTGAAGGTACCAAGCTTATATCAACTGGTTCGTTCCGAGATTATTTGTATTCCTACAAATGGCAGCCTTGTCTCTCTTATTAAGAATGAAGGATATCGTGGATTTGAGCTTTACTTTCAGTTGATTATGAGATCTAATCACTAGAAGCAACTTACAAGTCAAATTCAGATTTCCTTAAACTTAGCGTATTGAAATTACTGGATGAAGAAAAACCGAGTAAATTCAACTATAAACTCTCTAATAATTTGTAACGTTTATTTAACCTTCTACAGAAACCTTTTCAGATTGATGTTTACTGCAGCAACTCAGAAAAGTAACCGAAGTTTGGAAAGCTCTAGAATATTGAAATGATTTTTTTTTTGAATCACTTCCTTTGTTGTGGCTCCAAAATTTCTTTGCTATCAAGTATTTATTGGGCTATGTACTCCTATTATTCTTTTGTTTTTTTGTTTTCTATTCTATTTTTAGTCAAAGGAATGCTTCAAGGAGACAGAAGTGAGATCAGTTTCTGAGACAGGAAATTGTGATTTTCTTTTTTCTCTTTGGAAGAAGGACGAGCCATAAATCCCAGATTGGGATCTCTAGAAGAAGGACGAGAATTGGCTGGGCTAGAGAAGGATGAATTGTTTTTGTACTGGTACTTCCTCATGATCATTCTGTCACTTATCTTTTCCATGCCGTAGTCCATTTTCTTTATTTTCGAGTCCATTTTCTTCATCTTGAAGTCCATTTTCTTCATTTTGAAGTCAATCTTTTTCCTTTTATAGTCCATCCTTTTCATTTGAAAGTTCATCTTCATCATCTCAAACTCCAATTTCTTTGATTCATATGCCATTCTTAATTGGCAAGCATCTTTTCTCATTTTCTCCTCAGGCTTATGAGATTTCACAATTACTTCTTTGGTGTCCTCGTTTCCGTTCTTCTCCTCGGTATCTTCTGTCTTGAGATCTTCATTCTTCTCTTCAATCTCAAAAATCTCGACCTTCTCGGCAAATCTAACCGTTTTTGGTTTTCTGCATGGTCCTGCTTGGCTAATAGTAGGATTATAGGTAGGTCTCCAAAGAATAATGGCCAAATTAGTCAGCTCTACTGGGATTTCAGGAGTAATTGTAGTTACTCTTTCGATATCCCGCTCGATCTCCCATTCCATTTCGTCCAAGATTTGCTCCAAGGTTTTGTCATCCTCAGAACATTCAGTTTCTGGCTGTTCTGGAGCTGAGGAATCTTCTTCGACATCATCAACTTCCAGATTTTCATATTTTTCATCCTCTTCTTCGGATGATTCCTCGCCAAATCCAATTACAGTAAAAACATTGGCGGTGACGGCAATTCTTGCAAAACTTTGCAGAAAGTCGAAGAGTTTTACTGAAACCCTTTCTTCGTTTTCGGCAGTGGAGTTTTTCTGCTTTCTTCCAACTGTGATAAACCCAGCTGTATCGATACTGTCAGCTTGAGAATAGGAAGGCATTGCTAGATAAAGATTAAAGTTTAGCTTAAAGAATTGGATATTACTGAGAATGTTAAAGGAACTTGTCAGAATAGTTCTCAGAGTTATCTTTCTGAGAATCCTAAAAAGTATAAGAAGGTTATTGAAATTTGAGAGCTTAAAGGAAAGAGATTTGGGTACTTCGATATGTGGTTAGATCTAGCCTTTTGATAAAAGGGAGATGTAACTGTGAAAAAGAAGTGAAGACGAAAGAAAATCAGATTCAAGAGCGAAACAGGCCCTTTTTATACCATTTCTAGAGAAAGTTGATTTTGAGATTTTTGGTATGGAATGCCAGATTTCTGGTCTGCTATTTCCTTTTTGGGCATGTTTTCTCAAGATTTATGATCTGCCATGTCTTTTTAGTATGCTCTCATAGTTAAGGCCAGCATACCAGAATGCGCACAAAACGGAGATTGTGCATGACCACTTAATCTCAGCCAGAACGAGAATATCGAAAACGTCAAAAAGAGATCTTCAAATTTACCATCAAGAGATGTTAAGTGTACTTCAAAAGTAAATAGAGATGAACCGAACAGCTAAACGAAAGTTGCAGATAACGAAGTTACCCTGTTTTTCAATGATTAATTAACCATGCCTCACTTAATTGAGCTTCTATTTCAAGCTAAGCATGACACATTTCTTTACATAATTGACATGTGAATGAACGAGCTGAATTCTGTGGAGGGAAGAGCAAGAAAGGTTGAAATTCTAAGAATATAGCTCTTTTGATTATGCCATTGCAGATTTGTCTGAGCAGGTTGAAGAGAAATTGGTTGCTAGATGTAATTTGGGTTAAGGCTGATTCCTCCTCAATCAACAGAACTATTATCAAGTAGAAGTGGGTTTCCTTCTTCAGTAGAAATTGTTGTATTTGCTTTTGGTATTAATAAAGATTCAATCAGTGATGGACTACTCCTACTCTTAACAAGCATAATACAGTACTGCCGCCAATGTTCAAAAAACATCCTGAACCATAAAATTCAAAATTCAAAAGAAATAAAAAAGTAAAATTATATAAAAATTCCAAAGAACCGAATCACATACTTCACCACTTCTCATCTCAACAAACGCGCATCTTCAATCGCAGATATTGCCTACAATAAATCCATTCCTTACAAAAACTCGAATAAAAAAATTAAAAGAGAAACCTAAAAACTGTAAACAGCCCTTCCACACCTACCCCCTAAAGTAATTCAGTCGGTATAATAGATATATGAAATTCTTGATCACGTGACCACTTCACCTACGCGTCTCAAGATCGCTTTTATGAAAAGTCCAAAACCACTATATGACCTCTGAAGAAAATACTGCAACTCCTCCTGAGCAAAAAGGGAAAGGCCGCCCTTCGTCGGCGGACATGCTTTTCTACTATGACCGACTTCTTCCCTTCAAAAGCATTTTCCAGTGGTTGAGCCATTCGCCCAAAGCCACAAAAGACTTCACCATGAGAGAATTCGCCTACGAGTTTCGGCTGGGGGCGTACCAGCGGTACAATTCATACGCGTCGGCAGAAGAGTTCAAAAAGGCTGTTGTTGCGGCAAATCCCACGCGTTTCGAAGTGGGAGCCGTATACTCGGTGAATCCCAAGGAAAGAAAGAACTTGCCCAAAAGTGCCATGCGGCCTCTTTCCAAAGAGTTGGTGTTCGACATTGATTTGACCGATTACGACGAGATCAGAACGTGCTGCTCGAAAACAGACATTTGCACCAAATGCTGGAAATTTATCCAAGTGGCCACGAAAATCATTCTGGCCGCGTTGAAAGACGACTTTGGTTTCGACCACATGGTGTGGGTGTTCTCGGGAAGAAGAGGCGCGCATTGCTGGATCAGTGATGAGAGAGCACGCCAACTAGACGAGTCGGCCCGTAAAGCCGTTGTCGAATATCTCGATGTACTTGGGTCTAGAACACAGAAAATGGGCCGCACGCAGCTCGGGTTGCGGAAACCGTACCATCCGCACGTGGAGCGGTCGTTTGAGATCCTCAAGCAGCACTTTCCGGCGGTGATTTTGGACGAACAAAACCCGTGGTGCACGGACGGAAGCAGTCTGGAAGAGGAATGGAATCTGGTGGAGGCTCTTCTTGCGTTTCTCCCCGAGCAAAGTCTCCGCAATGCTTTGCGTACGAAATGGAAAGAGCAGAAGAGTGTCTCGACGTCGCGAGCCAAGTGGGAAGACATTAACGCCGTGGCGCAGAAAGTGCTCAAAAACCAGATCCAGGTGAGCCAGCTCACGGACGCCAAAAAGGAAATCATCTTCTACTACATGTATCCCCGGTTGGATCTCGAGGTGTCCAAGCAAATGATCCACTTGTTGAAGTCGCCATTTTGCATCCACCCTGGAACAGGAAATGTGTGTGTTCCATTCGACCCAGAACACAATTTGTCAGGCAATCCCGACGACGACCCATACGGCTTCAACCCAATGACGGCGCCCAACTTGTCGCAGTTGCAGAACGAGATTGATACATGGGAAGCGAAAAGAGTCGATCGAGGCTCAAGCCAGCCACTAGACGAGTCGGATTCCCCCGCCCGAATTGCGGACTTTGAAAAAACAAGCTTGAAGCCGTACATTGACTATTTTTCTACTTTTGTCAGTGGGCTTATCAAAGAGGAGTTGCGGTCTACCAAACGTGGTGCCGACTCGTTGGACTTTTAAAGAGACATAATATTCGAAGGACTTATTTCCAAAAACTTCTACAAGTCAAAAACATGTCCTTGGTTTTCTAATTAACTATGCAAGCAGCCCCACGGAAGAACGTCTGCTGCTGCTAGAAGGTGCAATGTCCTCAATTCTCCCGCTGCTATTCTTGATGATGAGAGACTCGTCGGCCCGCGAAGAATCTACTGTTCCGTCTTCCTCCTGGTGAAACCACTCCAAGTACTCAAGTCGCTCATTGTACAACACATGTCCTGACGTCAAATGGATGTCGCTATAGTTGAGGTATGGGTAGTGCCATTTGGGTACAAATACCACAGTCGGTAGCTTTTCGCGTTTTTTACCATCGAAATTGAGAGTCAATGTAAACTTTGACGACTTGAGATCAAACTCGGCGAACTTGACGTGGCCAACGGTAGCTACCAAGTATGGTCGAATCACAGCGCTGGGCGCACGAACCCCGTCTGGCGACGGATAGCATTTCTTTAAATGGCGATATCGAAGGTCGTCACTAGAAAGGCTAATCAAAGTCGAACTCTCAGTTAGGCTTGCCGTGGATTCTGCGTCTTGGAATTCGGATTTATCTTGCGACTCTCCAAAAGCCAACTTCAATGCATTGTCAACTAAGCGTTTTCTTCTGTAGCTCAACTTGGCCTTTAACACCAGCTGATAGCCGTCGGTTTCGCGAAGCAGACGAAAGGATTTGAGTGACGGAGTGACGCTGCTTCTTCGGCTTGATCTGCTTGGCAGTGCGTCTTCGTCGTCGAACATCAAATCTCTATCCTCGGGCGACCAGAAGGAAAAATCCTCGTTGTTCCAGCGATCGCCCCATTTGTGCGAGTTGATGCTGGTGTAGCACCAGAAAGTGTGGTGCATATTCAGCGCTTCCAACGCAACGGAGATGGCATCTAGCGCAGAAGTCTGCATCTGGTAGCAGCCATTTTCGTAGGCTTTCTTGTTGTCCATGTCAAAGGGCATTCCCGTTTCGGACATGAGAACAGGGATGTTGCCGAGATACTCTCTTCCCTCGCGGACGATTTCGACAAACTGTTTTTTGATGCAGTTACGGATGGCCCGTTCGCCAAACACAATGCCCAAGACCGGGTTATAATAGCGGCCGCGCATAATGCCCAACGTGTCGACATTATAGTGGTAATTCCAAGTCTTGAACATCAACGACATTCCGTCGTAGTAATGCGGACAGTAGATTGTCTTTTCGTCGATGATGGACCGCAGATCGTCCACCAACTTTGGCGGAAGCTCAAGCACCGGAGGCTGAATGAGCACAAATGCCCCAGGACACACCGACCGCACCATTTTCTTGTGGCGCATGTAGAAGTCGACGAAGAAGTTGTTGATGAAAAAGTCTCTGTCGATCACCAGCGGGAGCCGTTCATCAACAGTTTTGAAGGAAAGCCGCGGCGAAACCTCGCTGAAGTAGTACGGCTTGCGCAACCGGCAATGGTTTTGAACAAACTCCATTCTCGCCGCCTGCGACAGGTTGCACACCTTGCTCCACTCGTGTTCGCGCCACTTCCAAATGCCTGCGGCCAAGAAAATACACCCGTCGGGCCAGCCTTGGCGAGTCCAGCCGTACTTTTTGTCGCAGGCGTCTCGTTCTTCGACCAGCATCCACGCCCGCTGGCCGCGTGGGTCCACGAGCTTTTTCCCTTCTCTCTGCGGCCCAGTGACGGAGATTTTGTACGTGTCCACATTCACAGGAAGGCCCATTCCCAACAAGAAGCTTTCATAAACCGTTGGAGTGGTATCTAAACGGAGCTGCTGGCAGTCTGGAAGCGCATTCAAGTCCGGGTGGCCCACCAAGCCCGGGTTGGGCTCGTTGAGCAGCTCAAAGCCGAAAAGCGAGCCGCACTCGACCATTTCGGGTACTCCAGCCACCACGGCCCGCCAAAGATGGTCCAAAGCGCCAAAAAGCCGGTCCTGCAAGTACGTCTGGATGCTGGCGCCATTGATTTTCAAGTGCGGGAAGTAGGTCTCGCCGGCAAAGAAGAGCGTGAACATGGTCAACAGCGCCAAACGGCAGTAGTTGGTGGTCCAGAGCATTTTCGGGTAGCAGTCCAGGTCACTAGGCAGCGACGCAAACCGCGGCGAGTTGTGGAGCATGGCGGCCTCGGTGGCATCGAAGCGGGTCGGCTCGAGCCCCGCCGCATAGAGCGTCCACATGGGGGCGCCGCTGCCGCCGCAGAAACGGCTCCACACGTCCTGGTGGCACTCCAAAAACACGTACAAGCCGCCCACGCGGTGCGCCACGCGGAGAATCTCCACCGTATATGCCACAAACGCGTCGTCGTAGACGCCAGGCCCCGCATGTTCAAGTGCTTCCCACGTCACGAGGTACCGGATGGTGTTGTAGCCCCACGACTTGATGCGGCGGAAATGCGCCTCGGCGTCCTCCAAGGCAAACGGCCGGCCCACAAACAGAACGCTGTCGCCGTCAAAAAACACATTCTGCGACATGGAACTGTCGCCGTCGGCAGAAGTAAGGGCCGGCGCAACCGGAAGCTTCATGGCGCCGTCCAAGTTGATTCCCTTGAGCAAACGCGTGCGGCCGCTTGCATCCACCAACTCGCCATGTTCCACCCGGAGCGGCTCGCAGGGCAAAATGCTGTCGCTGTCGTTGTCACACGCCGAAATGGCGCCTTTGCCGTATTCTTTGCGGAGACTGCGGGCGTTGGTCGACACGGGCGCCAGGCAGTAGAGACTCACGCGGTCGAGAATGGCGTCGGACGCCGCCGTGCGGGCTTTTCTGATGGCATCCACGACAAAAGACATGGCAGAAGAAACATTTTAGACGTGGGCCCATGTGAGAATGGTGGGCCGGGTCCCCGCAACGGGGCACGTGACCTCGCCAGTGCCCAAACTTCGCTTTTGCGGGCAGAGCGGCCGCCCGGGCTGGCCTATTCTAGCTGCTGCCTTGGTATGCTATGGAGGCGGGAGAAAAGTGCCATGCTGTTGGCGGCGGTGGGGTCTGTGGTGCACGGGTGTGCTGATATGGGGATGGTTTGGTGCACGGGTGTGATAATATGGGGTTGTTATGTGCACGGGTGTTTCTTATCGAAGAAGAAACTATCATCAAGAAACTTAATTGATCGAAAATTAATCGAAATTTATTGAAGAAGCTTATTTGTCTACCATACCAAGACCAGGAAAGTTTGACGGAAAAGAAGGATTGTTAGAAATATCAGTTTGATGTATGCACACCGCTTATCTCTGATAAATTCAGGCATCTTCGAACACACTGATATTGGACTGCTTTCAGATATTTCGTCCTGACATTATCGAAGGTCTCTTCATACAAGACACTTATGTAAGATTTGTCTTCTTTGATGCATTTCCTAGACCTCCAGAGATTGAAGGAGCTTAACTATGTGGTGTACTGGTTTTTTATTTGTTGTGTATGGGTTTTTGAGTCTCAAATGTACGGGTGTTTCGAGCGGTACGGGTTTATTTGGTGCACGGGTGTTCTAGGAGGTACTGGGCTTTTTTTCTTTTTGTGTCACTTCATAGACCCAGCAATCTGGGGTACAAAGAGAAACTTGCCATCTTCAACTACTTCTTTTTCCTACTGGCGTGCTTGTTCTCCACCTTTTAATAAAGTACTTATGTGTCATTTAAAACACAGGAGGTGTGTATTCACCCATGTATTAAAGATCACTAAGAATTAGAAATATAGACTCATGAGCACCAATGTGAAGTTTATTTATAGGGATTTCGAGGTTCTGCCCTTCCAGTTATATTCTGGCTAATTATTGGTCAATATCAGGCGTAGGTACTTAATTGTTGAAATATGAGTCTACTAGAGAAAAGATTAAGTCCACGAAACTGATGTCCGTTGATGATTAGGTTACAAGTAGTATTGGAAAGCTTGCTGGTGTGTCTTTTTTTTTTCATCTCCAGTCATGATGAAGGTGTAAGCCATTGGCTAAAGGTGTTAGATTATAGGTGACTCTGGGAATGCATACGAAATCGAAACGATTTGACATGACAAGTGACGATCGAAGAATTAATTTTTTTTTATTTCTGTTTCTCCTACATTTATCTAGTAATTTATCATGCCTATAGTACATTGTATAATACATTGTTCACTGGTTCAAGCGCCCCAAGGCCCGTTTCTTTTCCTCCACTTGTGCGGTCAATCTCCAAGAGTCCTGGTTTTCAGCAAACCGATTGAAGAGTGGAACAATCTTCTGCCTCTTGCGCCGTTCGCTTGGGTTATTCGGATCGCTAGGCTGGAAGAACCGCGGTGCCAATTCAACAAGCCATTTTGGATCAACGACACTGACACAGTGCATATACTCTTTTGTAGTGAGAAGAAGCGTGTGGTAAATCACATAGTCCACGCTTTTCCCATACACTGCCAGCAGCGGATGCAAATGCACTGGGGTCTGGTCGACCAAAGTAGTAAAGATTCCTTCGTGGGGGTCTCGCTTCGCCAGATTGCGGAAGTAGCCCGCACAAAACGCCTTGCGGACAGCAGAGGCGTCCGATCCATGGACATCTAGCCGAAACCGCACCATAATTGCCGCGAGCTGCTTGCGAACTTCAAAAGCTCGCCACATGGCTCGTTCTTGGACAAAATTCTCAGCACACCAGGACCGCGAGCGACCTGATTGTTCCCAGCCACGGAAAACGTTCAAAAGAGTGAGATGGTCGCCGTGGACACTGTGGAAACGCTGTTTTCGCTGGTCTGCGGCGGCCTGTTTGTCCTTTGGCCGGTAAAACACATTCTGCACCGATAACATGGCCACCACGCTTAAAACGTCCGAAGCACACGAAAGATCCACACTGGCTAGGACGGTTTTCGCAAGCGCGGGCTCCATCGGGAAATCGGCCATGCGGCGGCCCATCGAGGTGAGATGGCCGTTTTCGTCAAGCGCATCAAGAACATAGAGCTCTTTCAACGCCTGTACTGTGGTTGGAGCCGGAGGAGGGTCCATGAACTCGAATCGGAGCACATCTTCGATCCCCATCGCCTTGAGCATCAAGATGGTGTGCTCCAAGTTCTGTCTCTGGATCTCGGGAACAGTGTTTGGCCGCATTTCTGTGCGGAAAGCCTCTTCCGTGTAGAGACGGAAACACTTGCCCGGTGCTGTTCTGCCTGCTCTTCCGCTTCTCTGGTTGGCCTGGGCCTGCGAAATGGGCGACACAACCAACAGGTCCATTCCAAGCCGCGGGTCGTAGGCGTTGAGCTTGACAAAACCGGGGTCTACCACATAGCGGATGCCATCGATGGTGATGGACGTTTCGGCGATATTTGTAGCCAACACCACTTTCCGGGCGCCAGGCGGTGCCGGCTCAAAGATTCGTGCCTGTTGGTCAGGAGGCAAAGCCGAGTAGGCAGGCAAAACAAGAAGTTCCGGCACGGCACGGCCCAACGTCTTGATACGGGCCTCGAGCGCCTCGCAGCAGGTGTCGATCTCGTCCTGACCGGTAAGAAACACAAGAATGTCGCCCGAGTCTTCGGCCACGTGGATTTGCATCACGCAGTCAAGAGCTGCAGCCACGTAATCGGGCTCTGGTTCCCGCGAGTACATGATCTCGACGGGAAAAGTCCGCCCGGGAACATGAAGCACAGGGCAGTCGCCAAAATAGCGCGAGAACTTCTCGGCATCAAGCGTGGCCGACGTGGCGAGAACACGAAGGTCCGGGTTGGCCCGCGCCGCCTTCTTGAGCAAAGCGAAAAGCACATCGGTGGCCACAGTCCGCTCGTGCGCCTCGTCCAACATCACCACAGCATACTTCAGCATCTGCGGGTCGAGCAACGCCTCGCGCTGAAGCATACCGTCGGTCATGTACTTGATTCTGGTCGCGGGCGACGTGCGGTCGTCGAAACGAATGGTGTATCCCACCTCCTGGCCTAGCGGACACCCGACTTCCTGGGCCACACGCTTAGCCACGGACTCGGCCGCCACACGCCGCGGCTGGGTGCATGCAATGATCTTGTCGCCGCGGTGGAAGTTTTCCTCGTAGAGATACTGGACGATCTGGGTCGTTTTTCCCGAACCCGTCTCACCCACCACAATGACGAATTGGTTGTCTCGAACGGCCGAGAGGAGCTGTTCGCGCATGGCGTAGACGGGAAGCCGCTTGCGCAGCTGAGCGAGGTCGGACGACTTGGAAACATTTTTTCTAGTGGACTTGGAGTATGGAGCGTGCTCTTTGCCTTTGCTCTGGTCTTTGTCTTTGTTCTGCTCTTCCGTGCCCTGCTGCTTCTGCTCCTTCTTCCTCTGCTCCTTCTTCTGCTCTCTCATCTCCTGTGCCAACCGCAGCCCGTCCATCGCGGCCCGAGACAACGAGCCCTCGGGGTTTTTGACAATGTGCGCCGGCTCGGCTCGCGCCCGCACCTGGCCCTGCAAAAACTTTGGCTCGTGCGGATTGATCTCCACATCAAAGCCCTCGCTTTCGGCAGGGTCTTCCTCGACCTCGTACAACTCGGGGTAGTCTGAGGCGCGAGCGGCGCCGGCGGCGATAAGCTGGCGGATTTCCCAGCGCTCGGGCGACGTGAGCCTGCGCGCGCCTGAAGAGACCGCGCGGTCGCGCCCCACTTCTCGGCCGCGCCGCCCAAACTCAGTGTCGCGCCCCGACTGTCGCCCCGACTCTCGCCCCTCGACATACTCGCCGTTGGTCTGGTCGACGCCCACCATGGAAAGGGCGATTTTACGGCGGCGGCCCGAGCCGAGGTCTGTGATCCGCACAAACACCTCCTGGTTCTGCTTCACCACGTCGCCTGGCAGACCCACGCGGCGGCCGTCGTACAGCATTTTGCTGATGTGGCAGAGGCCCGACTCGAACCGGTTGAGGCGGACAAAAGCGCCATACAGCGTGATGTTGGACACGGTTCCGCGGCAGACGGCGCCGACCACAAGATTTGGCTCATTGTGGGTGTGCAGATTTTGCTGATTTTGCTGATTCTGATGATTTTGTTGACTCTGATGACTCTGATGATTCTGATGATTCTGATGATTCTGATGCTGATTTCGATTGTTGTGATCCTGAATGTTTTGCTGATTCTGATGATTTTGATGCTGATTCTGGTTGTGATTCTGGTTGTGATCCTGATTGTTTTGCTGCTCCGTGCCAGTGTCTTTGTCGGACCTTTCGGACGGTAGGAGCCTTTCCCTTTGGGTTTCCGCCGTTTTCTCATGCGCCTGGTTCTGTGAGTCTGTCTCCCCTTGTTCTTCTCTCTTCAGTCCGTCTTTCAGTTCTTTCGGCTTTTTCAGTTCTTTCAGTTCTTTCAGCTGTTTCAGCTGTTTCTCTTTCAGCTCCTCTCTTATCGCATCGAAAACCTCGTGCACAAACGCGGGCGGAAAGTCGCTTCCGCCATTGGCCTCGACCGCCCGAGAAAACGCCTCAAACGGCTCCTCGTACAAACTTAGAAGAAACCGCGAGAGCGTCTCGTCCGAGTCGGCAACACCCAAATGTTTTTCGACGGCGGCGGCAACTTTTTTCAAAAGAGGGCCAGACATGAAGTTTAGGCGCATCGCCATGAGATGGTTATATGGGCCAGGTGCAGGCGATACTAATACAGTGTAGATCTAACCAACCAACCATATTTCAATGGTCTAAGATTCAATCTGAATTCTAAGATTCAACCTGATATCTAGGATTCCACCTGAATTATCAATAGGCCCAGTCTTCAAAAATAACGTACCAGCGAAACTAAGCAATAATGGAGGGCTACCTAATATTGACGTGACTTGCTCTCTAAGCACAGAAAACCTCATTGAGTTCACAGAATTAATGTTGTAATTTGAAATGGTGAATGTTTCTTTCCTTAATTAAATGAATTGGACGACGGTCAACTATTTTATGAGAGCAAAGTTTTTAGGTAAAAAGGGCGTCATTGTGCGGCTGACTATGAAACATGGGCTGTTTCTATCTCTAACAAGAGCAGGTTTGTTGGATCTTCAACAGAAAGGTAAATCTGATTGTTATGGGCAACTTATGGACTGGTCTATTTTTATGTTTTGGCTTCTGTTTCATTCAAAAGGGAAGGTTCTTTCTTCTGTCGTGGCTAAACATGATCCTGCTTTACACACAGCCGCATGTGAACCTACATTTATTTTGATAAGAAATCCATACCGTCAAGAGATTACATCGTTTATGCTCTCTATGAGCATTGCGAAAGTGGGCAAGATTACATCTGGCTTCAGATTAATCTATACATAGATACGGCTATCCTCGGCCATCTTGTCTTCAGAAAAGCATGAAATTCTTATCGAATTGTCAGGTCATACCAGCATATCGAATGAGTCCGGAACCAATCGTAGCAATTCAAATTTGGCTCAGATGCACTCAAAATACCATACAAACACATGTATTTCTCTAACTTGCGGTAGGTCTGATTCCTAGTCTCTACGTCGACTGGAAGTGGCACTCCAAGTGAAAACTGCAACTGCAAGTCCAATCCAAGCCTCTACGACAGCGCTGAAGCAGCAATTGTCATCAGTACTTCATTCATTCAAGCATGCGCCGCTCCCTTTCGGAGCATCCGTACTCATCATTCAAGTCTAGATACATTGCCTCTCGCGTGCAGTCAGATGTCCACGGGCCGGATCCCGTCCTTGTCCACGACCTTGACGTAGACGCCCTTGAAGTCCACCGGCATGCGTGTCTCCAACTCCTTCAAGCCGCGGCGCATCAAGTCCAAGCCGTCGTCCACAGACATGTCCGCTCGATAGTGGCGGTCAAACAAAGACATGCAGTAGAACGCAGCGTAGCCGTGGGCCGCATAGGGCAACTCGACCTGCGTGCCGAGGTAGTCGATCCAGTTCAACGACGCCGCCTCTGTCTTGGTGTCGTAGCCGCCAATCAAAACGTTCACCTGGTACGGTTTTCTTGACCGGAGCGACGTGGCAAGCTGGTTGCGCACAAAAGACGCCGTCGCCTGAGGTGACAACTCGTGGTTCTCGCGCATCGTGTAGAGTTGGATGTTGGCCTGGACATATTCGGCAAACTGGACTGTGTCGCCCGACTCGCCCGTATAGGCCACCAAGTTGTGGGGATTGAGCACGCGGGTCTTGTCGTCGGTGTCTTTCAAGATGGAGATGCCTCGTGTGGCGGCCTTGGATGTGGCAATGAGCGTGGCGCCTTGCACTCTGATGCCCAAGATGATATCCATTGCAATTGGGTGGAAGTGAAGTAGTGAGTAGTGAGTAGTTGAGAGTTGACCGCGCTTTTGCCACGGCGTGCATAGAGACGGAGGATGAAGAAGGATGAAGAATGGATGAAGAATGGAGAATGGATGAATGAATGGGTGATGGATGAATGAAAATGGGAAGAATTGATGGAGAACGAAAAGGGTGAATGGGGTGAATTGGATGAATTGATGGAATGAAAAATGGTGTCGAAGAAGCCTCAGGAACATGAATGCTTATGGGTGCGAAAGACAGTAAACTTCACAATCCAATCAATCACCCAAAGCAATACATGAAAATCAGATGAAACGTTCTAGAATTGCCAGGAGCCAGTGTAATAACAGAAACCAACAAGTAGTAGGAATCTTCAGCTAGCAGAAACCGGGTGGGTTATGCATTATCTATTGAAACACTATGATCCATCGTTTATTCTCACACCCAAAAGAGAGGATGAGCAACTTATGGTTCACTACTTTATCCACTACTCAGAAGGAACTCTCCAGCCAATATTGATGGCTATGCTAATAAATACCACAGCAAAGCGAATCGCACCCATTGGACTAAAGACAGTGGCCAAATTAGTGGTCCTTTAGTCGAATCGTGATCTTCTCTAGAAATTAGAGACCGACAAAAGTCATTTTGCCGTGTACTTACAGTCTACAGTTTCCATTCATCTCAACGAGAAAAATAAACAAGAGTGGAAAAACTATTTAACCAAATGAAATTAATCATTCAACAAAGAGGAAACCTTAATAAACCAGTAGGAAATGAGACATTTAATTGTTCAATTAACCATGCAATCTTGCTTCTTTTCGATTCAGATTGACTATCCGGCTCTGAAAGAAATCCTCATCGTTCCTCCTATTTCTGTCTTTTCAGATGAGCCAGCAATCTTCTTCAACAGTTTCAATCATCTTCATGTTTCCATGCTAGTTTATTTAATATTTTTGTTTGGTTTAAACAGTTTCTGCCGTTTGGTTTGAATAGTTTTTCTTGTTTGGTGAAAATCATTAACTTCGTTTGATTCAATTAATTTTTCTTGTTTGGTATGAATAAAAGCTGTAAAGACTGCACTGTTCGTCTCCAATGGATGAGCTTGTCGGGCTTGGTTTGACTTTGCTGACTCGTTTGTTTTTAATCGGCTGAATCAAATTTAGTTTAATTGTCCTCCGAAGTCTAGACACAGCTGAATCAGATTGTCAAACTTTGATGAGGTATAGAAGTGTATTCAAGAGTAAACAAAGTCAGCTCTTTCTGTTTTCTGGGATGGGAATGTGTGCAATCTCTTGCTTTACTAGTCATATATTGATAGCCATAACTTGACGAATATCCAACGGTTGGTCGTTGTCTTTAGGTGACAAAACGCAGGGCTTAGAAAACTGAACCTGAGCGGCCAATTTCAAACACTGAACCAGATCAACCTAGCTCTAAGGCATTCATGCCTATAGTAAGCATGATCCTTCGCAAGATGGGCCATTTCTGGCATGCCCAATGGCAGGAAATCTAATACACAAGGAAGATAAAAGAACAATCTGATACAAAGTGAAACAGCACCGCAAAATTCTCGTATATATCATCGCCGTCAAGATTAGGCTACATCGGTACCACATATCTTTTGAGATTAGGCTAGCCGATCATCAATTGTAACATTTCCACATCCTGGAAGGATAATCTACTAGTAGCAAAATCCTGTTGCTTTGCTTTACTAAGGCACCAGCGTTTTCAGCAATTTACTCCGCTCTCACGAAATGTCAAACCATATCTATATTCAGGTGTCTACCGTCTATCCATAGCTCATATTCAAACCATATTCCGTACTGGCCGCCCATCGAGTGTGACCACACATCCTTCGTGTGGAGATGTCGTAACAGGGCATTTCACGCATTCAATCTGCGCTCAATCGCATCCAGAATGAACCGGGCCAACGCCGAGTCAGGCCGTCTCAACTGGCCTTCGAGCGCAATATCAATCTGCCGCGCAATCACCTTGCCCGTGTAATCAACCTCGACGTTGACGGCATCACCTTGCACTTTCGCTGCCGTGATCACTTTGCTCTGTGTGTAATCGACAAGCATCACCGAAAACTCGCCCGCCTGGTGATCCACACCCGTCACTGTGAGAGAAGCGCCGTCCACGGCAACAAAGCCCTTCTCCACGACAAAATCGATGTTGTCCCGGTCGCGGAGCCGGAACGTGAAGGCAACGGCGGTCCCGTCTGGAACTTTCTGCACAATGGTCGCCACGGTATCCACGTGGCCCTGAACAACGTGCCCGCCCATGCGGACGTCGCTCTTGACCGCCCGCTCCAAGTTGACCTTGTCGCCTGGGCGCAATGTGCCCAACGTCGAGCGCCGGAGTGTTTCGGGCGCTATGCCGACAGAAAACTGCGTGCGGGCGTCGTCAAAATGCGTCACGGTGAGACAAACGCCGTTGGTGGAGATGGAGTCGCCCAAATTGACATCGCCCAAGATGGAGGCGCAGTCGCCGAAAACAGCAGTGGCGCCGCTGGAATCGCCGTTGTACTCGAGCACCGTGCCCATGGTTTCCACAAGACCGGTGAACATGGGAGTTGGTATCAAAAGTAGTTCAAATGAAGTTCAAATGTAATTCAAGAGTAGATCAAAAGATCAAAAGATCAAAAGATCAAGAGTAGATAGAGTGGATCAAAAGATCAAAAGCAGATCGGTCGATCAACTTCTATAGTTCAATAGTAGAGTGTAGTAGTCGATGGCTTATCAGAACGGTAGACCAAATGAGCTAGATCCACTGCGATTATGAGAAAACCAATCTTTAATTTTCCAAAATTCTCAGGCGAGTTTTGATCTTCTTATTCGATCAATGTCTGGATTACAGAGTCTGTGTGCTGGAATTTGTAAGCGCTGGCATGTCAGCAAAATGTCGCGCCAACTGCAAAAATGTCGCCCTGGCAAGTCCTGGCATTATCGCCATAAAACTGAACAGTTATGGACAACGGTTGCAGCAATCTATTTGAATATTTATACGCTATTTCGATCGCATTGGTGGATTCGCCAAGAGATTAAACGATTTGGGCATGAACACAATACTAAAAGCTGGCCCATTCGCAGTTTTTTGGTGCCATGTCGCAAAGGAACGAAATACTTGATTTCGAGTGAATTTGATTCTGGAAGCCCATTTCTAACTTGAAACCTACAGAAATGATTAGAACGGGAAAATGCAAGTCTGAAACTGAAGAACTGGAACTTTACGCAGATTTCATAATACGTGATGTATAAGAGCTGAGGTACTGGAAAGAGAATAATTATTTGCTTGTCTAAAACCTTTATCGTCTGAAAATCGGCCCATGTGTTGAATTCCACTCAAGACTTCTGTTTTGGTCAGAAGCTCATTTGAAGGAGTCCCAACTTCACCCACCGTTGTAGAACTGACCTAGACTGGCCAATGAAAATGAAGAAATGCTCAATATCGCAGTAAATTGGTGGGCTCATGTAAGTTCCGATGATTCCAATATGAATTCTTCCCGTCTTTCTTCTGATAACGGTCTTAAACATTGCAATCCCAATCAACGGAAACAAAAGAAAGAAACGTAATTCATAAATAGACGAAAGGGCAATAGACGGTAATTTCAGAGCCATGGACTTTTGACCATAATTATCAATGATCGGTATAATCGACTATAGTCAACCATGATGACCATAATCAACTATAAGCGACCATAAAGACAATAAACTACCATAGTGAACCACCCTTGCCATAGAGATCTAACTTGTTATAATATATTAAAAGATCTGTCCTCTGAACCAATTCATGCGAAAAGTAAACTAGATTCTCGTGTATCGGTTGCAGTTTCCATCCAAGTTCGTCTACTTGTTTGTTTTCGATTTACTTCATTCACCTACATTTTCCATTCTGCATTTCTGCTTCGCTTTCATTTTCGGATCCACGGGATACTCTTGTTCACTTTCGGATATAAGTTGCTACAAGTCCGATTCCGCCGAAACCCAAATCAAAACACCAGCCATGTCGCAGAGGCTGGGTGTTGACATCCTGCACATAAACAGCGACATTCCTAAAACCTCCTCCGGTTTATCCACAAGTCACTGTGGCGAAAAGAACATGGATAGATCCTTGGCGGCACTACGTACATTCGGCCATGTATTCAACTGGGCCAGACTCGAAGGACAAAAATGTGGCGACATTCCGCCTGCACACAGCCGACATCGCGTGACATTGGCGGTGCCATTGCAACATGGCCTGCACGCAGTCTCCTGACCCACGACACAGCCTCTCGGAAGAGGTACTACAATAGCGTAAAGTAATCTTATAGATTGAATATAACAATACATGCCGCGGCTGCAAAGAAAATAAAAAATTAAGGCCGCCAGCCTAAATGACAACTATTACCAATTTCTAATACCGACACCGTGAAGTAAAAATCATGCGCTGTAAAAAATCAGTGTGTCATCTAGATCAACAAAGCGACACCAGCGGCAGCAGCAGCACCGAACAAACCGGCACCGACAATTTGGACGGCACCAGAGTCAGAGCTGTGGTGGGTACCGTTGGAACCGTTGGAACCATTGGAGCCGTTAGAGGCGTTGGCAGCGGAAACAGCAGAGGCAGCAGTCAAAGCGATAACAACAGTCTTGAATTGCATTATGTGATAAGATGTGTGGATAAAGAAATTTCTCTGGCGAGGGAGGGGGGACACTGGTATTTATACCCATACGCCCTATCTCCTGCACCCTGTGCGCGAATAGTCATTTCTTTTTGGCGCACCACATTTATGGAAAGGCGTGCCATGCAGTCATCTATATTTATTCTGCTTCGAATCATAGTCTATTCTGTTGCATTGGGTATTTTTGTGTGGTTTTTTCTTTTACTTTCTTGCTGCCTGGCCTCATTATTAAGCTTCGGTGGCAAAGCAGGGGCCACATCAGCTTTTTGCTTCCAGGAAAACCGAGCGGGGCAAATTCCCTCCCGAGTCTAGATTAGCCGCCTGCACACAAACAACGTGCCATTTCCAGCTAAATTCAACCATTTCCGGACACACGACATATATCCTGCACACACACGCAGAGCTCTACGGCCCGCCTTGAAAGATTTTTCCGGAGATATTGCGTGAGAAAATGGATGCTGGGTTTCGGAGGAAAGCATGGCAGAAAATGTCGCGGGCGCAAAGCACCACGACGGATTCGGCCGCTAGCCTTCTTATGCCTTTGCCTTCGGGTTTTCCGACGACACAAAAGGATCCAAGCCTGCCATATGTGCAGGATGATTAATAGGGTTTTTATTTTTTTTTTTGCACCAGCCCCGAGTTTTCCTTTTCTTTCCGCGTCCACACAGCCTTAGGCGCGGAGGTACGGGTGGGACGTCGATGTCTTTGCCGCCACATTGAGGGAAAAACACGATTTTCGAGACTGCACACAGACACGTTACCCCTGGCCAGCGCGGTGTTTTTCCTCGAGATGCGTCACTCCTGCGAGGATTGCGTTCTGCACGAAATCCGGGGGCTTGTGTGCACGCGATGATAACGACATTTCTCTGTTGCAGGAAAAACGTCATCCCACTGAAACCAAAGTCATTCGTAGAGCCGAATCTGGTCCCACGTGGGGTGACTAGTAAGATCGAAGTTCACCAGAATGGAAAGTATTGACTGCATTGACGTCATCAGCAATGGGAAGAAACCATCTGAGGTGAGTTGAAAGAACCACAGAAGGAAAATTCAAATGATCCGATGAATCAGAGATCAATCAGACGAGTCAGATCATCAGGTCAATCAGACGAGTCAGATCATCAGGTCAATAAGACGAGTCAGATCATCAGGTCAATCAGACGAGTCAGACCGAGAGATCAATCAAATGAGTCAGGTCATCCGGTCAATCAAATGAGTCATCATCAGGTCTATCAAATGAGTCAGATCGTCAGACGATTCAGATGAACAGTCGGATAGAGCCAGAGGCTTGAAACATTGGATCGGACATGTCATAAGATGAGACACGACAACAGTTTCGTCCGGACCTGGTATATCCCGAGTCTTTATATAGCATGTATCTTGTCTGTATCTCGTGTCCTTATCCCGTGTTTTATTCCGTGTCTTGAACGATGGCGTGGACAGAGCTCAATTACATGATTGCTTGTTGTCGTGTACGCATCTAGACTCGGCCATTTCTTGACTTCGGGGCAGTGCTCTCACAGAATCTGAACGAGCTGAATTGTCGCAGAATTCGAGTTCGGGATTCTGGGTGTAGTGGATTGACATCTGATTAGCGAATTTGTCTTGTATGTTTTAATTTGCCGTGTCAAATGTGGATTCTCCTGGGCTGTTGAAAAGGGTATCGTTTTTGAGGTTAGTTTTTACCTTGACTGTTCCGATCATCAAGCGGTGTATTGGAGCTAGCAATTTCGAAAACTCTAAGCTTCCTTGGTGTTTCAAGCATTCGTGATTTGCAAAAGTGTTGAACATGTATCTCGAGCAATATTTCAAGGCTTCATTCAATCTCAAGTGAATCTCATTACTTTCCTCATGTTTCAAATAGTTCCTTGACCAGCCTTGTTCGTCTCTTGACCTTAGAGTATATTCTATACTTTGATCTTCAGTGCTCTATCCTTGCTTAGATTTTGTACCATCATTTGGCGTTTCTGTCATCTGAAACTTAGAAACAGTGATAGACACTTGAGCTGAAAGCCTTGGGTAAGGATATGCTTTCTTCTAGTGTTCTATAACTACAAAAATGCTCTGACGGGATCTGAGTGCAAGTGTGGGTTCAAACCAAGAGCAGAACTAATGGCCTAAGCTCAATCCACAGAATAAGTAAAAGCGACCATCTTACCTAAGATGTTGCAAGCAGTCTTGTCTTCAACTACACTTGGTTATACTATGAACGAACCACCCAGATGACGCATATTTGATGAGCAAAACCAAACACGGGCACCATTCACACGTCAAGAAAATTCTGAAGCCACCGCAAGCAAAGATAAAGTCATCTGGATTTCAACCAGACATAATATTACCGAGATTGCAAAAGAATGTTAACGACAAGTATATTGGTCATTGTATGAGGCAGAATTAGTGTCTATGCTTGCTGAAAAAAAACAGCGCCTGATATAGAATGCTCAATTGGAATGACAAATTGGTAACTTACACTAGCTCAGTCACACAAATCATTTCAATTCTCCACCTAAAGATTGGAGCTGGAGGACAAAAAGAAACCGATCAAGACACCAGTAAACAAGCATTGAATTCAGATTTAGGAAATTAGATTAGATTTCCATTACTGACGAGCACCCATAGATCCGAGTTATCTATTTTATGGGGCCTGCTCTCCTGACACTTACACCTATTTCCAAGCGGACGAAATTTCCCTAACCGCTAAATCGGTGGAGCGACGAAAATAATTATCGAGCACCAGTAGATCCGAAACCGAGTGGTTTCACCAAACATGGATAATTAAATGAGCAGAAACTGGAAGATCTGCGAACCACACAACGACTGTATGGGTCTTGTTGAAACGGCCAAGACATCCACAATAAACTTTCAATTTAAATCGAAAGATGGCACGTAAGTCAAAATGACAAATATTTAAGAACAATGATAAAAACTATGGAGTTCTATAAATAAGGGTAAATGTTCGCTCGGCCCGAGGTTTTGCTTACCAATATAAGATATTCGAATATAGCTCTGGGTGCCTTGTAGCCATTTCCTTATTCACTGGCTGTGGCAAGAAAGTGTCGGATATTGTACTCCCGAATCAGCTTAGAGTTGCAAACTGAATGGAAGAAATGCAAGGAACACAAGATAAATCACCAGAGAAGGCAGAACAGACGGAACGGATTGAGCATGCCTGACATAAAGTGAATCCACAGATGCAATTCGCAGACTCATTTCTGTATTTAGTGTTCGCTGGTTCCATCTTTGTTCGTTGCCGAAATAATCACCACGTTCACTCGAACCACCATTCCGTTCTTCTATAAGTGGGGTGAAAGCAACCAGGTGAAGACAGGTGAAGACAGGTGAAGACAGGTGAAGACAGGTGAAGACAGGTGAAGACAGGTGAAGACAGGTGAAGACAGGTGAAAGAATAGGACCAGGTTGAATGGCTAGAATTTTAATAGCCAAATTATAATTATTATTCATACTTTTTCTATAACTTATATATATTATAAGAAGAGTAATCTATGATCTCTTATATTTATTATCATAAGATTAATCTGTGATCTCTTATATTATATATTTATATAAAATAGATGTGTTGAAAAGAATTAGAACCAAGTGGAATCAGAACCAGGTGGATTTAGAACAGGTGAAATTGGCCAGGGAATGTTGGCCTGAATGTGACCTGAATGTGACCTGAATGTGACCTGAATGTTGACCAGAATGTTGACCAGAATGTTCCTGGTGTACAGTAGTCGACCGTCTTGTAGTAGTCGACCTCTTGTAGTAATCGACCTTGCTCAGCGTCTAGTTGTCTCGTCTTGTAGTAGTCGACCTCTTGTAGTAATCGACCTTGCTCAGCGTCTAGTTGTCTCGTCTTGTAGTCTCTGTATTAGTCCTCTATAAACCCCCGCATCGTCATGCTGATGCAACTTGAACGCCAACCGAACCATGCTGCCGGCCAACTAAGCCGCCGGCGGGGCCAGCGGCTTCAGCAGCGCCAGCAGCGCCAGCAGTTTTTTTTCCCCGTACATCTTGGCCATCTCGAGCGTCTTGCGCACCTCGCGCCCGTAGTCCCAGGCGTCGCGCGCCACCTTGCCCATGAAAAAGTCGCCCCACATGGCGGTGTTGGTGGCGGGCAGGCGCGCGTACTCTTGCGCGTGCGCCGTGTAGTCGGCCACGCGGCCCCAAAGCAAGCGCCGCATCTGCGCCTCGTGGTAGCCCGTGAAGCTGCGCGTGGCCATGTACTCGCGCAAAAGCCACGCGTGCGAGAGAAGAAGCACGTAGTCCTCGCGCTGCAAGAGGCCCCACGGGTTGGCCGCGTCGCGCGTGTTCTCCTTCGCCCCAACTCGCTCGCGCACATTGCTTTCGGCCGACCACACACGCAAGCTGTCCAAGTACACGTAGCCGCGGTATTTGCGCAGCTTGAGGGCCGCCACGGTGTACTCGTGGTCCAAAATGACGCCAAACTGGCGCGGCACGTGCCCGAGCTGGTTCTGCACGCCCGCCACCACCAACGGCGACAACTCGTCCAACAGCGTGAAGTGGTGGTTGCGGCAGTTGTAGACGCGCGCGGCACGGTTGGCTGCGGCGCCGCCCGGGCCCGTGTGGTAGCGTTTGGGCGCGGCCACGTCGCTCACGGCCAAGCCGGTGATGTCGACGTAGAGCCCCGTGTGGATGTCGATGAAGCGGGCGTCGATGTTGTTCATGCCGTTGGCGCGGCCGCGCACGGTGATGCTGGAGCCCACGTCGACGAAAAACGCCGCCATGCCGCCAAAGGAAATGTTTTGGCTGTTGTTGTTGTTGTTGTTGTTGTTGTTGTTGTTGTTGTTGTTGTTGTTGTCATTGGTCGGGTCACTGGTGTGGTCGTGGCCCACGTTCTCCACCACCAAGGTCTGGTTGAAGTCTCGCGCCAAGCGGTGCAAGTCGCGGAGCGGCATCTGCACGTCGGTGTCGGCGTCCCAGGGGAAGGCCATGCCGTTCCAGTACCACAGCAAAAGCAGGCCGTGGGCGATCCAGGTGACGAGGCCGTGCGCGCGGCAAAAGTGCAAGTAGTTTTTCAAGAGGCGGTGGAGCGCCACCACCTGGCGGTCGGTGTGGAGCGTGAGCCCGTCGAAAAAGCGCCAGTCGTGGTGGTCGCCCAAAAGCCGCAGCGGGTCCAGGTTGAGGAAGCGCGCCTCGTTGAACAGTTTGGGCGGGTTGGGCGTGCGGAGCAGGTGCCGGAGCAGCGCGGCGTAGGCGGCAGCCATGGCGTTGGGCAGCTGCTGCTCGATGCGTTCGGCCTCGCGCGCCGCGTCCACCTCGAACCACAGCGGGTCGAGCGCGAGCTGAGGGGGGATTTCCGCGTGCGGCACCGTGGGCGCCTGCGCAAGAAGGGCGCCGTACGCCTCGAGCACGTTGGCGCGGACGTTTTCGTTGTTGTTCCCTTCGTTATTGTTGAGGCTTTGAAGCGCCGCCTCGACGACGCCGTTGTGCAAGAGCCCGTTGTCGAGGCTATTTCCCGCCGCCACGTCCACATGGTACGCGCCGTGGCTATTGGTCAAGAACACCACCTTGGCCGGCGGCGGCGCGCCGTGGAACAAGTGGAGCTTGCCCAAGAGGCGGGCGTTTTCGCGCGTTTGCGCGCTGGGAAACCGCGAGATGCGGAGCCCGACCGGCGACGCACCGTCCTCGTGGCAGTACTGCGACACCGCCAACATGGGCAGGTCGCCGGCCTCCTTGGGCGCAAGCGTGAAGAGCTCTTTGCACAGCGGCTTTTTCGCCACAAACACGTACTTGTGCACCGCGCTCAAGTCCACCCAGTCCGCCCAGTGGAAGGGCATTTTCTCGCCCGGCCGCGTGCGCGCCCAGTGCAAGTACGCCCAGAGCGTGAGGCGCGGGTCGAACGGCTGCACGGGCGGGCGCGCGGCGCCGGCGTCGACAAAATACTCGGGCACCTCCACCTCGACCGGCGGCGAGTAGTCGGCCTCGAGGAAGTCAAACGTGTGCGTGGTGTCGCTCTTGATGTTTTTGTGCATGAGCGCCTGCACCGCCTCGTTGAAGGCGCCGTCCTTTTCGAGCGCCACGCTGGAGCTGGTGATTTTGTCGTACCAGATGCTGAGATTGAGGAGAAGCTGGTCTCGCGGCGTCGAAAAGACAAAGTACACGCTGGCGTACGCCAGCACGAGCGCTAGCGCAAGGAGCGCCACTCGCGTGGGTTTGCGGAGCCGAACAAACATGCCAATGTGTTGGATGTGATGCAGTTGGCCAGCTAGGCAATAATGGAGAGAGAGACAGTTGTGGCCGTTATGGCAGTAGTGGTAGTATGGCCGTTATGACAGTTTCGGCAGTTATGCAGTTACGCAGTTGTGGCAGCTGCTTTTGGTTGTGGATCCGTGCTGGAAGACCTGGAAGAAAGATGCTGTTGTTGGTTTTTGGCGGGTGAAAATTCGCTGTCAATGTGTGCGTCTTCGGCATCCTCGACCTTATCCGCGTGCAGCCAATCCCGCTGCCGCCTGCAGGACCAAATCATCATGCGTCGTCAGGGCGCAGCGTTCGGAGCGTCCGCCCGCCCCTGCAGTTTGGTTTGCTTCGGTCGTCGGCGCCGTTGCATGTCTCCCAGGCTCCGCCGCTTTGCCACGCCCGCCAAAAGTGACCCGTTGTCGCTACCCCTATCCTAGTGGGAAGTGGCGTGGTGCATACAAATTAGAGCCGCGCGCAAGACGGGCTCGTGCATGTGCAGATGCCTGTGTGGAAACCCCTGCAGTGTATGCAGACAATGCCGTTTCTGGCTTGACATCTAAGCGAGAGGAACAGCCGTGGTCCTGGCTTATCTTGACACATCTGCACTAGAATGCGCTTTTTTGCTTCTTTCGCTCGTGTATCTTTGGGTGGTTTGTTTTCTCTTCCTACTCTTGCCGCCGCATGCTTCTTTCTTTTGTTTCGTCTTTTCTTGTCTTATTTTCTCCGTTGTTTTCTTATACCCCAAGGCACATAACTCGGGCCGCAGGTGCAGCACCCCACCACGAAAAACCGGGCTAAGTCGTGTATAACTGGCTGAAAAACACTCCAGGCCAAATCCGGAAACTGGGCTCATCGGCCCGGGGTATTTAGAGCGACCGACTTCTAGCCTGCACTAAACTATGTACATGTGCGCTTATTCCTAACGGGGCCGTTCTATGCGACCGAGGACAGAACCGAAAACCGTTGAGATGTTCATGCAAAAAGACGGAATAATTCGGACTTGAAAAAGTTTCAAGAGGCCCGTAGACTGGTGCTTACTACTATCGAGTGTTCTAGCTTTGCGTAGTAGCTGCCACGACAGTAATTCTGTCCATTGTCTCAGTTTGCCATAAGTTCAGAAATAGCACCAGCCAAGAATTGTCACTAACTTCAGACTGAAAATATAGACTCACAGGTTGGCATGCCGGAATGCCCACAGTTGCAGAGCCATTCTTCGTTCCAGACATGCTAGACCTACCAATGACGTATTTAATGTCACGCCAACAATAGACTGATGTTTTGCCTTTTAAGACAAATGCAAAGTTTAGGAAATAGCCGAGAGTATACCCTTTGTTAGTCAACCTAACAGACTGTTTGTTGCACACTGAAGCGATAGTCTATTTTTACAATATATTTTGAATACTTTATGTTTTCTTGCAGTTTGTGATCTTGTGTTTTCTCTTGTGACCTTTTCTATCCTGGGATTTGTGTCGTGTGACATTCTCTGTTTTCTGCATTCCATCGTTGTGCTTGTCTGTGTCACCTGGCTTTATGGTTCGTTTGACTTTGAAGTTCATGTGTAACGGTACGTTTTATGATATTCTACCAATGGCCACCTGAAAGGGCAACGTGTTCCATCTTGAAATTTGACTCCAACATGAATTGTGGAAATTTTATCGTTTCTCCATCATGTCCATCAACAATAGAACCAAGGATACAATATAAAACGAATCTGTCAGTGATCATGTTTCAAATCACTTAACAGCTTTTTTTGGACCTTGAGTAAGCTATTATTCTGAGAGTTCATCGTATTCGTAATCTGATTGAATACCAATCATTTCCAACATATATTATGGGTTTTTGTCAGAATGTGTACAATTTATCTATATCCATAAATTGACATCAACTCTTGCCCGAACCTTCATTTTTGACGGACATTATGTACGTTGATGCTACAAAAATGAAGATTCAACGCTATCGCAGAATATTATTACTCCTTGTTCAGCCTCTTGAGCTTTGAAAGCCAATTTCACCTGTATTATACTAACAACAGCTTATCTCGTTAGCAAATCACTTTAAATAAATAGTATTCATTCATTGCTATATCGTTAACATTACTCTTTGATGACAATCGAAGCAGCACCCATTCCTGTGCCGATACACATGGAAGTCAAGCCAATCTGGCCCGTCTTCAACAAGGGCAAAATAGTAGCGTACTGTCTAGCACCGGTGCATCCCAAAGGATGGCCCAAGGCAATGGCACCGCCGTTGATGTTCAATTTTTCTGGGGGAATGTTGCAGCTTTCAGCAGAGTACAAACACTGAGCAGCAAAGGCCTCGTTCACCTCAAAAACATCAATGTCGTCCACAGTCAAACCAGCCTTCTTCAACACAGTAGGAATGGCAACTGCTGGACCCACACCCATGATTTCTGGAGGAACACCAACAGAAGAACACAACACATACTTACCCTGGATTGGGTAACCCTTCTTTTCGGCCAAAGAACGTCTCATCAACAAGACGGCAGCAGCGCCATCCGAGACTTGAGAGGCATTTCCGGCGTGGGTGACACCATCCTTTTTGAAGGCAGGCTTCAACTTTCCCAAAGATTGCGCAGTAACACCCTTTCTTGGTCCTTCGTCTGTGTCCACCACAATGGTTTTCACTTTGCCTTCACCTTCTTCTTCGTCGTCATCGTCCTCGCGAATGTACGATTCGATAGGCAAAATCTCAGACTTGAACACGCCAGAAGAAACAGCCTTCTCGGCCTTGGCATACGAAGCAGCAGCAAATTCATCCTGCTTGGAACGAGGAATGTTGTATTTGGCAGCCACATTCTCGTTCGTGATACCCATTGGAATCAAACACTTGGCCATCTCCTCATTCTCTTGCAACTTGGGGTCCACTTTAGGAATCGACTGGGGGCCGTAGTTGGTCAGCATAGACTCGACACCGGCGCCGATACCGCAGTCAATCTCGCCACACTTGATCTTGTTGGCGATTTCCGAAATGGCCATCAAGCCAGACGAACACTGTCTGTTGAGAGCAATAAATGCCGAGCTGTTTGGAATTCCCGCTGCAAGACAGGCACCACGGTGTTCGGACGCACCAGCGGCACGGTTCAACACATTGCCCACGGCCACGTCTTCAATCAATTTTGGGTCCACGTTTGTCTTCTTCAAGAATGCCTCCAAAAACTTGGTCAAGATCCAGTCCGACCCCACATCTTTGAAGCTGCCCCGGCCGCCCTTGGCAATGGCCGTTCTGTACGCGCCGACAATGACAACATCGTCCGGGTTTTTTTGCAACAATGCCTGCTTGGAAGATGGGTTCAACTGCCCGCCCAACATGTTCAATCTATCCATTTTATGGTTTATGGTGTTTGTGTCAGATAATCAGGGACTTTGCGGCTTGGCAAGATCGATAATAAAAATAAGAGTTGGCGAAAATTCTCAGCTGGCGGTTTCAACAGAGAAGCAGGTTTTGCTGGAGAAAAAGTATCAGACGCAAACAAGTGGCGACCCTGGACCTTTTTATATTGCCTCTTCACATTCACTTGCACCCACTCCGCATTTTGAAAATCGTGCCTGCAGACACGCCCCGCACGCCGAAACCGAGGCTATTGGCCAGAAAAGTTGATTTCAAAACGAAAAGGGAAACGACGGCGGGTCAGAATAGGTCAGAAACGCCTACGCTAACCAGCCAAGTCCGCCAGAACTGGAACCCAGCGAGGAAGACGGCGGGAAAGCACACACCCGTACATCCCAATCTGTGCTTGTGCTTTTTTTTTTGGCATTGATGATGCGGTCACGTGCGCAGACGGGTGCCGAGGAAACCCCAGGCCGAGGGCCAGATAAGCTTCGGTCACGTTACGGGTTCAGCCTCTGCTCCCCTCACTTATCTGGATCCATCTCCGACTTCCGTGGATAGGCCTGCCCTGTGTATAATTGTCTATAAAATAGGAATGATGACTTCGATGTTTTTTAGTTTGTTCGAAATGTGATAGTAATTTGTGGCGATGTAAAGTTTAGTAACTAGGTTGATTAATCCCGTTAACAGCTGGTGCGTCTGTTTATGAGCGAAGGAAAACTATGGTCGAATTGTTCTGATTGTCTAAAGTGATCAAATAGTTCTGGGGTTTATCTAAAGCGGTCAAGGATGAGTTAGAATTCAGAGAAGTTCCATTGACTTTGTGGCAATCGCAAAGCAAGCTGAAGAATTATATGTCCAAGATTAGGCAAATCACCAAATTGCTAAGATCACTGGTTATCAGCAGAAATCATTAATCATGTCAGATCACATCAAATTATTCAAAAAGTCGATCATGTCAAGCATGTCAAGTATGTCAAAGTATGTCAAGTATGTCGAAGTATGTCAAGTATTTCGAAGGATGTCGACGCATGTTAAAGCATGTCATAATATTCTTACCATGTTAAACCCTATCAAATCTTGTCAGATCACTTCAGTTCATTTCAGATCACTTCAAATCCTCAGATCGCTTCAAATCGTCAGATCGCTTCAAATCTTCAGATCATTGATTTATCATCGATCAATTCAGATAATTCCAAATCAAATCACCATATGATCGTATTATAGCCAAAGTCAACCGAACACCGTTTAAGTGATGGATCAGAATATAGATTCATTTCCCATCACTATTCCTGGACGGATGAACCAGTCTCCGGTCTTCAATTCTCCGTGAAATCTTGAATCCTGCTCTGGCCATCGACAACTTCAGTAATATTTCGCTTGTATTTCCTCAACCGCCTCAAAGGAAGCCCACAGCCTGATTTGTGTCTTTCAAGACAAGGTGGATCCACGATATTGCTTTCGCCGACAGGCCACCGTTTCTTGTCTTCGTCTGTTGTCTGTTTATTTGAATTTCCGCTTTGCTTCCATTTCGTCACATGTATTGGTCGTATGATACAAAATATTCTAAAAATGTCACGGCACAGAGGCTGATGCACGCATCGACCTGCCAAATCGAAAACAAAAGCTCCTTTGCAATGGGCTTCTTTACGCCTGCCCGGCAAAAGCCACATGACGTCACTCCTCCTTCTCAAAAGAGAAAATTCCAATGAACGGCTCGATCTTTTCGGGCCTGCCCTCGGGACACTTGCCTGTAAATACTAGCGTTGGCAACTCTTCTTCTGTATTCACCTCCAGTAGCGCAGAATCGTCTTCCGGAGACGAAAGAGACACAATCTTATTAAAGTCTATGCGTAGCATACCGTCGTCCTCCACCACTGCAAACAGCTTGTATCGCTGGTTTTCAAAATCGCCCTTGTCATTGTAATGGATCGAACCTTTGGAAGATCCCGTGATCAAACCTCTGGTGGATCCAATTCCCATGACATTTGTGCCGGGCACTTTTATGTAGACGCCGCTAAGTCCAAAAGACGAGCAGTGGATCTCCAAGTCGCATTCATTTGCATATTGGAAACTGATTTCCCTGCCTTCCATTTCGGGCCGAAACTGTGGTTATCGTTCAAGACGTTGTTTGACCTTGACGCGAAACGGCAATATACGTCTCACTTGGCTTGGAGGTTGGGGACCGGTCACGTGCCGCTCCCAGATCCATTCATACTACATTGAAGAAATTCAACAGAGATAGAAGGCCAAATCTAACGGAGCCCAAAATCGTGGACTAGTGAACTTTACGTCTGTGTTTGTGCTTTGCTGCTGCGTCTGTGACGTTGCTGCATGATATTTTCTCAATATGCCAAAATATCCATGAATAATGCCATCTCGACTGTATAGAGGCGGCATCAGGCAGAAACCTATATCTTTGCATAATGGATGGTGTGCACATGTTTCAAGATTGGCGGCTTAGTAATGCTAAAATCTGTTTTCCAGAACATTGTTTGACATGGTGCATATCTCGCGTCATCAGAGCCGGAATTCGTAGCCCTAAATGGAGTAAGAAAAAAAGTAGAGAAGAGAAAAGGGAAAGAGGAGACCGGATGTCGACAAAAGGACAAGACAAGGAGACAAGAAATATAAGGAGACGCAAAGAAAAACAAGAGACGATGGCAAAATAGAAGCACAAGAAGGATTTTCCTTGCTCAGCATCGAAAAATGATCCCTGGAGCAACCTAGTAACCTGTAAACCAAAAAATTATTTAGTAGCCAAAACAACTCGGGTCGTACCGGCTGAATTCGAGCGAATTAGTTTCAAGAGGCGTTTCAAACTCTTTATTTTTTCTCCCTCCAGCTATTCACTGGCTCAACTTGTGCATGTTTTCCGTCCATAAACTATACTCTGCTGGAGAAAGAACCAAGGATCGGAGATTGGAGGCAACCCAATTGGCCACACCAACCAAGGACGGCGTATTTTTCGAAATCCATGTGTCCGTGTTTGCACGGACGTTTTTCTCTGCCTGCTTTGCTTCTTCCACCACAGAAACGACCGATTTGCCCCTTTGGGCAAGAAAACTCTCGAGCGCCAGCTTTTTAGCCACGACAAGGTTGGTGCTGAAGTTGGGGGCTACGCTTAATTTTGCCTTTTCTTCGGGATATGCTAAAGGAACCACTAAGAACACATCCACAGCGTTATTGTTGAATGTCCAAAGTTCAGGCAAACCATCAGGCAAAAGTATTGGCACATGTATTTTGTAGCGGGACCCTTGGGATGACTTGTTGAAAAGCTTTACGTGGTCCTTGAGTTTTGTCGTGAGTTCGTCCGTGGCTAGGTTTCGTTGACGTAGCATTTCGGGAGACACATGAGGTGGAAGGTTTGACTCTAGTTCTCTATTCAGAACAGAAGCTGTGGAAACTTCTGGAGGGGGAGCAGCGATCGGTTCTGGCGTAGCAGCAGTCAGAGCGCTGTTTTTGAAAGTGACGAACTTCAACGTTTGTCTTTTTTCTTGCTTGAGAAAATCTTCCAAATACTTATCCATCGTCTGGACTTGCGACAATAGAGTGGGGCCGTCGACCAACAACATGGCATCCTCTTCCAGATCATTGGTTTCCATCAGGTTGCTTTCCTTCATTGTTTCTTTCTGTGCCTCCTTCGATTTCCCGACGTTGGTATTTTCGATGTTCTTGCCCAGCTTTCCGTTCTTCGCCATGTTTTCGTTCTTCCCTTTCTTTCCCCTCGCCGCCTGCGCCATGTTTGCAATCTCCCGGAATCCTCTTTCCACATTGACAGCGAAACCCCGCGGAACTTCGGTGTTCAACACTATGATGGACGCTGGTTTCGCTGGATATTCTGCGGGCACCGCCAAATTGAAATTGAGCAGCGACAAATCAAAGGGGAAGTCCGGGTCCGACGGCCGAAGCATAAATGACAAATAAATCGCCTGCAGCGGGTCCCGCTTGATAACTCGGGAAATATGGTCGGTGGCAATTTGCGCCCGAGCTTTCTTCGATAGGCGTTTTTTTCAGCTTTTTGGCCAATCCAGGCTCGGGGCTAGCTGTGTCTTTGGCACTGGTATCCACTCCTGACCCTTGAGTCTTCTCCGTTCCCGACTCCAGCGTTTTCTGAGTTGATTCAGCTTCGTTTTTCGCCTTGTGCAAGTCTATGATCTTGGCCAAAGGAAGGCCGTTGATGGTCACAGGAAGGTGGCGATTTGCAAGACGGGTAAGCTCGAAGAGACGCACATCTCTCGATTTTTTCTTGCTCTTCTGTGGCCGGCGCCGTTTTTCGTTAGAATGAGACATGTAGTTGAGATCGCACCGATCTGTATAGTGGGAGATGGACAAGAAGGTTTTCAATGTTCACCAGAAAGAGGATTTAGAGTAGACTTGACTGTAAAGGAAGGGAATAGCCTTTCAACTTTAATCTAAGTATACAGCAAATCATAACTTTTGACTTGTGCCGGAAACTGTTTGGTGTTGATTTCGACAGACCTTTGTGTTTCGCTTTCTCATTTTGCACCCAATAATACTTTTTAACCACAAAACGTATTTAATAAAACTTTCTCCAGTTCCTGCCTTATAGAGCAAAGCCAGAATATTACCTTAAAGTCATTGTCTTTTATGAAACAGTTTGTAGACATGCTCCATAAACTTTGGATCAGTTCCCATTTCCTCTGTTTTGTCACCTTTTTTCTTTGTTTCCACTGGCCCAATATCTACACATATTGTGCTACATGCTCTTTGGCAGCTCCAGCTTTGGCCATTTTCCGACAGATTTCAAATACGCTTCAAAATGTGGAGTCCTCTGAGTCTCCCAAAAGTCCTCTCTCAGACCTCTTAGACTCGGAAAACTTTGTTCTACTCTCGTCTGCATTTCTTCATCTTGTAACACCAGCGTCACCTCTCAAGCTTTTTCCCCTGGCCGTTTACTCTCTGCTCCATCTTTCATGGTACGTTTTACATGATGCTGTGCCACTTTCGCCCCTCCGATTGTCGCTGCTAGCTCTACTTCGCTCTACAGAAAATGTTTTGCTTGCCATGGCCACTGTAGCAGACTTTTTGACTTTCTTCTGCTACGTCAACGATTGGCTTCGAGGAAAAACCCTGCTGGTTGCCGTGGCTACTTTTGGATGGACATGTTTGAAGCAACTTGGGGAAAGACCGGAAGCTGGTGCTTTGATGCACCATGCGATGGACATTTTGGTGGCTGTCTACCCTCTGTGCTTTTTGATCCCGGTTCAAAGGCTGATTTACAAATTGGTGCCTCTAAGGAGACAGCCAGGCCCAAATACGATAGAAGGCGGAGGAAATAACTCGAATTACAAAGAGGGAAGGGAGGATCTTTTGCAAGATAAAGCGAATGTGATTAGAACGCATGATAAGAAAGACGTTAGCGACAGAAATCCACACATCGGAGAACTGAACAGGAGCGTCCTAAAAGCTCAAGGGAAGAAAAACAGCCCCAATGAAAGACAACAATCAGACCAGACCTTAGCAGAAACAAGGAAAAATTCTAGTGAAACGGACATCACTCCCGAAACACTTGGGGCTCCAATTGCTCCTGAGATTGAAGAAAATGACAAAAATGGCGAAGGTCTACGGCAAAGATTGTGTGAGTTACAAAAAGAATCTGCTTCTAACAAGTACTATTCATCAACCAAAAGTATGGAGGCTATGCCTCATCATCGAATCCAAGTGAGAGTCAATAATCATAAAGTGGAGCAGAAACCAAAGTTACAGGTTACAAACAATAATCTTGTCAAAAAACGAGTGGAAAGGTACCTCATGCAAGTAGATAATGATGGGATAAATGGCGTTTTTGTTGGTAAGCGGATGACTAATCCGGTTAACGATGTTTTCCTGAGACAAGTCAACATACCAAGACGTTACGGTGAAAAGATCGCTCCTGAAGAGAGCATCAAAGAGAGCTATCTGGAACTACGAGATCCCGGACTCGAAGAAGAATTTTTCAGTTGGGCCAAACCGTCTCGCAAGATTTCCAAATTCTGCGAGACGTTTGACTGATAAATACAAGCATGTGGGTTGATGGTGTTTATTCTTTTGCTCTCCTTTATTTATAAGCTAAGTAGTACGAACACATTTGACATGAATTGGCAGTTGGTATGTTGAAATAACAAAAAGCGGCCGGAAGTGATTGTCTCTTTCCAATTCCTCGTAATACTTTAAAGTAAGTACAAATATTAGTATATAGGTGAAGATTTGGATACTTTATCAGTTAAAACTACGTGTCTCAAATACCCTACGCAGACATCTAGAAACCACACCAGGGCCTAATCCAACAATAATCTGATGTCTGCAAAGCTGTTTCTTGCCATTCCGCCTTCATTTACTTAAGGTCTATGATAACAAACAGAAGCCTGAAGTAGATAGTGCGGAAAAAGTTGCTAATAAGTAGGCTGATGGCTCTCTAAAGCTATCTCTTCGTGAACCAACGTAGACAGGCGTTGTAACAGCTTTAACAGTAACAAACGAATAAAACCACATGTGTATTCGGTTTCAACTGCAGAGAAGATTATTCAGACTTATTTGACATTTTACTGGTATACCTGTACTTCAAGCCCCATCCACAGGAGCCAGAAATTACTGTAGGTAACAGTCATTCATCTAATAAACAAGCATTGAAAACGTAATGCGATGATATGAGGTGAAACGTAAAAGCCAATAGCCAATGCATAGAGACATAGCAAGAGTACATCACAATAAAACCAAAAACTACAATTTTTAATGAAACAGGATTTTATCTGAAATATCAAGGATGATGATCAGGTATTTTTGCTCAAAGGAAACAGCAACCACTGGATTATTGTTGTCTCAGATATTTAACATTGCATTCAATCCGGCAATCAGACTACACCATTCTAAAAATTTTCGTCGTGGTATTATGTCTTGTGCTTCATCTGCCGCACATTTGGCTATCCAGGCATCTATGTGGAGATCCAGTATTCTATCATCTCGTCCATCATCTCGTCTCTATCATCTCGTCTATCATCTCGTCCATTCTACCCCCTATCTACACTCTCTCGTCTATCACAACCTCTCTATCATCTCTATGCCCGCATCTCGTCACGCAACTCCTCCAACTTCTCCCACCCCGCCAGGCCCTCCCACTCCCGCCCGCGCGACATCAACGCCCGCACACTGCTGCGCGCCTTGTACTTCCAGTCCTTGCACACCACGGCGCCGTGCTTGCCCTCGCGCTCGCCCAACGACTCGTACGCCGCCACAAGATCCGCACACGCGTCCACGGCCTCGGCCCACGCCGCCTCGTCGACATCGACCGGCCGCGCGATCGCCGCGCGGTACGCCTTTTCGTGCGCCTCCAACGCCGCCCAAGCGCGGCCGCGCCACAACTCCACGCGCGCCACGATCTTCCAGCACCGCGGCTCGTCCGCCACCGCCGGAAGCACCGCGCACACCAAGTCGGTGCACGCCGCCTGGAAGTGCGCCGCGCGCCGCGCCGCGTCATAGGGCTCGGCCACCAAGATCTGCGCCAACTGCTCCAACACCGGCACGTCGAGCGGCACGTTGGAGTCGCCCGCGCGGCGCATCTCCACCAACTGGCGCGTGCCGTGGAGCACGTCGTTCCACTCGCCCAACTGCGCCGCCACCACCACGTAGTTCTGGAAGATGCGCCACAGGCGCCGGGCGCCCTCGCCCTGCTGCAACGCGCGCTTCAACGCGCCGAGCGCCTGGCGCTTTTTCCCGAGCTGGAGCTGCGCCGACGCAAGGTTCGACCACGCGTGCGAGTTGGTGTCGTCGAGCGCCACGCACCGCGTGAAGGCCTCGGCGGCAAGCTCAAAGTTGCCCGTCTCGAGCCCGCCGCACCCGTAGAAAAACCAGTTGTCGTACGACAAGGGGCTGGCGGCAAGGCACTGGCGCATGTGCTCCAAGGCGAGCGGAACGTTGCGCTCGTGGCCAGGCGGCGGGCGGTATGTGTAGCGCGCAAGCGCCGCCTTGGCCTTGGCGTAGCGGCCCACGTCCCACGCGCGCTGCCACAAGGCCGGGTCCTGCTTGATGTCGCCCAAAACACTGAGCGCGCGCGCGTCGTCGGGCCGCACGTCGAGGCGCGCGCGCAAGAGCCGCTCGGCCGCCGCCTCGTCGTCCACGGCCGCGTAGCACAACGCCGCCTCCGTGGGCATGTGCAAGCGCTCGTAGATGTCGATGGCCGACTTGAGCACGCCGAGCGCCATGTACTTCTCGGCCAACGCCGCGTCCATGGCCCACTGCGACATGAGCGGGAGCTGGTGGATGTAGCGGAGGCGCTCACATACGGGCGCCTCGTCGCCACTGCCAAACGTCTTGGTCGCCACGTGGACGCCCATCTCCTCGACCAAGGCGGTCATCTGCAAAATGCCGCGCTCCACGGTGCGCGACGAGTTTGTTTCGAGCACAGACCGTTCCCAGAGCGCGCGGCCAAAGACGCTCCAGCTGGCCGGCTGCGCCGCGTAGACGATGCGCCGCACCACGGCCGAGAGCTCCTCCTCCACCATGGTGTTGCCCGAGGGCGACGTCTGGCGCACCGTGGCCACGCGGAGAAGCAACTGGATACTGTCCAAGTCCGAGAGCGCCGGCTGGTTGTTGGGGTCCAACAGACGGAGCTCCGCGGGGATGCTTGAGCACACGGGGAAGAGCCGGTGCGGGTCGGCGATGTCGGGCACCAGCACCGTGGTGCGAGGCAAAGAGGAGGGCTCGGGCGAAGAGGAAAGCTGGTTTTGGGAAGAGGAAGGTTGGTTTTGTGTGTTTGGTTCTGTTTCCTCTGGCTCGCCAATCTCGTACTCCGGCTTCTCCAACAAAAGATCCGAGTCCAACGGCAATGCCCGCGGAGCCAGACCATGGGCCAGCTCGTCGGCGCTTTTCGCCAACAAAAGCAACGACGCCGTGTGGAACGTCTGGAACTTGGTGCGTTTGGCTCGTGCTCCGGTCAACACAAATTGCATCTGCGAAACCTCCGCGGCCTCGCGCAAGAACTTGGGCGCCAAGTGCTCTGTCTGAGCGTGGACGTTGCTGCGGGCGCTTTCCAAGAGATAGCTGAGTTGCACGCGGCGACGAAGACTCTCCTTTTCGGCTGCCTGGCTCGCTTCGCCGTCTTTTCCTCCCACTAGCGCATCAACGGTGCTTTGCGTCAAGAGAAGCCCGGTGGCTGTGGCCAAAACATCAGCAGGCTCTTCCAAGACACTGAGATGCGTCTGCAATGCTCTTGCCCGCCACCACAGAAGCGACGCTGCCTCGGCATCTGCGGCAACGATCTGCTGTGTGTGCTCCACAACTTTCTCGAGTTCGGCGCCGTTGTGCACCAACGAAAGGCTGCGGGGCACCTGCTGGAGCCGCTCAAACACCAAGAGCGCCAAAACAAGCAGAAGCGGGTCGTACATGAGCTCGTAGGCGGTTTTGCCTTCGAGATCAAGAAGACGGGCCGCCTTCTTCTGGATGTCTGCGTCGGCGGCCGCGAAGAACATCTCCTTCGCCGAAACAGGCGGCTCTGGCCCAGTGAAGTTGGCCTGGAGAAAAAGCTGGAGAAGACACACTCCAACAAATTGCGCAGTAAGCAGCGGAAGCTCTTCGGCGATGATTGAGGCAAGCTCGCGTAAAAGCGTGTCCAAGTCTTGTTCCGGGTATTTTTGCGTCGTTTGCTCCATTCTGGATTGAAATCCGTCAGTGGCCTGGCGCAAGACAGACACATAGTCGCCCGCCAAAATTTGGCCAATAGCCGGCTCGCCGCTCTCAGAAACGGTTTCTTTTGCTTCGAGAAGCACAAGCTGCGCCAACATGTGTGGATCTGCCAGCATGTTTTATGGTCTATGTTAATAGTACTTTTCTGGCGATGCTGGTGTGCATGTACGCGATGAGACTGGTATATGCAGGTCTAGATACTGTGAAGCCTTTTGTCGGTTTCAACAGCTATTATTTTGAACGCTGAAGTTCCATATTGTTCAGCTGGTGAATTAAAATGTTAAATGGCTTTCCGGTTTTATTTAGTAATTTTGGGTGTAATTGCCTCTTTCATGCAAAGTACTGAAACTACTCGCAGTTTGGTGAGATGAGATAACTAAAATCCACATGTTGTTTCTCCACAATAAAATAGTATTCGGATAAAACTTGTGGCTGCAGTTTATTAAAAGAGTAATCTAAGACAGAGAGTTGAATGTTTGAGCAAATACTCCTACTCCCATGATATTTGTATCTCCATGCAATTACCACAGTAACTACTTCAACAGACTAGAATCAAGTGAATTTCTGCAACTATCACAGTAAGCTTTACTTCAACAGACCTGATATTTTGGACACAGGTGCAGTAGGCTTGCTTTTTAAATACTGAGAAGCAAAAACTATTCTTTACTTCGTAGACAATTTATCAACGGTTGATCAAAATTGGCAGTGTTCGCCTATAAAGCTGAATTCTACGTTCAAAAGTGCTGGTCTATGAGCTCTTGCTAAGAGAGGAAATGATGTAGACATGCATACATGCACCTTCTAGCACACGCACATTTCTTCTGTTTATCGAAACATCGCTTGAATATTATCAGCGCGAGTGCACCATGAATAGAAGATAGCTTTAATCGGAAGAGAAAAAAGAGCGCCGCTTCTTTGAGTCGTGATTACTGTCGCTCCGTCTTTGGTCGCCTGAGCGCCGGCCCTTTGGGCGCCGCAAAGAGTCACGGATGGCCACACGACTCATTTCAGAGTTGGTGTTTTCGTCGTCCGATGCAAAATCAATCACCTCCTCTTGAAACGCAAGAGGCTGGGCCTGGATGTCAACTTTTTTCTTGAAGACAGGTTTCTCCTTGTCCTTATTCTCTTTGCTCTTCTCCTTGGACCTCGCCCTAGCTTTGGCTTCTGGACGAAGAGGAAGCGGAGGCTCCTCAGAGCGAGAAGTTTTTCCAACTTTGGCGTCCGGACGAAGCTCCTTTCTGATTGGTTCCAGCTTGAAAACCTCGGGGTGACCATCGGGTCTAAGTACATCTGGTTTGAGAGCTTCGGCCTTGATCTGATCTCTGACTTGCTCACGTATTTGTTCCAGCCTCGATTTCGCCTCAGGCTTGACTTCTCTAATCTCTGGCCTCATGTGGACCTTAGCCTCAATATCTGGTACTAGCCTTTCTTGCGGTTCTCTAGCTTCTTTCTCTGAGCGTAATGCAGGCTCCATATTCAAGTCAAGCAAACTGACCTCTTCGTACTGTGCAACCGGCACCACAGACGGAGATGGTTCATGGGCTAGATCAATGAGATTCTTTTCTGCTTCCAAGTTCATACTAAACATTTGCTTGCTCAAATCAGGGACACTAGACACCGATGCTCCAAGCATATTGCCCCATGGATTAGAGCTCTCACGCTTGTTCGTTGAGGCGCGGTAAGCCAGCCGCAGTCTCTGGTGGAAAAATTGCTCTTCGGGGCTCAATGAGAGCGTGGGTTCGTTAAGACGACCGCGATCGTCTCTTTCGAATTCACTGCTTATTCCCGGGGGGTCCTTTGGCTTTAAAAAGTCACTTGGCTTTTGGGAGTAATTGCTAGCCATCTGAGAATAACTACTAGGCCCCTGGGGATATTCGAGTGGCTTTTGTGAGTGGTCACTTTGTTTATGAGAGAAATCACTTGACTTACGCGAATAGTCACTTGGCCTTATGGAGTAATCGTTTGGTCTTTGGGAGTAATCTTTGGTCACCTGCGAGTAGTCGCTTGACACCTGCGAGTAATCGGTTGGCACTTGTGTGTGCTCGCTTGGCCCTTGAGGATAATCTCCTGTCACTTGGGAAGGGTCCTTCTCCCACAGCTCGTGCTTGTCAGTCGATACAGGCACAACCTGCTCCGTGTCGCTCTTTTCGGAAACTGCTCTGCTCTTGGTGGAGCCAGTACGCGAGACAAAAATGGCTTCAGCCAAGCGCTCTGCGTCTTTGTCTAGAGAGGCTGGTGCTTGCTGCCAGGCCTCGACGTTTTCATAGACAGAGGCTTTGACTCCGGGTACGTCGACTATAGTGTCCTTGCCGCTTTCTCCAGGAACGTCAAGGGCGTCGAGTGAAGGGTAACGCACCTCGACGTCTTCCACAGTGAGCGCAAGATCATCGTCAGACTCGCTCTCGACTTTTCCATCTGCGTTGGCCGCCGTGCCATCGAAAACATCATCTTCTGGACCGACAGCGGCGACACTATCACCTTGAGACGGCGGCTTGATGAAATCGCTGACATCGGGCGCATTACCAATGTTGACTTCGCTCGATGGTAGAGAGTCGGCGGCAGAATCATGGCTGTCCGGCTTCAGTAGTCCGTCGCTCCTTTCTTCAATGGCGACGCCTTCTCCGCTTTGGACAGGCCTTTCTCCGCTTTGGGAAACTCTTCCTCCGCTTTGAACTCTTTCACTGCTCTGGGCGGTTCTCTCTCCGCTTGGCTGCTTGACGCCACGTTCTTCTTGGCTTCCTCTAGCCTCCCTGCTCTTGCTTCGCTCGCTTCCCTGGCTCCGGCCTCTTCCCTTCTCGAGCGCCTGTCTCTCCATGGCACGGGCGCGCTCGAGCGCCTGTCTTTCGAGCGCCTGGCGCTGCATCTCGTGCAACGCCTGGAAATCGTACTCGCCGGCGTGGTAAAAGTCCTCCACGTCGAGCGAGGCAAAGTCGAGGCGCATCATCCGCGCCAACAACATGAGGAGCTGCACAATGTTCGGGCGCATGGCCGCGTTCTCCTGGAGCATGATCACCACGAGGTTCTTCAAGTCGCCCGAGTACGGAGGCACAGGCGGGAACACGTAGGCCGCATGCAAGATGGCGAGGTCGCCCTGGGCCTCGAACGGCGTCGTGTAGTAGCACAACTTGTACAAGAAGCAGCCCAACGCCCACATGTCCAGGCACTGGTCAATGGCCACGCCTCGGTACAAGTCCACCATTTCGGGCGAGCGGTACTGCGGCGTGGTCTGGTACAAGATGTCGTGGGCTAGGTGGGCGCGGGCCGCAGGGTCTGCCGGCACGGGCGTGGGCGGGGCCACCAGGCCAAAGTCGCAGAGCTTGAACTGGCCATGGCCGTCGATCAAGACGTTTTCGATCTTGATGTCGCGGTGCACAAGCTGGAGCCGGTGCATCTCGTACACGGCAAGCGCAATGTCCCGCATGATGGCGAGGATCTCGCGCTCGCTGAGCTTCTCGCGGAGCCGGGCGTTCATGTACTCGAGAAGCGACTTGTTCGGGCAGAGCTCCATGAGCACCAACACCTGGTAGGTGCCGTCGGCAAGGCGCTCGGCGTGCGAGTCAAAGTAGCGCACCACGCAGCGGGCCCGCCGCAAGGTTTTCATCACCTCCACCTCTTTGCGGAGCGTGGCTAGCCCGCTCTTGTCGGGCACAATCACCTGCTTGAGACACCCGGTGGCCGTGCCGTCTTCGGGCGGGTCCATGGTCACACGGTAGATGTGCGAGAAGCCGCCGGCCAGGAGAAACGCATTGACCGTGACGCGATGTGTCCCCACTGTTAGGGTGGTTCCGTCCGGAAGGCGGGGCATGGTGCTGGCTTGGGGAAAAGAGTGTGGCAAAGGCTTGCGAGGCGCGTGGCTATTGCTTGGTGAATTCGATGGGGACTCCGCTTCGGATTGGCGGAACACTGGAGCAATTGCTTGGAGATGTGGGTCTGGTTGGGGCGGTTGCTGGTGCGGAAATGAGGTGTGAGGTGGAAAAGTGCGCACTGCCTCGAGGCTTATCTGTAGAAACGAGGATGGATGAAGGAAGAGAAAAGGAAAAGAGAAAAGGAAAAGAGAAAAGGAGAAGAAGAAAGGAAGAGAAAAGGAAAAGAAGAAAAGGAAGGGAAAGAATTAAAGTAACAAGAGCATAATTGGTACATGGTAGATGTGGATGTGACGGCATTTCGTGTATGTGATGGCATTTCGTGTATGTGATGGCATGGTATGGACATACTGATCGTACATGAACTGGAGGACAACACAGACAACATCCACATTTGTAACAGAGGGAACAAATACAGCAACTTCATGGAGATGACCGCGTCCCGGATGCCTCTCCCACTTAGTAGCAAAGAATTTACTTGGCGAGCTTATGGAAAGTCCAATAAGTGATTCCATAACCCCGTTATAATGGTAAGAGACAGTTACATCGACGTTAAGACTATCTTTCAATTTAGTGAGAAGTAACCTTGAAACGGCTGGGCTCTAGTTGACCAGTATTGGACCTGCTACTTGATAATACGTGAGCCAAGTAGGAACATACCCCACTAACTTTGACTAGTAAACATAAGTAGAAGATATCCAGATCTGTAAGGGAAAGTCTTCACCTAACACACTTCGAACTTTTCATCTCCAATTATGTATGAGAAGACTAGTAGATAATATTTTCTCCAGAATTGGAGGAAAGACTCCATACTCCAAACCTTTTATCTCTACTATATACTCATACTCAGTTCAATGCACTGTGTAATGGAGAACCTTCAATCGTGTTTTTAGTGGACTATCTGGATTCCAACCAATCGCCTATCCTTACAGCTTACATTCAATGAAAATACGCAAATAGACAAAGCTAGCATATAAACATATACCTTGATTAGTTGATCGATCCAAGTCGAGGAAGAAGTATCGAATTCTCTGCTGAAATAAAAATCAAGAAAGCCACAAAGCTGCTCACAATTATGTAGTGATACGGAATCTACAGCAACAGTAATGGAATGAGAAAATAACTTTTACGTGTTTATATAATTAAAGTTACTTAATCTTTCCCCTAGCATCTCCTCAGGGATTCTGCTCCTGAAACCACTCCCTAATGTACTGCTGGTTAATATGAAGATCTTAATCCTTCGGTTTCAAGTTTTTATTACTTCCATCATTAATGCATGCATGCCATATAACTACCGGCTATCACTTCACCACAACATCAAACTCGTCTTTCAAGATCATGGCCATTTCATCATAAGTAAATGGAACGAACACCACCTCAGTTCCTCCGCTGTTTTTCGTAAGTGTGCACATTTTGTGCTCCACATATTCTCCCAAAATGCTCCGGAAGTTCATCTCGTTAGATGTAACGTATTCTTGTGAACATTTTTCGTACACCAGGCGCATCTCCACGCCGGTTTTTACATTTCCCCGAAGCCCTGTTTGACCAGCTTTTGTGGATGTCGTTTCTTTCAATTTTTCCAATTGCATTTGAAGCAAAACCCGATACAAGCTCCGCGCATTGCTGCTCAAAGAAGTCAACACATAACGAGCACCTTTGCTTCCCACAAATTTCTTGGAACGGCCCATGTTCAATACGTCTTTGAATGACATCTCTGTGCTGTAGGGTTGGTATGTTGTTGCATCGTGCCAAAGAAAATTGAAGTTTTTGAATCGATATAAATCCCAAAGCAAACTTGCATTAACGTTATCTGTGGAAGTTATGAACCACACATTAGGAAGCGCAGCTAGCTGAGAAAGAAAGTTTTGTGACCGCTCGTCTCGAAAGGCATCCCCATCAATGTTATGCACCACGAGAACAAGGTCTGGCTTAACTATGCCTTTCTTCTTATTTGCCATCTTTCTCAAATTGTTCATTAGAAACGGAAATGCTTCCGAAACGTGCTTGGGCATGCGGATATTATGTTGCTTCTGCATTTCGGGGGTAATAATCGCAGACACAATATCGTGGATGACGGTTTTGAGCTTTGTTGACGGGTTGTATCCATTTACCACCATAATTACTGGATACTCCTCTTTTGTCTGTAAAGTGTGTTCGTACCATCCAATCATGTAATTCTGAACGAAATCAAGCACAAGATCGATCTTCGATCCCACACCGTAAAAGTTGAGACTGTATCCTTGGCTGAGCTCAAAACACCATTGGTGATATAATTTACGGTGAATGTCGAAAAGCGCTGCTCTTTCCGCTTTATAAACCATTTCACCTAACTTGACCATTGGTATGAACTCGTCATATTCAAGAACTGGTGCTCTTGTGGCTAAGGAATTGGCTGAAGGTCGGAACCGGAGATTGTGCTGCTCGAAATAACCTTCACTTCCTTCTAAGAAAAACGCTCTCTCGTCTGTAAGCTTCCCTGCAGCTTCTAAATCAACGTGGACACCCGAAAAGTATTTGCGTAGATACTCCTCGTCTTTGATATTTCCGCTCTCGTCAATTTCTGGGATTGGCAAGGGCTCAAACTTCGTTATTCTCTTCGGCTCCGTCTGTTTGTTCTCTGGTTGCATGATACCGCTAATGACTGGAACAGTTGAGTGAGAACTCTTACCTGTGTTTTCAAAATTGAGCGAAAGATTCGATTTTTCTTTTTGCGGAGAAGGTACGGGACTTGACTTCTCCGACTTTATGCTATCCTGGAAGAACTCGAGGTCGTCCATCTGAAAAATGCTATGCACCTTTTTGGTGACTTTTTCTTGTTTACTGGGTCTTCCCTTTTTGGTCCTTCTTTCTTCTTTCTTAGGTGATGAAAATGGCGACTCGGAACTTCCCACGTTCTCAATTACAGTGTCATCTTTTATCTCGATCTTCACTCGAGATTTTCGGGGCAGAGCCAGGCTTCGCTTTGGTGTTCTTTTTCTTTTCGGGGTGTCATCCTCTTCGGATTCATTATAAACATCATCGGAGTCATCATCGCCGGAAAGCCAGCCTTCTTTCTCTTCTCGATTTCTTTTTTCTGCCTCTCGTTTTTCGACAACTGCTCGTCGTGCCCGCTTTCTAGGTGTCAACTCAACTTGTTCAAGTTTCTTGAGCGTCTCCTCTTTCCTGGGCCTGCCTCTTTTGCGTTTCGGAGTCCCTTGTTCTGGTGGATGCGTTTCATCCTTTTGCTTCTTGGATTCTTCTATTATTGCCTGTGCTTCGTCCAAGTCCTCTTGAAGAGTGGTCTCGTCATCATCGAATTCCTCAATTAAGAGAGCGTCAGTCTTCGACCCAACTTTCATAGCGGAGCCCACTGCATTCAAATGCTTCCTTTTAGGCGATTTCGATCCCGCTCGTCCATTGGGCGTTTTTGCTGGAGACAATGAAATGTCGTCATTCAGCTCCATCCGAAGAATACCTCGACGACTGGGCGACTTGAGAGGAGATGGAGAAAAGACATGTTCAGCTGCACGGATTTTGGCTTTTTCTAGACCATTAGTTTGATCTAGCTCGTTCTGCAGACTCATGTGGTGAAACGAGAAACAGTACGATTTGTGGAGTTGATAGTTGGCGATGCACGTGACGCGACTCTCGTGTTGAGCTACATACAGTATCCAGTATTGAACTGTATACTGTAAGAAGGTAAGTTAAGTCCTTGACACCGTGAAGGTGGAAAAGGATATAAAGACTACAGATGGCGGAGCTAATGATAGCCGTGTCTAGCTACCAAACCCAAGGAAGTCTAGGCTAGACTAGCCAAAGGCTGAGACAGCCGAGGCTAAGTTGGTAATCGGGGAAAGTTTAGCCTAAATTAACCAAAGCTAAGAAAGACGAGATAGACGAGTTGGCTCTCTTAGCTAATTCTGAGAAAAGGACAACCAGCCAGAAAAGGGGCTTGGGACATATAAATAGAGAGCTCTTGGACTTAGGAAGAAGAGGGGAACCAAAAAAAAAAAAAAAGTGTGAATACCTCAAGGTATAGATTAAACAGAATATCTTGGTAAATAACAAGACATTCTATATATATCTACACAAGTGAATTGACGTGAAAGGTTTCATTGATTATAAGAAACCTAGTTGTTATTGGAAACTCTCTGTAAAACTCGACTGCATATATTGGTCTAATTCTAACAGATTATGAGACTGAAGTTCCAACAGCTGAGATAAAGATGAATATTTTACAAAACGTGAATGAGGAATCTATTCCTACTATGCCCATCAAATTATTGGGTAACTCAAATTTTAGAAGTTGGTTTCCTATTTTTGAGGATACAATGAGACGGTGGAATATGAGAGTTATGAAGTTCTATGAGGTACCAAAACTGATCGAGAAGGAAGATCGCTACTATCTTAGCCAAGTTTTTGTGACGTTCTTAAGCAAGAACATTATGTCTGATGAAATTCAAGGTGTTAGAGACTATGAATCCTTTATTCAATTTGTGAATGAGGATCATACTCCGAAATTGTTTGAACGCGCGCGGTGTCTTCACTATATCGCGAACCTTGAGAATGTGGGGGAAATAACCTCAGGGTTAATTCAGGGTCTTGAGAAAGTGAGCATTGTTGAGAATAAGATCATCAACTTTATCAAGCCAAAGAACTTACAAATTGAGGAAGTTGCTGAAATCTTACGGACTTGGGTGAAAATTCGTAATGCGTTAAAAGTCAAGTGGCCTGAAAACTTACACTTTCAAGGAGAGTTTGAGTTTTCACATGCAATCACTGCGTGTGATGAACGAACGGAGGCTTTGGGAAAGAAAGTTTCCACTACTGAGTCGGGTGCGTATTTGGAATGGAGTCTCCTTTTCGAAAGGCTTACTGAAAAGAAGTATATCTCTGATAAGGTGTTACAGGTGAATATGACTCAATCGTTTGGAAGCACCAAAAGGGGTGGAAAGTATCCCCAAAACTTAGCCAAAAGAAGAAACTTTAAATGCTTCAAATGTGGGAATCCCGGACACTTGGCAAGAGAATGCAAGTTATTTACCAACCAGGACTCACAACGTGAAAACAAAACTGAACTGACCACTATAGAAGGTTTGGGAAGACAGCAAAGTATTAGTAATGTTCAAATGCCCACGTCATCGACCTATTCGTCCTCGGGATTGGAGGATTTTGTATCAAAGATTAATCTCAAAGGTTTTGAGATCCGATCTTTAAACTTCTTATGGGACACAGGTAGCGATGTCCATATTGTAACACGAAAGGATATATTGCATGACTATACAACGAAATTATCCAGTTTTAAGACTGGTGATAATCGAAGCAGAACTATTGGTGAAGGGACAATAATCATGCGGTTGAAAAATGGAATGATGATAAAAGTAGAGAATGTGTTGTTTGGACCAAATTTCTCTCAAAATATTTTATCACCCAAAAGTCTCAGAGAGAAGGGATTTGCACCGATTGAAAACAGAGGTGAATTATTCATGAATTCTGATTTTACGGACAAAATAAGTGTTTTTGGTCCTACAGAATTCACTATGGTACCTGTGGATGTGATCGTACCGAATAATGAACTTGAAATCAATCAAGTAACTCTTGCCAACGATGACAAAGCATACTTGATGCATTGCAGACTTGGTCATCCATCTCCAAAGCAATATAAACAGCTTATGGAGATTTATCCAGAGTTAGCCATGACGCCACCTTTGATTGAGAAATGTTTAGGATGCGCTAAAGCTAAGGCAGTCCATTTCACACCAACGAAGTCACTGGGAGAAACCCATGTAACCAGACCCCTTGAGATTCTTCATGTGGACATATGTGAATCTCCAATTGCCTCGATTGACAATTACAAAATGTTTCTCACAATTGTGGATCGATACTCAAGATATGTTGAGATCTTTCCACTACAGTTCAAGAGTGATGCAGCTTATTGCATCATGGAATTTATCAATCAAGCGAACCGAACCTTACCAGGAAAACCAGAATGCACGACATTACGCTCAGATAATGGAACTGAGTTTGCAAATAAGACTCTTGAGACATTCTGTCGAGAGAGAGGCATCAAGCGAGAATTTACAACAGCGCATAATTCTCATCAGAATGGTATAGCTGAAAGGATGCATAGAAATCTAAAGGTCAAAGCTATATCCTTAATGGCACATGCCAATGTACCAGAGGCACTCTGGCCATATGCGTTTAGGATGGCTGTTTGGTATCATAACTATTCAACATCTCAAGCAATCTTAGGGGATGTGCCAATTTTTAGATGGTATGGACGCAGATGCAATTTACCAAAGTTTAAAGTCTTTGGATGTCTTGTGGTAGCTACAGTTCTCGAGAAGGATCGGAATGGCATTAGTGATAATGGTGTGGAAGCAGCCTTCCTAGGTTTTACTCCTGGGAGGAAATCCTACTTATTATTTGACAAGAATACTCGGAAAATCTTTGACTCACAACTGATTCAGTTCTTCGAAGATCGCATGTTCTTTGAAGAAAATCCACAATCGTCAGATTCAATACCCAAGAGTCGTTCAGCGAATCCCCGGAAAGGACCTGACAGTTTACAGGCGCTGTATAGAACAGCTCCCCTTTCATCAAAGAAAGAACCTCAGTCAAAGAAACCTAAAACCATTAAAGGACGGGTTGTTCCTAAGGCACTAACTGATGCTGAACGCCTACCAATTGAACTAGATAGAGTGTTTCCTGATTTGCATCTTGATACAGCTGCACCAGGGACAACTGACTCAGAAGTCCATATGATCGAAGATTCATTAGAATCTGCGCCTGACAGCGAAGAAATTTTACCTGATGTTATTACAAGATTGGCCGAATGTATAGGATATGAAGCTCCGAGGGGGAAGGATGGAGAAAGATCCAGTAGATGGTTTCCAACCATGTGGAAGGATACATTGGCTAACAGACACAGTTATAATGTGGACGACCCACCAGGTGGTATCCGAGAACTTGACCTTATGGTAATGGGACAGTACTACAATGAAGAGGGAAAGGATACACATAACTGGGAAGACTCAGAACAGTCGCTAAGTGAAAAGATTATAGCGCATGTGAGTGCACTTTCTCGTGGAGAAGCTTCAGATCCTATGGAAGAGTCAAATCTGATATATCTTGATGAAAGTCTCAATGTACCACATACATTCAAACAAGCAATGGAATCAAAGTTCAGAGATGATTGGAAACGCGCATGCGATCTGGAAATGAGTTCTCTTATGAAGTATGATACATTTGAAATTATGGAACTTCCAGAAGGAAGAAAAGCTTTAGGATGTCGGTGGGTATTTGCTATCAAAAGTGATAACACACTTAAAGCTAGACTTGTTGTTAAAGGCTTTAACGAAATTGAAGGAATAGACTATAAGGAAACCTTTGCTCCTGTTATCAGATATGAAAGTGTCAGAATATTACTCTCGTTAGCAGCAGTTATGAAGGTACAAATTCACCAGCTTGACATTAAGACTGCGTTCTTGAATGGTGAACTTGAGGAGGAGATCTATATGAAACAACCAGATGGATACCAGGACTCGACGAGACCAAGGCATGTTTTGAGATTGAAGAAATCTCTTTATGGATTGAAACAAGCTCCGAGGGCTTGGAATGCTAAATTTAACTCAGTCATAGAAAAGACTGGAATGAAGAAATGTAATGCAGAGACTTGCATATATTATAAAAGAGATGGAAAAGAACTAGTGGTTCTTGGCCTTTATGTGGATGACATCTTGTTATTTGGAAATAATGAGAGGACAGTAAAATACATAAAAGAGGCATTGATGAAAGAATTTGAAGTAAAAGACTTAGGACTTGCAACGAAATTTCTAGGTATGAATATTGACCAAAGCGATACTGAAATTACGTTGAGTCTAAGAGATTACTTCACTAAGATGATCAAAGACTTAAACTTCCTAGTGGACAAGGAGGTAAAGACCCCTTTCGCTCCAATAGAAATGTTGGTCGATGATGAAATGAAAGAGGAGTCAACTGATGTAACTATCTACAGAAGTATGGTAGGAAAGCTCCTCTTTGCTGCCAATGCTGCCCGTCCAGACTTGGCATTTGTTGTATCAAGACTCTCCAGGTTCATGCAGAATCCTAAATTAAAACACCAACAATATGTGGAACGGGTACTTAAATACATAGCTGGAACCAGAGACTTAGGGATCCACTTTATGAAAACTACGAAGAATGTGGATTTCCAGGGTTACTCCGATTCTGACTGGGGAGGATTGAGGGTTGGCAGTAAGTCAATGTCTGGAGCAGTATTTACTATGGCAGGTGGACCAGTTATCTGGAGATGCAAACTTCAGGGAAGTGTTGCGGTATCTACTGCAGAGGCAGAGATCAATGCGTTAAGTGAAGCCGGAAAGATTGCAATTTGGATATCGAGAATCTTTGAAGATCTATGTGGAATGAGGTTATCCATTGATATCAAATGTGACAATCAGGCTGCAATCTATTGTGCTAAGGATGCTTCCAACCATGATAAGGTGAAGCATATCCGGATTAGATTGGATTTTCTCAGAGATGAGGTCAATAAAGAGAGCTTTAAGATAAGCAGAGTGGACACAACTACTAACCTAGCAGATATGTTGACAAAAGAACTTAGAGGAACTAAGTTTAACATTGCGAAGAAATTATGGAAACTAGTAGAGAGGAAACCTGACCCCAGTGCACTGAAGTTATAAGTTAAATCAGATCATGATGGATCGTGAGGACTGAACTTATGGAGGGGTGTTGAGCTACATACAGTATCCAGTATTGAACTGTATACTGTAAGAAGGTAAGTTAAGTCCTTGACACCGTGAAGGTGGAAAAGGATATAAAGACTACAGATGGCGGAGCTAATGATAGCCGTGTCTAGCTACCAAACCCAAGGAAGTCTAGGCTAGACTAGCCAAAGGCTGAGACAGCCGAGGCTAAGTTGGTAATCGGGGAAAGTTTAGCCTAAATTAACCAAAGCTAAGAAAGACGAGATAGACGAGTTGGCTCTCTTAGCTAATTCTGAGAAAAGGACAACCAGCCAGAAAAGGGGCTTGGGACATATAAATAGAGAGCTCTTGGACTTAGGAAGAAGAGGGGAACCAAAAAAAAAAAAAAAAGTGTGAATACCTCAAGGTATAGATTAAACAGAATATCTTGGTAAATAACAAGACATTCTATATATATCTACACAAGTGAATTGACGTGAAAGGTTTCATTGATTATAAGAAACCTAGTTGTTATTGGAAACTCTCTGTAAAACTCGACTGCATATATTGGTCTAATTCTAACATCTCGTTTCCAAGTAACCAAGTCTATGATGTTAAACGAGATCAATGCCAGGATCAAAGAAAACAGATCGAGAAACTTCACGTGGTGCTCAACATAGACATGACCCAGATGTTAGTAGAATGTCATAGCACCTCCGTATCCTCTTCTCTTGAAGAGTGTCACGTGACCACGCTCATCTCAAATCATCGTTCTCTCGTGAATCAATAGTAGCAGTGTACTGGAAATGCTTTCGTTCTGTCCCTACTGCTCCAATATGCTCTTGGTTTCACAGGGCGAGGATAACTGCAATAGGTTATACTGCCCGACCTGTCCATACGAATTCAGAATATCCGGTTTCCAAATGTTCGAGAGAAAGATGCTACCCAGAAAAGATGTTGATGACGTCTTGGGTGGCGATGGTGCATGGGATAATGTTGATCAGACTGCTGCCCAATGTCCAATCGACTCATGTGGCAACGACAAAGCATACTTTTTCCAGTTACAGATTCGTTCTGCCGATGAGCCAATGACCACTTTCTATAAGTGTACCAAGTGTTCTCATCAATGGAGGGAGAATTAGAGATGATAGACGTTTGGCTGAAAGATGTTTTGTGTGGCTGTCTCACTGCCAATTTGCATGGGTTTGTCCCTGGTCCAAGGGGCCACTGTAAAATAGATTAATCGAAGTACTGAGATGTAAAGTGTCGAAGAGTTCGCAAGATCACTCACTGTGTAGAGTAGAGATACAAAGAAGTTTAGGACAGCTCAGAATCGTCTCTTACTGAGATATATGGAGTCTTCAACATACTTAAAGGAGGAGAAGAACGACGTTTGATCCAAAGTTTTGCAAGAATCTCCGTCTAAAGCCTCGAATGGATGCTTATAGCGCATTAAGGAAAAACGTTGGTAATAATCATTTGCATAGGAGCGTGTGAGATCTTTCAACGCCATCGTGGGACTTGGTATCAGTAAATTAAGCTGTGACTCGAGCGAGGGAAACAGGTTCGGAATTATTTCTTCGTCCATGTGATCCGTCAAGCTGTTTGAGATAGACTGCCGCCTAATATTTAGTTTATTAGATGAACATGTGGGTTCTACGAGCTCTTCAGAATTGAGAAAAATGGATTGACCACTTTTCAGTTCCCTCGATGCCTCTAATTGTGGCAGATATGAGCCGACACTTTCAGCAACATGAGAAGAGCTACGTGTTCCCATCATCACCAAATCGAGGGAGCTGTCACTACTTCGAGAATCAGCCTCACTAGTTCCTCTCAATCCAGAACCAAAAGTGTTATGGTACCTTGGGTCCTCGAAATCACGCTCGTATTGAGGAAGACAGTGTCTCTTGTAGTATAATTGCTGTTGTTCTTCAATGAAGCGTTTGGCTGAAGTTGTTGTACCACTTGCTAGACTCTCAAGATTTAAACGTAATTTCCTGGCTTTGTTGTGACTGTCTTGGGACTTCTGGCCTCGTTCCTTGAAGAAAACCGGGAAATGTGCAACCTGGCGGACGTTGATAATAGCCTGGCCTTCCTCATTTCTTTTGTCAAGCACGTCTCCTAAAAACTTCTTTTCTTCTTCACATTCTCCAGCGTCCCATCGATCTATAGTGGCAACCGGAAGACCCAGCATTGCTCTCTTGGAAGGGCCCACTTGTCTAGTCATTTTGATGTCAAAATCGAACACTGATGCTGAGCAAAATTTCCCAAAGAGGCGGGCCATTACAAACCCATTATGCCACGCCGTTTGTGCTGACCAGCATGGGTAAACCTGTTTGGGCTTAAAACGTGAGACAAAATCAGCACATTCTGAGTAGGACGAATGCCGAGAAAAAACCAATTTAACATCCATAGGAAGAAGAGATAAATGTTCCTTAGGAAGAAGCCACTGACGCCCTCGAAGTTCGACAACACTGTTTCCAGCGCGTGTGCTTTTTATTGGATTCACGATTTCCTTCTTTTCTGCTGCTGATAGCGCAGAGAGTGGAAGAGGACAAAACAAGCCAGCCAAGTCCACAATATTGAAATCTATGCACTGGACAATACGAACGACAATCTTTTTGGAGAGTAGAGGCTTTCCAGCGACGAAACAGGGCCTGTTGCTTGTCTTGCAACTTAAAGGTTGATTAGAGTACTCCATGGCCTGAGATAACAGAGGACCGTTTTGTTCGTCATGACGAGCAGCTACGGCCATGATATTTTTAAGCTTATCTTCTGTCACATCCAAAGACGCCCGGAAATAGCTGAGAATAAATGCCCACGCCTGGTCAAAACCAAGCACGGTGTCTCGAAACTGAAAAACGAGATCTGGATCGTCCAAGGGATAGTTTTCCAACCAGCGGATGGCAGCATGAACCCCCAGATTATTTGGCGGCATTTCGATGTACGGCTCGCCCCGATAGCCGAACGTGGTGTCTAAGTAGATATTGTCTAAAGTCTTGAGCCCGGCCAAATACGGCCCAAGACACGGCTGCTGGCCAAGACTGTCAACCCACCACTTCTCTGCCCGCAAATCACCCGTGCAAAGAACAGAGCCGCCATATTCTCCTTCTATAAGGAACATACAAGACCCAAGACAATGGTACGCGTGAATTAGAGTAATGACGATTTTCCCATAGACGCGTTGTATCTCAGGCGGAAGATCAACCTGGGTCGGCGTATTGTAGGCCACTGCCTTGATACGAGGAAGAACCGACGCGTATCCCAGTAAAGCTTCGAGAAGAAGACGTGTTTCTGGCGAACAGTAGACTGTGCCAGAAAAAGAGCAGTTTAGTAGGCCAACAAGATGGTCCTGGTGGCAATGAGTAAGCAAAAACGTACGGGCGGCAGTATTAAAGCGGTCGATTCCAATGAATGGAAATTCTGCCACGATTCCGTCAAAAGACATCTGGCGAAATGGGTCAGTAAGATGCCAATGGGTGTGAAAAGTAATGGGTGCGAAAAGTAATGGGTGCGAAAACTGTATGGACTATACTAGGTCCAAGACTTAGATTGAAAGTCAAAGAAGATGTTCTGGAAATAAGGCCATCGTTCATATGTTAAAGGGGTATCCAAATGAGTTTGCTTTATGTAGTGGTGATTACAGAAATTCATGAAAGGCTACTTTACTTGGTACTTTCGTGAATATGAGATACTGTTATGTTCTCTTCAGCAAAGCCATTGCTACGAGAAAATAGCAAACTCAGTTATATTAAGGATAAAACTGTATTCGTTAATGGAAATGGACCGTCAACGGGCGGAAAGAAGGTTCCGTGGATACTGTAAACTGGACACTTTCGTCAACTATTAAGCCTGGTTCCTAGAAAGTAGAAAGTAATGTACTAAAAAGATGAGGATGTAAAAGTACAATCAAAGAACAAGCTAGCAATATCATTCGTCTCGAAAGGCTTAAGCATACTATGGTCTGTCTGAATCGTCTGCCTGAAATGTTTTCAGACTTTCACCTGAGGGCTCAGGGAAATAATAGCGTACTCGATCAAGTCTCAGAGTTTCCATTCGAAGTATCGATGTGGGAAAGAGTGTCTGGTCCACCATTGCCTGTAATGTCATTTAGATGTATCTTGTTATCGCAAAGTTGAATGGGCAGCAGTATTTCTATCAGTTCAAACACCTTCCACTTCACCAAACTCCCATGCCAAATTTGACAGATAGCCAAGCAGATATCAGAATGAAAGGCTCAGATAATCCAGCTTAGAAGAGCAAAGATTCGTAGGTTTTTCCATAATAATGTAAGCGCCTCAGATCTGATGCGGCATGCCCCGGTCGTCAAGCGTCCCATCTAAAAACGATAAGTGAAAAATTGCCAATGTCCCCGCCTCTACACTAGAATACCATGGTATTCCGCTCTATGATAGCGAATCGCCAACTCCTTCCATTGAACCACAAACCGATCAGCAATGGGCAATATAAGTCTTCCGCTCAAACTGAGCAGCTTCACACGGGCCAAGGACTCGATGTACACAATGCGCGTGCGGCCCAAGCCCAAAAACTTCATGGCAAACAACACATACGCAAGAACCACGCTTGTTCCAGGACCATTGACCAAAAGGACATCCGGAGGACCCAACGCCCGGATTTTCTGCGCTGTCGCCGCAATGGAGACGAAAGTACTCACAAGAGACAGCAAGGGCCGCTCGCCCACGCGCCGAGCCCGCGGCAATTGGACAAAAGTAGAGCTGGACTTCCCGTCCAACTTTTCCTCGTACGCCCGTGCCTTTTCGAGCGACGTGGAGTCTCCAGAAGAGACAATCCATGTTCTGGAACAGTTGCCAAGAGGCACGGGGGCCAACATCCGAAGCATTTCGCCCGTATGCCCGCCCGAACCTAGAAGCACCATAATCGAGCCTTTGAGCAGTTTCTTCGAATTGTCAGCAGCCAGTCGGAAACAAGGAAGCACACATAGGAGCCGGATCAGAAGTAGGAAAGCAGGAAGAAGAGCGGCGAGCAAAAGCCAGAGCACCGAAAACTCTGGCATTGGAAGGTTAAGTGTTGAAGTAGTAGGTGCGCGAAAAACAAGAAGGGCAGAATAGCCTGACAAGGCCGTTAATTGGGACAGGCCAATTGTGAGTTGACGGAAATCTGGCAGTGGATATATATAACTAGGAAATACCTTTTGGTGATACTGAGTGATTCAATTAGTTGAAAATCTGTTACCTTTTTTTCTGTTCATAATGATCATCTCACTTCGAGTAATTATGCGACCCATGTATCACGAAAGCATGGAAATGATTCTCTATTGATTTTATTCATGGCACCTTATGAAATAGAAAGATGGAATCTTCCTAGAAGAAATAGACTCTGATATCATAATGAATATCAGGCTCAGGAGCACATGAACAATTGTATTTTGTTATATCTTTGAAAGGTTCAGATTGGAATTGTCTTTGGATTCTATGCCAACTTCGAGAAAAAATTTCTGGAATGTTTTAGAAGTTGTTTCTCTTCTACGCTAGAGCTTCTCTCTTATGTGATTAAATAAAACACCTCCAGTCTTCCTGCAGAAGTCGTCACTATGGAGATGAATATGTTATTACATCTTTACAGATATCTTTCAAGAACCTTGGTCAAGTCATTAGATCTATATCACAGACAACATCATCTCCTGAAGTTTCAAAACTTAATACCTTCATTCCTACAAATCAATGTAAGCTAACCTGATAAAACATTCGTCACACGATGGAACTTCGATTTGGACTATTTCACCCAATGTTCATATCTTCTTTTGCTAATTTGTTCCAAACTAGGCCGATAGCAATACTTTAGTTATGGTACGATGATAGATTCGCCATCTTCAATTAGAAAACCGTGGCAGAACAAGCATCTCCATCAAGGTTGTATCTTGAAAACTACTCTCGTTTGTCATGACAATCTTTGTTCCTTCCTTTTTATTATCGAAGTCTATTATACATGTATTTCCTTCCCATCACAACTCAAGGTCTTCGCTTGCTGCCTTGTACCGTTTTTGTTCCGTCTTCTTTTTCTGTTTCGTTTCATTATCTTTCGCTCCATTGCGCTTTACCCCGTTGTCTTTATCTGCTAATTGGCCCATAACCTTTGCCACCACCATGGAAATCTTACTATGCTCGTCATTGGTAGTACCAAGTGGCCGTGGGTTTCCCCATGCAACTCGCACTGGATACCGTTCAAGAATTAGAAGACCTGCCGTGCTTTTGTTTTCGTTCAAGCCATTTTCGCTCACAGTTTGGGCAAAAGATTCCGCCGCAGCTCGTTTCAGAAACGTCACATACGCACATTGGGCCCGGTGAACCACCTTGACCGCACTTAGAGTGCCGAATTTTTCACAGTAGGATGAAAGCACGTACTGGGGCATTTCAGGGCTGAAGCCGAAAACAAAAAAGGATTTTGCGCTTCCATCTTCGGGAACATCCAAGTTTCCGCCAAACGGGAGCTTTGCCACAATCTTGGACACCTCTCTATTGGGAACATCATTCCGCTTCACTTTCGAGGTTTTAGGTTGAATAGCTCCACTGGATATCTTTGACGCGAGCAACTCCAACACAGCCTTGGCCTTCTCTCGCTGTTTTTCCAAATCAGTTTCTTCTTTCTTTTGCTTAGCCTCTAGTTTGGTCGCCACAATTGCCTTGACTTCTCGATTCAGCGTTGAAGTTGCTGGCGCCCACTCATTGCGAATCCCAGCCATCTTCAACGCAGCGTCTCTGATCTCTAAAGGAATCCCATACGTCACGTCAAGCATGCAAGACTGACAACAGTTCCTGCTCTGCGCACATGTTTTGCAGAATATGGTCTTTTTCAGCTGCTTCTGCTCTTGCAGAATATTCCAGCGGAACACGGTAAAGGGCCTTGTACAGAGTTTGCATTCTTCGCCAGCAGGTTGACGGACCATCTTTATATGTTCCTTATCGCCCAAGCATTGGCTGCAGACAATGGGAAAATCTTCCATGTTGGAGGAGATGGAGAAGATATCCGATGATGTCCAATATACCGGAGAGAAAAGAAGAAGAGTGTACAAGGGAAGAGAAAACAAGATGTGCTTCTCTGAAATCCTGTCTTTACGCTTGCACTTCTTGTTTGGCCGCCCAGAATAGATGTGACCAAAGCAGAATTACAGAGTCAAAGATACTCTACGAAAACGATCCACGTTCAACAAGTCTTTATATGTTAGTAACAGGTTTTACGAAATGAGGTGTGTATGTCAGGGTTAAAAAGCTCTGATATTATTGATAATCCACATGGTGATTCAGGTGAAGAAATTCGTTGATAATAATTCATCATCATACACTTAATTGTATTCACATACCACTTAAATGCTAGTGTTGGTGCGACAAACTGTTAAGAAAAATCTGCTTCTTATATATTTTTTTCCTCAGTGTTACCCGGCGCACACATTTTTGGGTGCGAATGAGGGTAGAAGACATACTCCAGTAATGAAATATTACAAAGAAGTATCATAAATCAGAGATCCGTGAGTCACAAAGTTGGGTTTTTAATGATTCAGACAAAGTGGAATGTAGTATGGAATTATGAAAGAAGCACTTTTCGAAATCTTATTATGATTTTCAAAGTGATAGTCCATACGTTGATGTACTTACATGGATTCTAGTAGAAATGATGTTGCGTATAATTTGTGTACGCATGCTAAATGAAATATCCGAAACTTTTTAAAAGACTTTGCAAATTGTCCAACTGCGATTTCACTCTCGGAAAACCAGTGCAGAAGGTTTTGTAATTCATCACTTTCCGGATTGCTGTGTCGACATGGAGATTGAAGGAGCATGTCTGAACCATGTCAGGATGTGTAGAAAGGAAATGTGCAAGGTTTTGAATTTCTTGGACAACACACTGCTCGAACCTTTGGCCATCTCGAGTCGAGATATCTATGTAAGGCAAAATTGCCCGAACGAGAGTGCCGTGGAACGAAACTTCGTTGATGAAAAGATTTGAGCGTTCAACGTCAAACATTTCATTTTGCTTTTCTGCAATTGCATCGTTCAAATTGTTAATGAGCGTGAAAATGTGCTCTGTAAGTATGGTGATGGCGTACTTACCAAACTTTGAAGTGAAGCTTTGAAGGAACTCTTTCGCCACAAGCGTGGAACAAATGCTTGAATCGGATGAACCCGTGAGTAAAGCGGATGCCAAATTGCGGATTCTAGAACTATCGTCGAAAAGCTTGCGGAAAACAAGGAATTGCATTCTCGCTACGTTAGCTGATACAACGTTGTAGTTCACAGCAATGAATTTACCAGCGGCCATGACTGCAAGCTCGATTTTTTCTTCTGGCTGACGGTCATCGGCAAAACTAATAACAGACTCCACGAACCATGTAACTCCCATTGAGTCCTGCGTGTCACCTGTGATAACCAACCACCTTTCAATCATTTCATCGGGCCATTTGGCTTCGGGCGTGATTGTATCAGATACTGTTCCTCCCAAAGATATGATCAATTGCAAAAATGTAGATTTAACTGGAGTCCATAAATTCTTATCGTTGATCATACTTGCGAGAAGAGTTTTCATCCTGTTAGGTTCCTGAACCAGTTCGGGATGTTCGATAAAAAAATTGGCACATGCTAATGGCACTTCGAAAACTGAATACGCTTGCAAAAATTTCCATGTAAGCTGGCGAAGAGTGTTGGATTTCTCTTCCGCGTAGTATTCCAAAAGAATTACTAATGCTTTTGACAAATAGAGCTGTTTGGTTCCATCAGGATACAACAGATACTTCAGCAACTCAATCTCCTTCAAAACATGCTCTGCAAGTGTTTCTGCGGTTTCTCTTGACAATCTTTGTGTAACCTTCAATATGTGCAAGTATGCAGAGAGTATAGAAAAATGCCTTTTACCAGTGGAGATGTTGTGGCGGAATTGCGATTCAACACTTTTAGATACTCCGCTTAAATCGACAGTTTTTGGCACTCTTTTCAAACATTCCTTGATGCAACAAAGGGCTCCGTGTACCTCATTATTATTTGTACTTTCGTTAGCACAAAGGAGCAATTCAGAAATGCAGTTTAGTATACGAGACTCATGAAGCATTCTGCTGATCAGTAGAGCAGACATTTCTCGAATTTTCCACAGCTGATGTTTCAAAAACGTTTTCTTGAGTTCGTCGATGAATACGTCAAGACTGACATCGGAAGAGACAAAGATGTGCAACCGGGAGAGCACAGCGAGAATGGGTATTACCACATTTGCCTGATTCAAGCTGTGTGAAGCTCTCAATTTCTCTCTCAAGATGTCTTTAATTCCAGGATACTTGTGGAAAAAAAGAGATGCATTGGTTCCTGAAGTACCGTCAGTTACCGTGCTGGACCCGAATAGTTTTCCTTGTAAAGAGGTGAAAAGCATTACAGCACCATTTTTAATGGCCCATGTCGGGTTGTCGAGGTTGCTGAGAGAGAGTATTAATGCATCATTGATATAGGGAAGCACAGAAGAGCCCAAGGTGGAATCACTGAAAATGTGTTTGATACAGTTAAAAGCATGAACCTGTGGAAGATCCATTTTTTCATCAGCCGAGGAAGTATGTTTGAGTTTTGCGATTCCCAAAAGCTCATCAAAAGTGATCTTTAAGAATTCTTGGAGTACTTTTGGGGCTGATACTGAAGCATCTAGAACACCGGTTATCAAAAAGGGCAATCCTGCAGACCTTCTGGATACAAGTTGCGTTTTGGTTTCAATGAGCCTAATATTGGAGAGGAGCCATTGTTCTGGTTTATCAGAAAGCGACGAGTCCAAGCATATTTCACAAGCTTGAACAAATGTAGGGAAAATAGCCAGGAACGCCCCTCTATGAGTGACATTGGTAAGCTGGCTAATGACCATATCACAAAGGGAAAGAAAATGGTCCTCACTCAAGAAAATCCATCCGTGCTGATGATTGAGAGCCATTATGGTCCTAAGCAAGAAGCTGGACTCTTTAATTAGACGCCATGAGTCTGTTTCTGTGTCGCTGTCGACTTCCGACGGAGCTAAAGCCATCAGGTACTTGAGCATGTCCCATATTTGTAGTATTGTCTCCAGTAGTGATACAATAATGGACGAGAAATAGTCCTTATGAGATAGAAGTATATCCTTCTCCAAAGATGAAAATATGAGGGCAAGTGTGGTAAAGTAACCATGCGAGGCACCACCAGCCGAAATCTGCACATTCAATCCTTGAACAAGAGCATTTGTTGTTTTGAAAAAGCTGGTGTAGTCACAATGAAGCTGATAAATGGTGGTCACAGCCAGAAATAGCTGCGCTCCACCTTCACTTTGACGACCTTTTCTTGAGCTGAGAAGCGCCATGGAATTAGGGAGGTTTTGCTGTGGTTGCTTTTGGATTGTTTCTTTGAAGACAGTGAAGGGTGTGCTAAAAAGCAAAGTTTTGGCATGCAGACGGATATCCTCGTAGTTGTTAGTGGTGAACCTGAGGAGGAGGTCTGTGAAATGAGTGTCGAATATGATGAACACTTTATAAGGACGAGAGTTTTTTGACCGAGAAACGCCATCAAAGCCTTGGGAGACAAAGATGTCAAGAAAATCAAAGGCGAGGCAGAGCTGGGAGTATGTAGAGTCGGGAATAAGGAGTGAAAGGATAAAGTTTTTGAGGAAGCAGAGGGTATCTTCCACCTCTGCTGGAGTAGACTCTGTATCTGTGACTGTGGTGATAGTTTCTGTCTCAATGGGCTGCGTGCTGGTTTCTGTGTCTGTGAACTGCTTTCTCGTCTCTGTGCCTTCATTGGACTCCATTTTCTGCGGTGCTTGTTTTGCTGGGTCGATCTCCATATCGTCGGAGACACCATTTCCCTTTAGCTTTTTTCTGCCCGCCAGCAGATGCTGGGCGTCTTTCCTTTTCAGACCAGAACTTTTGTCATCCAGGCTTTTCTTCATTTCCATCTCGGCCACTGTGTGGGCTCGTCTGTCCCTCTCGTCCTTTCTCGCCCTACGGGCAAAATCCCGCATGGATAAGACGGGCCGTCGGAGGGCCGAAAGTAGCCCCGTACGGTCTGAGGGCGTTTCACAATGGCGAAAGAGCGCATCGAGCAAATCGGCGTCATGCAACAACTGGACGGCCCCCCGAGGCGCCGAGCCCGCCCGGATTCCTGCGAGCGCCGCGCCTAGCGCCGCATGGCGAACGTCGGCGTGCGCGTGCGAAAGCCAGGCGCGAAGCTGCTGTGTGCTCACCGCGCCGCTTGAAACGGCGTCGAAATGGGCGTCGATGGCGCGCCCGGCCTCAAGCAAAGCCAAAGCCGAGCGCGCGTCCAATTGCAAAGACGCGGCCCACGCAGCAAAATGCTGCGGATAGGGGCGGAAAAGCGCCGGAAGCAAGTGCGCCTCGACGTTGGCCCGAAGCCGTGTGGATTTCAACCCGCGCACAAGCTCGGGCGTCCAGGATGCGAGCGCCGAGTCGGGCGGCGAATGCAAAAAGACTGCTGCTGCGGCACGGGCAGCCGCATGGGCCACGGCGTTCTGGGCCATGGCATCGACGCACTGGGAAAAGAATTCGGGGTGGAGGGCGCGCACTTCGAGGCGCGCCGCATGCAGCGCGCGCAATAGCGCCTCGAGCACGGCGTAGGCGCCCTTCTGGGTGCGCGGCAACTGCAACGCCGCGCGAAGCCACGCGCAGAGAAGGGGCGGCGCGACCCGGCCGGCGAACAGGATGAGGCGCGAAAGAAGCGCCGAAACGGCATTGGCAAGGCGCCCGCGCGCATGGTGGAAGTCGCACACAAACGAAAAGAGCCTCGAAAGAAGCTCCGGGTCGACCGTCTGAAGGTAGGAAAGAGCGAGGGGGTTTGCGGGGGCTGGATCTGCTGGCGAACCGGATCCGGAGGCTTTGGTTCCGCTCTGTCTAGTTTGTCTTGTAGATTCTTGTGTTTGTGTTTCTGTTTCTGTTTCTGTTCCTTGTGTTTGTGTTTCTGTTTCTTGTGCTTCTGTTTCTGTTTCTGTTTGTTGTGTTTCTTTATTTCCTCTCTGACATTCTCTATCCCCTTCGTTCTCGGGCCCCGCCCATTGCGTGGCTCGGAGAAACCAGATGGCCAACGTATCCACCAAAAGAACCGTTTCCGCGTCTGACGGCTGTGCCCCGAAACGGGCCGCAAGTTCGCTCAATAGACCGCAGAACTTTTCCGCACCAATCTGCTCCGGGCCATGTGCTATCAAGTCCTTTTTGATTTCCTTGGTCGAAGAAGTCATGGTGTGGAGACTTTTCGCGATGCGCGCATCTACCTACAAAGTACTATTGGCTTTCTCTGCATTAATGGTCGGAATTGGCCCTTTCGCCGTGGCTTTTTTTTGGTAGTTGTCACGTTGGCGTTGCCTTGTTGAGGTTGCCTTGTTGAACTCTCTTTAGCCGTCTTCTCTTACGTTCGTTATGTTCACTACTGTAGACGTATAAGCTCTTTTCTGTTTTGCTACCAAACCATCGAGCAACTAGCAGCTATTTCAGATATCCTTTGAGTCCCAGACCTAGAACCACATTTGTTCCATTGACTTAGTTGTTCCATTGGCTCAATTCATCTATAGTCTCCATCATCAGGCTGGTTCACGTGACCCAGCCTGCTAATCGCGATCTTCTACAGAACAAATAGTACACATCCTCATGTCCACCTTGAAACTCGAAAAAGAGGACTTTGCCCCCGACTCCCGGTCTTTTCCAAGAAAAATATGGGACTTTTACTACCACCATTTCCCTTTCTTCATGTTGACCAACATTGAGAAGATCTGGTTGCATGCGTTTCTTGTCACCTTCGTCACCTTTTTTGTGTTTGCCATATACAACTTGCCCAAGTACTTTTCCTTTGTGTTTAGCAGAGCGTATTACTATTTGACTGGTACAGATGTGGAGCTCTAGTGTATATAATAATGGGAAATTAATGTGTTGCCCGTGTGTAGAGTGGCCTGTCTATTCATGTTGATGCTGCTTAGCTGGCTAATGATTGTTTGCTGATTATTGTCTGCTTGATTATTCTCGCTTGTTTACTCTCGCTTGATTATTCTCGCTTGATTTTTCTCTGCTCTTGTTGGTCCCTTGTGGCTTGTCCATTTCCGTATTGCTTCGATGTCTGTTCGCTCTACTTCATATTTCATCAGTGCGACCTACTTCGTCTTATGTATAAAAATGCCCAGTTCAAGCCGCCCCGTCTTATCCGGAAAACGTCGCCGGAGGAAAGTCTCTTTGTCCCGGAATCAGAGCGCCCGGCCCGCCGTTTGGGGAGTACGCGTCGCCTAGACACCAGATCTAGAGACACCGAAAACAATGAGACGCAAGAGCACAGAGAAAGAAAAGAGAGCGGGAACGCCCAAATAGACAATAGCGGAGATGCGGAGGCCAGTGGAAAAGTAAACAATACTCCCATCTCAGGGCCAGGACATGCCGATCCTTCAACTCGTCTACCTTCCAGTACCGTCAAGAGACGCGTATCGAGCAACGCCAATGGTGCCAGTTCTGATCCACTACATTCAAGGATTCATATCCACAATCCACTTTTGCGGGAACAAGACTCTGAATTGCAAGGCTCCGCTAAAAGAGCCAAAATGTCTCCTAGATATTTCACGGTGCAATGGCGGAAACGCTCGAACCGCAAGCATAAGCCATGGGAAGGTGACGGCGTTATGGTTGTTTCTGAAAGCGGGTCGGTTTTGAAGATAGAGAATAAGGGCACGTTCCGCATCGTGGGCCGCTCCAAAAGTACCGAAACAGACGGCATTTTGCGCTTTGGCACTTACGAGGCCGAGGTGGACTGTGAAACCTCAAAGGAAGAGCTCACCCAACAAAAGGACGAAAAACCGGCTCTACTGTTGCTGCCTCTTCGAGAGTCTGCTCCTATGAAGAAACACAGTCCACGCATGGCAGGCCCAATACCTGCTCCATCTCCTATACCTGGAGTAGATCCGTTTGTTGAATCATCAGCGCCATCCCTAGTTCTTCCAGCACCGAAAACCTCCAATGCTAATGACGTTTCTGTTGATCCGCTCTTGACAAAACATCTAAAACCGCACCAGAGAGACGGCGTGTCATTTGTCTACTCTTGCCTTTTGGGCATCCACCAGCCGAATTACTTTGGTGCGCTCTTGGCTGATGAAATGGGGCTCGGGAAAACATTGATGACCATCACTGTCATCTGGACTTTGCTTAAACAGAGTCCTTTCCCCGGCCAGAAGAAAGTGGCTTCCAAAGTTCTCATTTGCTGCCCCGTGTCTCTTATCGACAATTGGCGCCGTGAATTCACCAAATGGCTCGGAACTTATCGCATCGGTGTTCTTTGTTTCAACAACAAGCAAGTGTCTCCAGCAAAGGATAAAGACGATATAGTGAATTTTGGCAAAAATAACGTATACCAAGTGCTAATCATGAGCTACGAGAAAACTTTATCGTGCTCAAAGGAGCTAGATGCGCTCAAATTGGATATTTTGGTTTGTGATGAAGGCCACCGCTTGAAAAGCGGCTCCAATAGAGTATTCAAAGTTTTGCTGGCTTTGCTGGTGGAAAAGAGATTGCTTCTCACAGGTACACCTATCCAAAATGACCTCAATGAGTTTTACACCATTATCAACTTTATTAATCCCGGGATTTTGGGCACTCAATCTGAATTCCAGAAGAATTATTTGCGGCCCATCTTGCGGGCTCGCGACGTGAATTGTCATGATTTAGGAATTATTAAAGAAGGCAAAGAAAAGTCTGCAGAGTTGATTCAATTGACTAAATCTTTTATTCTCCGGCGAACTAAAGATATTATCAGCAACTGCTTAACAAGAAAAACGGATGTAATAATTTTTTGTGCCCCCACAAAAGTCCAGAAACTGCTTTTCGAAGCGGTTTCCCAGTCATCGAAGTTTAACTCTGTGATGAGATCAGAAACCAAAGATGTTCTTTCAATGATTCTCATGTTTCGCAAAATCTGCAACTCTCCCTCCCTTTTGCACAATGATCCTCTTTTTGCCTCGTTTCTTCACGACACTGAATTATCGTCGTCAACACTTTCATCTAGAACTACAGGTAGCAAAGTCAATGTACTAGTACCTCTTCTACTCGAGTTCCGAACAGTGGGAGAAAAAGTGGTTTTGGTATCAAACTATGCCCAAACCCTAGATTTCCTAGAGACTGTGCTTCTGAAACTCAACCTTCAGTACTGCCGTCTCGATGGAAGCACGCCAGCCAAGGTGCGAGATAAATTGGTGCTCGACTTCAACAAGTGCCCAACTCACAAAATTTTTCTTCTTTCGGCTAAAGCTGGAGGTGTTGGGCTTAATTTAGTTGGTGCTTCGCGGTTGATTCTTTTCGATAACGACTGGAACCCGCTGGTAGATCTTCAAGCGATGGCCAGAGTTCATCGGTACGGTCAAACAAAGCCAGTCTTCATCTACAGACTTTTCACCACTGGTGCTATCGACGAAAAAATCTTCCAACGTCAGCTAATGAAGAACAATTTGAGTGACATGTTTTTGGACGAGAAGCTGTCTTCGGCCCTGAATATTTTCGACTTTGAAGACCTAAAGGATTTGTTTACTATTGCAGACACAAACTGCAACACACATGATTTGATTGAATGTGATTGCGAAGGGACAGGCGAGGATATTGATTTGACTCAAGCTGAACCAAAGGACACTCAAGAAGATGAGGAGCTCCCGTCTTCAGGCTGGATGAGCGCTTTAGAATTCAAAGAATTAGATGGCACCACTGCTGCTAAAAGGCAAGTGATGCGGACGGCACTTTCCAATTATAGACATTTTGATCCTTCCGTGTGTGCTGAATCGATCGATACAGGTGATGATATCTTGAATAAGTTGATGGTAAAAACGAAACAGGAGAAGACAATCACATATGTGTTCACACACGTGAGTCTGGGGGAAACCTCTAGTGATCTTGACCTAGTAAAGAGTGAGTTAACCAATTCAGACGAGTCAATAGAAGCTATCGCTGAATCAAGCTCTGACACAGCATAAAACAGGCATAGTGGGTATAGAACTCTTGAATCGAGGAAATAATCAAAATATAACGAATAGAAAGTATTTACTATCACAAGGCTGTTTAACGTTGTACCAATATCAGACGATAGACTAAACCAAAATGATATTCACCGCATGAATAATATTCATTATTCTGGATGCACTCAACCCTTTGAAAGCTACACCATCTCTTATCATATTATGTGCGGGTTTAAAACATGTACCCTAAAACTCCCATATATTATAAAATATGTACAAGTATAAAAATTAACATCTTGTGCCTTCCTTACTCGGTGGCACTGGATTCTTCCTTCGCGTTCGCTTCGACAGAATCACTTTCTGCTGCTTCTGGTTCTGCCTTCTTCTCATCTCTTTCTTGAGCCTGGGCTTCCGGTAAACGCTTGTTTGTAATGAAACAAACGGCAACCACTGTAATAGCACAAAAGCCTAGATTCATGTAGAATGTGTTTTTAATGGCCAGCATCAATTGTGCTTTCAAGAACTTTCGTGCTGGAGCAGACAACTTTGCAATTGCTGCAGTGGAATTCACTATTGCCCGAACATCTATCGTGGACAATTCTTTAATTACGTCTTCCGGCTGCTTCTTCAAGTTTTCGTGGACCTTGTTCAAATATGACGCCGAGTATACTGCGTCAGCCAAATTGGAAGATAATGCTCCGCCAAAAGACCTCATGAAATTAACCAAGACTGTGGCCATGATTGTTCCTCCTGGTGTCTTGGGAGCCGGGATCTGGGCACTGAGAATACAAGCTTGCATGAGGCTGCCCATTCCCACGCCCATGGGAATAAGAAGGCCGATTTTTTGTGAGCTTGAAGAGTCCACATCAAGAAGGCAAAGCAAGCCTGCTCCAATCATGCACATGACAGCACCAAACACAGCAAAAGGTTTGACGTAGCGTGTTATCTTGCATAACATAGCCGATGAGAAGGAGAAAAGCACCACGGCAATAATAAGAGGTAACAAATGGATACCCGATTGCCAGGCGTCAGCGTCATGAATGACTTGGAAATAGACTGAGAGATACAAAATCGCAGAGATGAAGGCGGCGAAAGATCCGAAAAGAGCAAAAGCCGCCGCTTCGATCTGGAACACTCGAAGCACTTCCCATGGCAACATTGGGTTTTTAGAGAAGCGAAGATTCCACACGAAAAAGACAATGGTCACAACACCTCCAACAACAAAGCAAGCAATCACTGCAGCAGAGTTCCATGCGTATTCACCGCCAGCTCCAAAAGTCAAGGCCAAAAGGAAAACCACCAAGCCAGCAGAAACAAGAACGACTCCAGGATAATCAATCAACTTGAGCTTTTGTCTGATGCTGCCCTTAGCCTTGGGAGGGTTGTACACAAGGACAAACAACAAGAAGGCAGCACCACCCACGGGCAAATTGATGTAGAAACACCATCTCCAAGAAACATGTGACGTGAAAGCTCCTCCAATCAAAGGGCCCAATACAGAGGCAACAGCGAAAACCATACTTATTATGGCCATACCCATGGGCCGCTTGTGAATTGGGAGAATTTCGGTAATGATGATAAAGGCAATGCTTTGAATACCACCACCGCCAATACCTGCCAACACTCTACCTCCAATCAACACGTTCATGTTATTGGCAAGAGCACACATGAGCGAGCCAGCCTCAAACAAGACAATCGCAACCATCATTGTGACTTTGCGGCCGAAAATAATCGAGAGTTTGCCCCAGACTGCCAGCAAAACCGCCATACTGATGAGAAATCCCGCCGAGAGCCAGCCAATCTTGTCAAAAGAGTGGAACTTGTTTCCCACCGTGGTCAACAATGTGGCAATAATAGTTTGGTCCAAGGCAAAAAGGAAAAAGGCACAAAAGATGGCCATAAAACATAGGATAAGCTCTTTGCCACGGAGATACATGTCTTCTCGTTTTGTTCCATCGCCTGCGTCACTTTCAAAGTAAGCTTTGGTGGGTTTTTCTTCCGTGGGATCAGCCATGTTGTCTTCACCTGATAGATCCTTATGAGAAATTTGCTGATTAATAAAATTAAAATTCCTTATTTTTGTCTTTGTATCCACGATATATATACCCCAGCCGTGCTAGACGTGGTTTGTGTTAACGCCGTTTAAGCGCTATGCATGGTGCGGTTTTGACATCTCTAGAGACAGATACGTTGCTACATATGCAATTTCAAACCTTTTTTGCTGTAAGAGTGACATTGTAGTCGTAAATCGTATCGCTAGTTCAACTAGTTGTGTCTGGGCCGTTTCCTTTGTCTTTGGTCTTGAGTTACCCCAAATTTGTTATGTTCGCCATCCTATGCGTGTCGGTGCCGTTTAAGCGACTGTGCATGATTCTGAGGATTCATGACTTACGAGAAACAATGAATTTCCATTGCAAATCGGTCCTCTCTTAAGCGAATTTCTAATCCATTTTCAGACCCATTCTAGTTATTCTTGGGCAATTGGTTCATCCCTGAAGATGTGTTCCGGCTCTTCCGTGGGTGAACCTACAATATACTGATTATTTTCCATTCTGCAATTGGCCAATTCAGTTATTCAATACAAACCAAGTCCAGTTAAATACTGCAGCGAAAACACGCGGTGTCACAATGTGTGTAATGAGAAGTGAATGTGGTAAGGCAAATTTAACACTGCTGAGGTCCAATTCTTTAAGATTTTAATGTTTAGTCGCGGCTACATTTGGCCACTGTAACTGTTTTTTCTGTTGCTAATTCAGCCTACATTATTCTAGTGAAGGACAAAGAGATGGTTCCTAGAAGTCGCCTCTCGGTACCTTAATCCTGTTTTGGGAGGTGCGAGTATGGCGGAAAGCCGTATACGGAGATTATATAGATAACCTTCGCGCCGTCTTAACTCCGTATCCGCCTCGCCCGTCCGTATGCCCGTCTATTCGATCCGTGCGGAAATTGTTATTTCATTAATTATTATTATTCCATGAAATTCGCATGCACCTTCTTCCCAATACAACACTCGTAAATCACGACGAGAAACAAAAAAAGTTGGTTCAAAAAAAAATAATAAAAAAAAAACACTGTAGCATGCTGAGATGCAGAATTTATGCTCTGAAAATATTATGACATCCATTATGTCTTCTGCGACGTTGCGCTTGCTCATTTTTTTGAGTTTTGTGCTATGTCTGTACCAGGTCACTTCCCTCTTTTTCGTTCTGTCTAGTCTAGCTTTCTTCTTCTAATGTCTCTTGATCTCCTTCTTTGCCTCTCTTCTTGCCATAAAAGTTGTCTAGTTGCTCGTTTGATTTTGGAATTATGTCCATTGACTAGTTTCTCTGATTCTGTGGTTAATAGTGTTGATCAGTTTCCTTTTGATCTGGAGTTATATACTTCTATCGGTTAGTTTCTCTGATCAGGATTTTTCTGTTGATTAGTTTACTCAGATACTTACATAGATTTTTCTGTTGATTAGTTTACTCAGATACTTAAGACTGTTCAATTGATACAGATGTTTACTCAGATATTTCGATAGTTTCTTTGAACTGATACTATTTCTACTGATTAGTTTCTCTTTGCTTCTTAGTGATTCTATTGATTAGTTCTTTGATCTAAGTTTTTCTATTGATTCGTTTCTACTTCTATCGATTAGTTCCCTCCCTTCATTCTTGCCTCTGCCGCACGGGCCCTTTGCTCTCTCATCAATCTCATTTTCTGTACATCGCTTAGGCCACTAGTAGAAGAAATGGGTGGTTTTTTACCTCCCCCTACGGTACCATTCGCGGAGTAGGTAGGTTTCTTCATTTCGAGCTCTGTCTTCTTCGCCAACTCTTCCTCGATCAACTTCCTCGTTTCCTTTTGCCGCTGGGCCTTTTCTGCTTCTTCCTCCTCTGCAATTTCACTGCTTGTTTTTGCAGGTCCCACTTTAGCCAAGTTCCAATCGCAGTAGTCTTCACCTAACGTGCTTCGAGCAATCTGGAAAGTGCTCTTGACTGTGTTAGTAGAGGATACTTGGGCTGCGGTTTTTCCAAACAGGTTTTGCTGCGTTGGGTCTGCCTTGAGATTGACCAACAAAGCCTTTACCATATGGTGCAAGCCTTGAGATGCAGCAAAATGCAATGGCGTTGGCGTATTGGCGTACTTCATTTCGGGTGTCAATTTGAAGTTGGCATCTAGCGAGTTCTTTTTGAGGTAGTTCACCAAAAGCGGCACTTTGGATTTCTTGATGAGCGTGACAATCTCTTCTGTGTGTACATCAGAGGGCGACTTCTTTTCAGGTTCCGGTGTTTTCGACGGCGATTTCTCAACCACTTTTTTCTTTTCCACCTTCCTTTCTGCTGGAATGCCTACCACCGCCAAGTACGATAGACGAGCCCACGCCTTCTTCACTTCGGACAACGTGGCTCTTTTCGTTGTGAATGGGAACGTTTTGATTCTCTTATCATTATTATGCACCACGGCTCCTTCGTAGCCCACCAATATCTTTCTGTTTGCTGCGCCATTGGCCCGGATGAAAATATGCTCTGCCTTGTCCACATGTTCTTTCCAGGAGGCCAAAAGCTCCCTCACTTCTTTTTGCAAAGCTTGTTCATTGTACCGCCGGATACTGGAACCAGCAGAATTGGCTTTGCCTCGGGCATTGTCCGAAGCACTCTGCGATCCACCTTGCTTGCGTCTGGTTGTGTATCTGTGGAAGGTTTTGGACTGAATCACGTGGACCATCTGCTCTTGCCTTGATTCACGGGCATTTTTGGCGTTACCCTTGATGTTTTTCGGACTATGGGAAATGACGGCACCAGCGAAATGCCCTCCTCCGATCATAAGCAAAACAGATATCCCCAGTTTAGTTGGCTCCAGCCGGAACCTCTGCAACTCCTCTAGAATCGTGCCCTTCTGGAGACTGTCGTCGGAGAATAGCGTCTTGTATACGCCAAACGCCTTTTCATTCTCGAGAAGCAGCGACTTCAACAAGACAAACGGCGAGTGGTTATTGATGTAGCTATTCTGTTCATGCTCGTCTTCTGCTGTGGCCAATTTCTCAAATACCGTCGGCAACGCCTGCAATTCCTTCAGTTCTTCTGGATCGTTTTCGGACTCGGAGTCTTCAGATCCAGAAATGCTCTCCACTGACTGAGTTTCCACAAGATGGTCGAAATCTGCCTCTGTCAACGGCTTCTGGCCCTGTGCAAGAAGCTTCACATTCAAGCGGTGGAAATCGGATTTGAAATGGGCCAACCGCTCGTTTTGATCTGCCTCCGGAGCAAATGTCAAGCCGCACGTATTACACCCGCTTAGACTTTTCACTTGTGTCGGAAGAGATTGGGGCAGAGGTTCGGCGACGACATTGATGGGAGCCACAGGGCCATTCACCACTTCTAGAGAGGATGCGACATTCTCAGGGAGCTTGTAGATGCAAAGATCGTCTTTGGTGAAAGAAGACATTGTGGTAGCCTTGGTGGAATATGATGCGAATGTGCACTCCATATATGTACCAGTTGCGATAGAAGAGTGGCGACAAAAAATAAAATAAAAATAAAAATAAAATATAATAACAAAATGATAACATTGTGATTGGGATTGACACTAGTTACTGGAACTAGCAAAAAAATACGTAAGTCTTTGACTTGTCCCATTGGCTTGGTTGGCCATTGCGATTGCTTATTTCTAGCAATGCTTTATTAGTTCTCTTTTTAGTACATAGAATAGAATGGCTCTGAATGTGGCGCCCGTAATCCAGCAGGCATGCAATTTTGGTGGCAAATGTAGGCTCCTTCGTAAACAAGCTCGAATAATGGAATTTTAAACGCCTGAAGAGAGACAAAATTCAAGTCACAAGACGTAAAAGCTACAAAAGCGTAACACCATGGTTTGGCTTGCTCTCAGGCTTGCCTTACCTTTAATAAATTAGCAGGTATTGTCGACTGAAATTACGTGCGGCTTGTGATTTACCGGAGGGCGATAACAAGCTGAGAATTTTTTTTTTTTTTTTTTTTTTTTGTGACTCAAATCGTAGTCTATGAAAACAGAGCCAGCATGTGGCAAAACTACCAATTGCAACGTATTTTTTGTTCATGTTTTATTTCAGGGAGTATTGATGTACTCATCTAGTGATTGAGCAATTTTACCAGAACGTGTTTGCCCATACGGGAAGACCATATTCTTCCAGCAGAAAGAAGTAGTGTCCTTTCGAAAGTACGCTTGACTATTTACAAATGTGATTGCATTTAAACATGGCAACATCTACTGGGAGCCAATACGATGGCACTCCTTCAAGAAATGCTCGATTTTCTCGGGCTTCATGAATGGGTGGGTGCCGTGGCCAAAGTTGATGATATAGTTTTGTTTTCCTCCGCCAAATCCCTTGATCATCTGCTCAACCTTTTGCGTAATCACCTCTTCGGTGCCGTACATGATTCCAGGGTCCAAGTTACCTTGCAAGGTGATTCTTCTAGATCCCACAACTTTCACTGCATCCTCCGGCTTGTAAAGCCAGTCCAAAGAGACAGTGTCGTAGCCGGATTCACACAAGTCATCTAAAGCGTACCAAGCGCCCTTTGCGAAAACGGTGAGAGGAATCTTCTCTTCAACACCCAACTCTTTCAAGCGCAAAGGCAATTTGGAGGCGATTTGACGCAAGTATGGCAAACAGAACTCGGCAAACTCGTGTGGACCCAACTCACCGGCCCACGACTCAAACACTTGCAACATTTGAGCTCCTGCAACAACTTGCTGGGCCAAAAACTCAATGCATGCATCTGTGATGGCCTGCAACAACTTATGGGACTCTTGTGTGTACTCGTAGAGCCATTGTTTGGCAAAACGGAACATCTTGGAGCCCTGGCCCTCGGTCATATACACAAGCAAAGTCCATGGGGCGCCGCAAAAACCAAGCAAAGGCACTCTTCCATTCAACTTTGTACGGGTCAAAGTAATGGCCTTGAACGCCCAGTCCAACGAGGTCAAAATGTCTGGCTTCATCTGGACGCGAGACAAGTCTGCGGGCGAACGCAACGGGTCCACGAAAACTGGGCCCTTTCCCTCGATCATTTCGATCTCAAAGCCCATGGCCTGTGGAATCACCAAAATGTCAGAGAAGATAATCGCAGCGTCGATGAGACCGTTGAAATGCTCAATGGGCTGGATGGTGATTTCGGCAGCAATCTCGGCATCACGGCAAGTCTCGAAAAAGTCTCTTTTTCCCTTCACCACATGGTATTCGGGCAAATATCTGCCTGCTTGGCGCTAGAAAGTTAGCCACAGAAAACGGGGCACAAAAGACTGGATGAACATACCATGATCCACACGGGCGGTCTCTCGACCTTTTCGCCACGAGCGGCTCTCAAAATGAGATCGTTTTTCAATGGAGCAAAAGTCATTGATAACTATACGGTAACTAATGCGCTGGGTCTAGACATGCGAAGGTCTGGATGTACGGGTGTACTGTCGTAGCTGGCAAGAAGAATTGGGAATGCAGGGGAATAAAAAGGGAAATAATGGAGAAGGATTTATGATTTGCTCTGTTTTGAAATTAAAATATTGTGGGTTTGCTTGGATGGGTTTATGAGTTTGTTTTATCGTGTCGTATAATCTATGGCATTTATGCGAGGTGGATCATGCAAGCTACAATAAATGAACTAGGGTAAATACAAATAGGGAATACAAATAGGGAATACAAATAGGGAATGCAAATAGGAAATAAATAAGGGATACAAATAGGGAATGCAAATAGTGTAAATACTAATAGGGAATATAAATAGGGTAAATACGAATAGGGAAAGTATGGACAATATGAACTCCAACTAGAGTTGAACTCGGTTAATTACGTAGCTCCATATACCACGATGTTGTAATCGGTTCAAAATTACAACTCTGGTAAGACGTGTAAGTGGAAGAACTGCCATGCTTTGCGAAATTGCCTTGTTACAAAAAGGCTTACGTTTCAAAACTCTGCGATTATACCTTCCAGCAGTAATTGGCACTGAAGTTTCTATAGAGTTATAACCTGCCCACATATCTTAGATTAATGAGTCAGCCTTACATTACAACTAGACCCAAACTGGCAGACCTCACCAAAAAAAAATAAAGAGCAAAAAAACCTTAAACACCTACATTAACTCTTGAAGCACATACTTCCAACTCCACTTATCATGCTGGCTCAATGCCTGCATGGCCAACTGTGCGGCTGGCTGTGGAGGTACGGGTGTCGCGGCCTCACTACTAAACTATCCCGTTCCATCTCACAACACCAACCAAAGTCCATGCCTCCAGCCAGCGTGAATTCGGAGCAGAACCCGAGCGTTCCCAATTCTCCCAGCGCTCACAAGCCCCCCAGAAGCCAGCTGGCGCAATCGGCGCCGCTGCGCGCCAACTGGTTTGTGCGCTTTTTCCGGTCGGTTTTTGGCTACAGAAAGACATCCTTGACGTTTTTGGTGGCGCTAGTTTTCGCTGCCACGCTCCTCTTGTCGTGGGCGGACTCGCTGTTGGACTTCTCGGTGGACATGCCGGCTGCCAAGCACGAACAGGCCGTTTTGCTGAGTCTGTGGGAGTCGCTCCAGAAGATTGCTAGAACAAAGCACACATACACGTCGGAGGGCAACGACGAGGTGCACGCGTACCTCGAGGCGCACATTGCGCTGCTTGTGGCCAAGAAACCGTACATGGAGCTCGACACCGACAAAAACGGCACCCGCCGCGTGATGTTCGACGTCAAGTACTTGTCGTATGACTCTGTCTCCTACTACGAGAGCAACAACTTGGTCGTTCGTGTCAACGGCTCCGACCTGTCCTTGCCAGCGCTCTTGGTGAGCGCACACTATGATTCTGTCCCCACATCTTACGGTGTGACGGACGATGGAATGGGTGTGGCGTCTATGCTTGGCTTGCTTGAACACTATTCTTCCGTGTCGCAACCAAAGCGTACCATCATCTTTAACTTCAACAACAACGAGGAGTTTGGCTTGTACGGCGCCCAGGCGTTTTTGGCCCATCCGTGGTTCTCCCAAATTGCCTACTTTTTGAATTTGGAAGGCACGGGCGCCGGAGGAAAAGCCATCTTGTTCCGAGGCACAGACTACGGCATTGTGCGCCATTTTTCCTCGGTGCGGTTCCCCTTTGCGTCCTCCTTGTTCCAGCAAGGATTCAACAATAGGCTTATCCACAGCGAAACAGACTACTCGGTCTACATCAAGGCTGGGCTTCGTGGTCTCGATTTGGCGTTCTATAAGCCCAGAGACATTTACCACACCACACGTGACAGCATCCAGAACACCAACATCAGGTCCTTATGGCACATGTTGTCTTCTTCTTTGGACTTTGTTGAGCACATTTCATCTCAGACTATTGACTTGGACGAAGAGGTGCACGCAGAGGCAGGCAAAAGAGATCTTGCGCTATACACGTCATTCTGGAACCACTTTGTCGTGTTTTCTGTATCACAGGTTGTCTCGGCGAATATTGCTTTGTTGGTCGTTGTGCCTGTGGCTTCTTTGCTTCTTTTGTTCATCATTTTCCGCTGCAATAAGGGCTGGGGCTTCAACTTTGTCAATGCGATCAAGTACCCTCTCTCTTTGGTGGCGTCTGTTCTTGTTTTAACTTTTGTTTCCCAAGTGATTCTTGTCCCATCCAACCCATTCTTGGTCAATAGTTCCATTGGGCTTCTTGTGGCAACGTTGTTCTCGTTATTTTTGCTTTTGAATTACATTGTCTTGAACGGACTCAATCTTGTTTTCAAGCCATTCAAGGGCCATCAACACGACGAAAAGTTGATTGTCATGTGCGAGTCCTCTTTTCTTACATGGATCCTTTTGTTGTGGTCTACGGTTAAGCTCTCACACAACAAATTTGGCGACGATCACACAGGTGAGCTTTTCATTCCCATTTTGTTCCTGCTCCAAGCCGTGGCTTGTTTCCTCGGCTTTTTAGGATGGTGTTTCAAACCTTCAAAGAAAGTGAAAGTTTCCCGTGAAGAACATCAGCCTTTGTTGAGCTCTAATGGGCTGAATTACGGCACCCAAGACGACGATGACTCTTTTGCGCCCTCTTCCTCCCTTTCCTTGCAGTCTGGTTTTAGCGAGAACTGTGAAGTTCATGAGACAAAATCTTTCAGTTACGATTGGTTAGTACAATTTCTCGTCATTGTTCCTATTTCGTCTTTGATCATTTTCAATTCTGGATCGCTCATATTGAACGGTCTCAACAAATCTGTACAAGAGTCTTTATCTGCACAAAACCTTATTTACAAATTCATCCAGATCTTTGTTATTGTGTGGTCCATTCCATTTTTGCCATTCATTTTTAAGTTAAACAGAATTATTGTTTTGGCATTGTCTCTTGTTTTGTTGTACGGATTCTTCGCTGTCAATATTACTGATGCTTTTAATGATGCAAACCCATTGAAGTTGCGTTTCTTGGAGACCATCTCAATGGACACGTCGCCTCCAACCAATCTTGTCACCGTTAGTGCTAGGCTGATGGATGAGGTCAAGGATATTTTGGAAGATATGCCTTCGCTCAAAGACTCCAAGAAAGAATTGAGTATCGATGCACTCGGCGACGGTATGCTGCTCTATTCATACGAGACTCCATTGATCCCACATCTTGTTCCTGGTGTGAAGAACTTGACAGATTACTTGTCTATTGACGTTTTGAAGGATTCTTCTTCAGTGTCGGACTCTCCATTCGGCTTGTTGACTGGCGAGCTTAAGATCAATGTGCCAAGAAATAGGAATTGCAAAATCGATTTCAACATGTCTAACACTGTGATCAAGGTCTCAGACACCAAGTTCATGGAGTCCAAGAGGTCTCCAGTTAGAACTGTTATTGTCTACAATGAAGACAAGTACGAAAATAAAAGTTCATCCGTCATTGGTGCTGGCGTTCCTGAAGGATTTTCCAGAGACTCCAAGGGCAACTCTGTTTTCAAGGATATGGACGGTATCAGTCAATTGCAATTGAACAAACTCAACTGGGACAAGCCTTATCATATTGGGTTCCAGTGGGTGCCTGAGATTGTGGAGAGCGAAAGCGTATGGTCTGAGAAAATCAGAACCAAAAAGTTGGGAGTCAACATCGAGTGCTATTGGGGAGACTTGGACCAGTTGGCAGAGAAGGACAAGGCCGGAAATCCCGTTGTTCAAGACCGCGTGCCTGCTTTCGAAGAGCTTTTGCATTATTCCCCAAGTTATGTGAGTTGGGCGAACAGGGATAGAGGCATGGTTTCTGTAACAAAGTATATTGAGGTTTGAGACCCAAATAATTGAATAGAGTTTTTGATATGGAGGATATGTAGATGCTATCTTTACATTGAAAGTGCAAAAAATATGAATGTGGAAAGTAAAAAGAAATGCGATTTCTGTGGATCGAACACAGGACCTTCAGATCTTCAGTCTGACGCTCTCCCAACTGAGCTAAAACCGCGTAGAACCCATGCCGGGACTCGAACCCGGAATCTTTTGATTAGAAGTCAAATGCGCTAACCATTACGCCACACAGGCTATTTCTGAACGTTATTATTGCTGGTCTATATTGAGATTTTATGTTTGTGTTTGACGTGATTTCGAAGTTTAAGGTGACAAATTACCTATGGCTATTCCATGTGTACGTGTGAACTGTGTCGTCAATAGAATTATATAGAAAATTTTTGGGCTTTCTTTCAGTATTGCCATTTTCTTTAAGTCTTTTGCATTCAACTACTTTCGCATTTTGTACCAATTTCTGCATTTCTGTGACATGAACATCCTTTTCTTATTATACTTTCTTGCTGTTGTATCAGCTTGGATAAATCCTATAACTATCGTAGGCAAAAGCTTTGTGGACAGCATATCTGGTGAACCTGTTTGTTTATAATTTTCACTTTGATCTAACATTTCTAACTAACTTCCAGTTCTACATCAAAGGCGTCGATTACCAGCCTGGAGGAAGTTCAGGTTTCACTGACGAATTCGATCCACTTTCAAACCCGAAAGTTTGCGCGAGGGATATCGCTCTTTTCCAGAAATTGGGAGTCAACGTAAGTTTTAACTTGAGCAGTGATTATTTTATTTCCTTTTACTGACTGTAGACTATTCGAGTCTATTCTGTGAACTCTCATCTTGACCATGATGTATGCATGTCACTTCTTGCATCTGCCGGAATATATCTAGTGCTAGATGTGAACTCTGCGTTACCCAATTTTCATCTCAACAGATATGAGCCTTGGACAACTTACAATGAAGAGTATTTGAGCAATGTGTTTAAGGTCGTAGAACAGTTTGCAGGCTATAATAACACTTTGGCCTTTTTTGCTGGAAATGAAATTGTCAATGACAAATTATCTGCTACTCATTCGCCTGTTTATGTGAAGGCTATGATCCGAGATATAAAAAATTACATCCTGAATAACCTTCACCGTCAGATACCGGTAGGATATTCTGCTGCAGACGATCTTGCTTATCGTGTGTCGCTTTCGAAATATCTAGAATGTGTGGATAAGGATCCTGCTGAAGCAGTGGATTTCTATGGTGTCAATTCTTACCAATGGTGTGGGAAGCAGACTTTCCGTACTAGCGGATACGATAGTTTAGTCCATGACTATCTGGAGTATACCAGACCCGTCTTTCTTTCAGAGTATGGCCACTTCTCGGCAAGTCTTTATTGTTTTTTCTTGAATACTTACTAATACCTAGGTATGGATGTAACGATGTGCAGCCAAGAGATTTTGATGAGGTTGCATCCATATACTCAGACGTAATGAACGCTGCTTTTAGCGGCGGTCTTGTTTACGAATTCACAGAAGAACCGAATAACTATGGCCTCGTGAAAGTTTTACCGAACAAAGATATCCAGTTGTTGCGTGATTTCACCCAGTTTCAGAGCAAGTTGGCTTCTCTTCCAGATTTATCAAAGACACAAGATATCGAACGAAAAAAAATGCAATTGAGACCCAATCCCCGCTGTGCTGAGAAATATTCCAACATAGATGTCTCTAAAGGCCTTCCAATCTCGCTTGCGGGAAATCTAATCCAGAAACGGGTCAATATAAAACGGGGAAAATTAGTGGAGGTGAGAAGCGTGGATGCGGTGTCTCCTTATAAAGTCATGGATGTCCAAGGAGGAACATACCTTGAACATCCTCATGTCGAGCTCCGGAAGCCAATCAACGCTAATTGGACATCGGGGAAAACGCAATCGCCTCCAGCGACAAATGGTATGTTTTTCCTGCTCTCGATTTTAGTCACTACTAACGAATAGGAGGAGATGGCCTCACTATGCTGTGGTCTGCTACATTACTTTCCATGTTGGTCGTTTGTGTCACTATTGCATAAATTGTATCGAAACCCAGATTCGTAATTAATGTAATGCGTTCTAATTGCTTGATACCAGCTCAAGTCATCTATGTACTGTTTCCTCTTCATTCAATTCCCCTTGAAAAAAGTGTCCGCAACGAGTAATCGTAGATTAAGACCGAACACTGTGGGTTTTTTAGTATTGGTGCCAAAATGATTGCCCATTCGTGGGGCAAAAGGCTGGATATTTTCTTGGTTTCCTCTTCCACACTGAACCCACAGTTCTTGCATGTGTGCATGACTTTGGGAGCTTCCTTGACAATGATCGTCAAGTATGGAACCATCGACAAGTATTCTAGGAACTGATCAAAAGCGTTAGGGGCCTTTTTCACCCATGGATCATCCACCTCCTCGTCTTCCTCTTCAATACAGCTCAATTTCTTGTCGTCATGCTGATGACTATAGCTATTGAACAAGTCGAAATTTGTAAGCACGATTTCCTTCAAGTTGCGGTAGCCACCTTGTCCAGAACACACCAACTTGAAAAAGCTATTGTACTTGGAAAAATCAAACTTCAAAGCCTGATCCGATTGGTCCATAGTGTAGAAAATAGATGAGCTGATGTCTATACTAAGACGTCGCAAATGGTCGTTCAGCTTAATGAAGTCAATAAGCGACAAATCTGCGCCATGGCGAATATTCTCCAACAGCAAAGACGTGGTTTTGGCAAATAAGTCTGTGCATTCGTGCTTCTGGCCTGGTCTTCTTCCATCAGTGTATATGCATGCTGTCAGAACCAAGGCTTCGACATTGACTGGTTTTGGAAGATTTTCGGCAGATAGTCTGGCCTCGTTGAGAAGAAAGTTGTTGAGCTTGAGTTCCATAAACTGGTCAAAAACACCCAAGAATAATAAGATATGGCCCAACTTGAACGGGATGTTCCACCCTGATTGTGCAGTGAGCACTAGTTTCGCCAAAGTTCGTGTGGGCTTTGGAGATCGGAAACGGTGCTTTATGCTGGAGAAGCTTTGCAAAATGTCTGTTGGGAACTCGAACAGAGGAGCAATCTCCGTGATCTTCACTTCTTGCAACCCGTATGCCTCGTTGAGGAAGCATTTGAGTTGGGATACAAAACTCTGGTATGCGGAGATCCCTTGGCTCAGACAATCTACATTGTACGTTCCAGCGATTTGAGTCAGGCTCGTCGCCACATCATCAGACGGAGGATTGATGAAATGGACGGAGCGTATGTAATTTATGCGAGAGCTTGGGGCACTGGAGCTGAATCTCAACGAAAGTGATGCTTTCTGGGGTAAATGTGCATGGGCAAAACGGAGGAATTGGGACGTTGAGTGGAAGCAGATGGAATGGTACAAGAAGTTTTTGCTCACGAGGTTATTGAACTTGGAGCAGACCAAAGCCAACAGTAGGAGGTCAGACACGTTTTCAGCAACGTAGCCAAAGATGTGCAAGAGAATCTCATATGGAAGCGAGTGCAAGTGGAGAAGAGGATACTTTGCTCTTTTGACGGGCGAAACCACCTTTTTCCGGCCCATAAGCTGGTATTTCATCATGTTCAGGCGAATTTCCAAAGTGACGGTAGGATGAGATTCTAGTTGTCGACTTTCTTTTTGGCCTAATGTAGAGAAGCTTCGACTGTAGCCAAGATGCGCGGTGACATGGAAATGCAGGACCATCTTAACTTTTAAGTACTACTAAAGAGAAGATGTGAAAATTAACTTCTGCTAAAGAAAATGTGAAAATTAACTTCTGCTAAAGAAAAATGTGAAAACGATAACTCACGAAGAATATCAAACGGTAAGATTATTGAAGCATCAATCGTTCTAGTCACGTTAAGTTGAGTAGTGTTACCTTTAAACGGGAGGATATACGGAAACACCGATTTGTGGCATAAAAATAGCTGCAAATATTCTTGACATTCTTCTCTTTGAGCCTCCCACCTCTACCGTCACCAATGATTAGGCCTTGACCCATTCACGATATCAGGTGTCCCCAATAAACGGGATGTACGGGTGTGATCTTCTGCGCAGAGCCATAACCTACATCTACGTCATTTACCTTCTGGACAAAACACCTTACTATGGCAGATGACCAGCGGAGGCTTCTAGAGCAGCTTATGGGCAAAGAGGCGCTCATATCTCCGCAAGTCCGGCGGAAAGATATCGACTTCACCAGCAGCAGAGTGTGCAAAGCATTTTTGGTGGGGAACTGTCCCCACGATCTTTTTGCGGGAACAAAACTCAACATCGGCAAGTGTCCGATGCTACATTTGGAAAAGCACAAGCTCGAGTACGAGTACCGCACCAAGCAGAAAGGCGAGAAGTTTCCCAACATAGAGTACGAGTACTACACCACATTGCAAAAGTACATTAGCGAGATAGACTTCACCATAGCCACGGCACTTCGACGGTTGGAGCACACGCCGGAGGAAAAAGCCAAGATCGCCGAGGTGACCAAAGAGTTGGATGCGCTCGACACAAAAATCGGCCTCATGACGCAGGAGATCCAGTATTTGGGTAAGTGCAACGAGATCCAGAAGGCTTTGGAGCAGAATGTGCAATTGGAGTCTCTCATGGCGGAAAGAGAGGTTCTCGCCGAGAAAGCGCAAACCATCACGGAAAACATAGGCCAGTTCTCGCAGCAAAAGTTGCAGGTCTGTGAGGTTTGTGGCGCCTACTTGTCTCGGTTGGACAGCGACCGGAGATTGGCAGACCACTTCATTGGCAAAATCCATTTGGGCTATGTCCAGATGCGAGTCTCCTATGAAGAGTATAAGAAAAAATATAGTACATGATGGGAAGGGCTGGGTATAGAGAAAAGAAATATAATATAGCGACTTGTATCTGACGACTCACATATGAAAGTACGAGAGTAGGATGAATCGCATTACTGGGGCGACTTGGATGATACCAAGAGAACTTGATGACTCGAGTGATAGAACTGCATTTATATCGAAGGACTATTGCATGGTACTTGAACCTTATATACAATCTTTATCAGTTACTCTTGCTTCAACTCGTCAATTTCAACCTTGACATTCCCCACCTTCTCCTTCGAAACATAGCCAAGAGCGCTCAATCTATCAGCCAAAATTGGATGGTTATCATTGTACGCAGAGTACAACCAATCAGTATTCAAAGAGCTCAAGTTCTTGGTGGAAAGCTTGATGAGAGAAGAGGCCAATTCCTCGGTGTATCCTTGTTCCTTTGCGTAGGCATCAGCCTGGTACTCATTCTTTCTCACCAAAAGATTGTTGGCAAACTGCATAAGACAGTTTACGGGAGTGCTGACGTAGTTGAACAATGTGAACGCAATGAAAGGTGGATAAACCAGCGAGAAACCGAAAGAGTGAAACAAAGACTTGTTGGTCAAGAACGCAGAGAAAAGAATAAAGGTCACAGCAACTGAAGCTTGACTCACAAGAAGCATTTGGGGCAAGTGGTTCAATTTCCAGTGGCCAATTTCATGGGCCAAAACAGCGACAGTTTCTTCGGTAGAGTTGTGTTCAATTAACGTGTCGAAGAGGACAATTTTCTTACTCCAAGGTAAGCCGACGAAAAATGCGTTCGAATGAGCACTCCTGGTGGATCCGTCCATAACAAATAACTGGGAGAGAGGGAACTTGTTTCTGGCAGCTAACGCTTCGATTGCGGTCTTCAATTCACCATCCTCAAGAGGAGTGAGCTTGTAGAAAAGCGGAAGAATCAACGATGGAGCAATGGTCATGAAAACAAGTTGCACAACCAAGACAAAAGCACAGGCATAAGACACAAACGAAACACCAAAGTAGTCAATAATCTTCAAGAATCCATAGATGACGGGGGTGCCCAAGGTAACCAGAAGGAAAGTCAGCTTGATCAGATCAGTAATCCAGACCTTCAAAGTGGACTTGTTGAAGCCAAATCTCTCCTCCAAAACAAATGTCTTGTAGTAGGAAAAGGGCAAAGACTCCAACGTCGAAATAAGAGTGGTGACAGCAAAGAAAACCAACGATTGGCACATGATTCCAGGGCCAAAAAAGCGGCCAATCACCGATGCCTTGGATAACGAAACACACAAGGAGCCAGTCCAGCCCCAAAGACGCGGCAAAAGGTCCAACTTGATGGTGGCAAGATCTTTGACCAATTCCACCGCATCAGAAAAGAAACCAAAACGCTTGGTGGCACGCGAGTACTCCTGAGACTTCAAGAAAGTCTCACGTGTGATTTCTTGCTTGATTGACGCTGGTGGCTGCGTTCTTTTGTACACCTGGTATTGTCTGTAGTTGATGTAAGTTTCAAAAGCATACTTGCCCACCAAAAGAGACGTGACGATAGATTTCCATTCGAATGCGGAATTGTCTAGGAAAGACAAGGCCTGGTTGTTAGAAAAGAATGATAAAGAAGAAACGGGAAACATACTCCGGCAAAGTTCATGGTTTAAGTTTGTTGAGAGTAGTAGAAGCGCATTTTGAACAGGTGTAGCAATTTGTATGTAGGAAGAGAAGCAAGAACGAAGGAAGCAGTCCAAAAGAAAGAAAATGGGAAATAGGAGGGAAATAGGAAATGGGAAGAAAAAAGAAGAGATGATGAAGAGGAAAATATATGTAAAAGACCCGGCTCAAATAGATTGGCAAAGCATATAGATATACTCATGACGCTCACTATAGACTTTTCTCAATACACTCTATAGCAGAGAGGGGAGGGAACCTCATCTGAAAACGAATATTTAGGAAGCCTGAAAGCATAATCCCAGCTTGGATTTGGTGAAAAACATTGGACGGATCTGAAGAATAATTTGAGCTAAGGGCTAATTAATGATAGAAAGGCTATGGCATAGAAACAAAGGCATCTCGGTCGGAAGAGTTCCGATTGAAGCCTAAAGCACTAGAGAAGAACCAACTAAAGTGGATTTTGACTTGTGTATTAAGGTTTACCGAGTTGCTGGAGAGAAAAGTCTAGTTCTTCCACGAGGGAAGCATATCAGTTATCAGTATTACTAAGTCGCTATATTGCCTGCTTCGTATGCCATTTCTTCGCTATTTGTCTCCTCGTTTTGGTTCTTTAAAAGCCCCAGTGAAATAATACTGCGGCATGAAAGATAACTCCGGCCACCTTCAATTTTACGTTTTCATCAACTACATTTCCCAGTAACTTTCGTGAAATGGTGAAAGTGCCATAGGACAACTTCATTGTATATTAGTGAAAAGACTATGATTAAGTAAAGCGTATGAAGACTTTGCACCTCCAATAGTTCAGATAAAATTAATGTCCACATGGAATACATCTCTAAACAATAGACATAGATTTTGCATGTTCAATTTACTAAATGGGAGTAAGGCGGATCCTTCCAGACACAATATGCACAATGTCCCCCCGTCTTCTGCAGATCACTATCTTGCGTAAAGCTTCTGTCGCTTCATGTAGAGCGTTTCTTTGCGTTACTATACAGATTCTTATAGGTGGGCCATTTATGGCTACGTAAACAAGACCCCATTGACGATGCAAGCTAAACATGTACGACGTTGGAGCTCATTGTCGTGCTGTTTGTCCTTTTCTGTGGTGTCGTTTGTCACACTACTCCATCTTATGGTCCATTTTCATCTTTCTGAAGAATTACGAGTTTTTGGAATTTGGCCTATTTTTGCTTTGCGGGTTTGCTTAGGCGAGGCTCCTGCTTGCATATGCTTGCGCCCAGGTGAAATTTCCATCTTGCTCCAACTTTCAATCTCGTGCAAAAGAAAATAAATTCAATAACACGAGCTTGGCCCGTCGATAATGCTTCTAGATCCAGCCGAAGCAACAATCGTTTTTGTCTTCTTTCTTTTTGTTTCCTGCAACTATCCAGTAGCTTATTGTGCCGTTGATGTGGACTCAAATTTTTCCCGCGGCCTGCACTAAAGAAACAACTTTTACCGCTCCGGTGCTAACAATGTATCAAAGCGCCTTGGGACCTGCAGGAAATATGCTGGCACCTCCACACCTCTCGTATCTTCTCCGCAGCGAATCTGAAAGCTGCAAACGAATATCCATAGTGGCGGGCCAAGAGCCGAACTGAAAGTCGAAAATACAACTAAGGCGAGCTTTGGCCGGCCCGTTGACGTTTGGGCGGAGATCATTGCCCGACATTCGAACATAACCGGGTATATGCGTCCTGCAGGGTGCCCTTGCTAATTTCGCCAATTTCAGCCGCGAAACCATCTGCGTCTAAATCGGGCGCCAGCGATATTTCTTCATAAGCATAATTAGCACCATCGTCGGACGCTGTTTCTTTCGTTGATTTTTGCCCCTTTCGAACCTCGAGGCTTGCCGCGCTCGTACATCTTCCCAGCCTTTCTCCTTTTATATCCGGCCCATGTCCGAATCGTCTCGGTCGATAAACCATAAGCTCAACGAGTTGTTGAGCAAAAGCAGTGTTTCCAAATCGAAACTCGATGTGGAACTATCCTTGAGCTACCTGGCCACATTGAGGGCCAACATTCTCGGGAAAGACAAGCAGGAAAAAGTCAACTCGATTGTTGTTCTCGCCAAACTTCTTGATTGCATATCTGTGTCTGGCTCTGAAGTCACTTCTCCACAATACACGGAAATCTTGGACGAAACCTTGTTCAACTCGTTGTTTTCGATTGTGTCCACGAAAATGTCCACGGAAACATACAAGGCCATCTTGAAAATCGCCTTGATCACCATTTTCAAGGGCCCCTACCCCCCTGATTTTGGAGACAATTCCATCGACGTCCACCTCCCGCTTTACAAGAGTCTCATCACGTATTTGGATGCGATCGATGTCATTACTGAAAAGCTTTACTTGTCAGACACTAAAATCCTCCTTAACTCTATCAAATTCGTCACTGAGCTCATAAATATTGCTTTGCGGACAAACTACGACCGCATCATCACCATTGCGGGCCGTCTCAAGCACGTCAAGTTCTTCTCCACCGTGGGTAACTTGATTGAGACCACAGATGCCCTGATCTTAGAAGCCATTTCTGCCTTGGAGAAGAGCTACTTCAACTTGAACGAGTATCTCAGAAAAACGAGATTCGACTTGTCCTTAGAATCTCACCAGGTCATGTTGAACAATTTGTTTATCTATTTGGACGTATCCTTGAACGAGTTTGGAACCCCGGCATCTACTGAGGAGTACGTCAAGGCAGGATTTACTTCCAATCCTCGCAAATTTGTCGTAGACAACTTTAGCATCTTGTTGGCTATGGATTTGAAGGTATTTTTGAAAGACCCTGTTATGACCTTTAAGAAGAAGTTCCACGAAGAGTTAATGATGAGCGACCATAAACGAACATTTCCTTTATACCTCTTCATCTCCAAGTGCACAGACCTTTGGCTAAGCACTTTCGACAACAAGGAAAAATACCCTCATATCAATGTGCATATTCTTTCGTGGGAGTTGATGATCTACTACTCTATGAATAACGCATTGGTGTTGTGGCAGGAGACTAAATCCCACGTGGAAAGGACAGAGGACATTGTTGGAATTGTGCAAATGTTGGTGGTAAATATCGATTTCTTGGAACACTCTTTGGCTACAAACGACAACATTGAGGATTGTCTTCAAGTATTCACTGCACGGACACCAGACGAGATTAGGCACGGCCAATTTTCCGAGAATAAGGCCGCCATTTCTTCAACTTGGGCACCTCGGTTTCAAGAGTTTGATCGCATTTTGGCTCAAGAAGTGTTTGATTTTGTGTGCGAGCAAAGAGCAATCCAGTTACTAAAAGGTTCGTGGGTTCACACAGAAGCCCATGCTGATTATCTTTTCAAGGGACATCGCAAATCTGGAGACGGCCCCAATTATTACTTTATTCTTTTGAGTCCTAACAGAAAATCCATCTTTTACAAGGGTTACGATGAAATCAGCTCTTTGAAACCGTCATTTGAGGAGATGGAGTCGCAGGCGATTGACCTTAAGCAAATTGCGGGATTCAAGTCGATAAAAATCGGAAACCTGGTTGGTGAAGAGGACCAGCAAAAAATCTCGTCGTTGGTGTCTGTCAAAGGTACAATTTCATACGAGAAAATCACGCTTTTGGACAGGAACCACAAGGCACTTTTGAGTTTCTACACTGACTCGCAAGATAATAAGGCGATCTGGCTAGATGGTCTCAAAATGTTAAAGGGAATCACGGACAAGAGAGAGCTTTCTGCCGAAACTTTCGCTCAAATCCAATCTTTGGTAGAGATCAGAAAAAGTACCCAGCTACTTGCGCTCGGAGACTCTCAGTTTGGCCAGGTAGTCATGGATTCTGACGAAGACGATGACGACGATGAAGACGACTATTACGATTTGGTTGAGTTGGCCACAGTTCTGAGCGGATTTCATTTTCTGTGACGTGTATGTAAATAAATGTATATTTCCACACTAGTAATGAATAGATATAGTGTGCAGGCGCGTGTCAGGCATCGCAAAAAAAAAGGCTCATCGAGTCCATCTATTATACACTATAATGGCCAAGGGAAAAGGAAAGGCAAAAACGCCCAAAGAAGATTTAATCTTGACTATCGATAGTGATTCTGAGGCAGAATTGCCTGTGCAAGACTCGGACTCAGAGCCTGAGTTGGAGCTGAAGAAAAAAGACGAGGTCGAACAGCAAGAAGAGGATCTCAATCCAGATTTCCAATTTTCTTTGGATGGCTTTGAAACCACCAATACCATGGACGGATGGGAGTTCCGTGTTACTGAGGAGACCCCGGCAAACAAAAAGAAGGATGTCAATTTGGACGAGATTTTGAGAAGAAGAGGTGGTTTGTCTGGTCTTATCGGAGAAGAAAAGGAAGACGAGAAAGATGAAGAAGAAAGCGAAAATGAAGAAGAGAACGACGAAGGTACCAACAGTGACGATGAAGATGAGTTGGCTATGGACGGTTTCGGTATGGGTGCGGAGGAAGACAACTCTGAGGAAGAACAGGAAGAAGTTGTAGACGAGGAAGAGGAGGAAGACAACAAAAGCTCAAGCGACGAAGAAAACGACGAGGACTCGGCTGAAGCCATAGCCGAGTTCTACGAAAAGGCCGAGTCTGACCAAGCACACAAGACATTCCAGTCACTCGACCTTGCCCGTCCTGTGTTAAAAGGATTGGCCAGTTTGGGATACACCAAGCCGTCGCCCATCCAGTCTGCCTCGATTCCCATTGCTCTTTTGGGAAAGGACATTGTTGCCGGTGCCGTGACAGGTTCTGGTAAAACCGCTGCATACATGATCCCCATTATCGAAAGACTCCTTTACAAGTCTTCTAAAGTGGCTTCGACGAGAGTGGTGATCTTGACGCCAACCAGAGAGTTGGCCATCCAAGTGTGCGATGTGGGCAAAAAGATCGGAAGATACGTCAACAACTTGACGTTTGGTTTGGCTGTTGGTGGTTTGAATTTGAGACAGCAAGAACAGCAGTTGAAGACCAGACCAGATATAGTGGTGGCCACACCAGGTAGATTGATCGACCACATTCGCAACTCCGCGTCGTTTTCCTTGGATGCATTGGAGATTTTGGTGATGGATGAGGCTGATCGTATGTTGGAGGAAGGTTTCCAGGTCGAGCTCACGGAGATTTTGACGTTGATTCCTAAACACAAGCGCCAAACCATGTTGTTCTCTGCCACAATGAACACCAAGATCCAGGACTTGATCCAGTTGTCTTTGAACAAGCCTGTCCGTATCATGATCGATCCTCCCAAAGCTGCAGCAACCAAGTTGGTGCAAGAGTTTGTGCGTATCCGTAAAAAGGATGAGATGAAGCCTGCATTGTTGTACTACTTGCTCAAGTCTGTTGATCCATCACAGCAGAGCCGTATAGTTGTGTTTGTCTCGCGAAAGGAAACAGCGCATCGCTTGAGAATCATCTTGGGTTTGTTGGGTATGAAAGTATCTGAGTTGCATGGATCTTTGACCCAGGAACAGCGTCTCAACAATGTCAACGACTTCAAGAACTTGACTGTGCCTGTTTTGATCTGTACAGATTTGGCTGCGAGAGGTTTGGATATCCCAAAGATTGAAATGGTTATCAACTACGACATGCCAAAATCGCACGAAATCTACTTGCACAGAGTCGGAAGAACAGCAAGAGCTGGAAGAGAAGGTAGGTCTATCACGTTTGTCGGAGAAGCTGCTGCAGACAGAAACATTGTCAAGGCGGCGATGAAATCTTTGGAAGAGCTGCAGTCTCAGCAAAAGGCCGTGTCTAGAAACGTGGACTGGCCTAAAGTGGAGGTGTATCATAATGTTGTCCAGGAAAAGAATGATACTGTGCAAGAGGTTTTGGAGGAGGAGAAACTGGCCAAAGAAGTTTTGGCTGCGGAGATGGAATTGGCCAAGGCCGACAATCTTATAAAATACGGTAAGGACATCCAGTCAAGACCAAGAAGAACGTGGTTTGAGTCTGAATCCGAGAAAAAGAAACGCCAGTCCTTGGTGATGCAGCAGTTGACCAAAGACAAGCACAAGCCCAACTCGAAAAAGAGAAAGATGCTCGAAGCAAGAAGTGACGGCGGTCGCATGTACAAAAAGACAACGGTGGACCGTGCCAAGACGCAAGGAAAGGCCAGAAACAGTAAAGGCGGGAAAAACAAGAGAAAGTAGAATGCATGCATAGACATAGTGGTTAATACATTTAATTCAGGAAAAACGAAACTGGAATCGTTGTAGTCTGATATTTTTGTTGGCATCTGTTGTTTTCTGGTAGACATGATAAGACATTCGCCTCAACTTACCAGAATTACTATTGATGGGCGCCACTCAACGAATTAAAATATACAATATAGTATTACATTCGTGTAACAAACTTCAGTATTAAAAGCTCGTTTCTAAAAGTTGGTGAATTTATATTGAACTTGTTCCAGGCAGAATCATTATCGCACTTTAATCCGAAACAACCCATGACCGATCCCATCACGTGACTAGCCTCATATGTCAATGTGGTCTCTAGACAAAAGATATCCATCTTTCCGATAATAGCCGATCCACTACTTCTATTCATTTCATGTTTTTCAGCGATTACAAGCTTCTAAGGTCCGACAATTCTGCTTCGAGCCCGCTGAAAATCGCCCTTCAGATTCTTGTTCTACAGTGTTTCTACTATTTGACGGCATTGGTTGTGTTTTACCTTGTATCTCTGCTAAATGGGTACGATTTCAATGTTGACTGGGTTTTCTCGTGGGAATTGATCGAGGCCGACAATGCCATGGGTCTCACGTTGTTTGCACTTTGGCTTTTTGACTCGCTTCTTTGTGTTTTCTTTGTCACTCTTATTGTGGGACGGTCCAAGCTAGCCTGGGATTTTGCTGTGACAGTTCACATTTTGAACCTTGTGGTGGTCTGGCTCTATACGGGGAAGTTCCCCACGTCCATTTTGTGGTGGTGTTTGCAAGTTTTGAGCGGAGCATGTTTGGTGACGCTATCCACATATTTGACAAGATGGAGAGAACTCAAGGACACGTTTTTTGACAATATGCTTGACCAGCAAGAATTGGGCGAGGTCCGCCATACAGAGTCGATTCCGATGACGCCCATGGCGAACCAACCGCTGTCTTAGCTGGTTGTGATGCTTACATGTTAGTTGTGTGTATATGTATGGATTCGTGGGCATGCGTATTGACTCAGACTTGGAATTGTATTGTAGAGCAATTATTTGTGACAGTTTGCTCGACACGTTGGTCAGAAAGCCAACTGTTCGTATTAGGGTTACCAGCCGTTTTATTAGCAGTTCCAGTCGTTTGTCTTGAAAGGACGTACTATCAATTCCCAGTCACACTCTAACTCGTCAGCGCATCATTTAAGAGACGAAGTAGGGACATTAGTTTAACTAAGCTACTAAAATTGCCCATGTAATGTCTGTAAATGTTTCCTCGATTTCAGGAGCAAAACTCATGCTTAGATCTGTCTCTGCTTGCATGTGAGATAATATGACTTCAAGTTCCGTTAGTAATCTTTTATTCAATCATGTTCATTGCAGGTCAGGAAGATCATGATTCTCATTTCTCCTCTCTCAGCCTGAAAACAAAAACGTCATCAATCTATCATCTTCATGTTAGGATTCGGAAACAATTCTTAGAGATTGTATGATATTTGCAATTGAATTTAAAAGTCAAATTATTCGTGGTGAAGATCTATCGTAGAATCAATATTGAAATGTTAGAGTGAGATCTATGGAAATCGACGAATTTCCATTGACTAAGGGATTTTACATACGTCATAATACCCGTTTCTTCGCCATCAAAATTATGAATTTACACATTTAACAGATTGCTGCCTTAAATTTGACCAATCTTTGTCAGACCCACAAGTCTCGATATCACCTCGCTTTTATTATACAGTTAATCACAACAACTACACTCCACTTCAAAAAAGCATAAACTAAAAACTACTTAGTTAAGGAGACGTAACAACCAGCTGCAAGCGAATTGGTCAACTGAGAAATCATTCTCGGTGGATAAGTGTCTGGTTCCACATCATGGTCCGCAATGATAGGGAACTCCTGGATCATTCTCGTGACAACATAACTAGCCTCGGTGATTGCAAACTGTTGGCCAAGACAAATACGTGGCCCACCATTAAATGGCAAATATGCCCAACCTGGCTTCAAACTCTTGTCATCCCATCTCTCTGGTTTGAACTCGGCAGCATCCTTTCCATAATACTTTTCATTTCTGTGGGTAGCAGAAACAATGTATCCCACGGCGTTTCCCTTTTCAATCAAGACCGGCTTGTCTCCGTCTGGACCACCACCTCTAGGCAAAGTGGTGTTTACATTTGCTTGACGGTAGTTGACAGGAACGCTAGGGTACAACCTCAATGTCTCGTTGACCACATTCTTCAAGTAAGTGCATTTCTTCAATGTTTCAAAAGTGATCTCGTCGAAACGCACATTGTCACCATATCCGAAACGCTCATAGATCTCAGCCTTGAGTTTGGCCCAGACGTCTGGTCTTTTGGCCAACTCGAAAAAGATGAAGGACATCAATCCGGCTGTGGTGTCTCTGCCAGCAATCATAATGTTCAAGAGCTGGTCACGCAAAACCTTTGGATCTCTGGTTTCTTTGGCCAATTCGTACAAAAAGATGTATCCATCGTTGCTTTCCTTTTCAAGCTCGTCTTGAGACATGTTAAGTGCCATATTCACGTAGTAGTCGGCGAAGTTGTGCACAACACGGTTACACCTAGTGAACTCCTTGTACAAAAATGGAATCGTCAAAAAATAACCTTTTTGTGTCCAGGCTCTGGTGGCACAAATAGCCTGGGAAATGTTGAAGCAGTCGTAGAATTCTTTTTCTCCGTCAAACGTTTCCTCCTTATGAATGCCAATTGACTCATCCTCCAACGTATTTGCCGAGTGCCCAAAAAGAAATTCGGTGGCCGTGTCAACTGTGAGCCTAAAGAAAAGTTCTTGAAGGTCAAAGGGCTGGCCATTATGTTTGCGAATGTGTTGGAAAAGCACTTGGAGATGTGTCTCCAAAGAGTGGAGGTGGCCCACTTTCTCTCTAGAAAAATTAGGTCTCAAAAGTGCTCTCGAGTGTTTCCATCCACTGTAGTCCAAGGTAAAAATACCGTCCCCCAACAAAGGCTTAAAGTGAGAATGGCGAATTCCTAACTTGAAGTCGTTAAATTGTGTGGCCAAGAGGGCTTTGTAGTTCTCGGGGTCTGTGGTAACGAACATCTCCGTGCCAGCAACCTTCACCATGAAGTTTTCTTCATCATCGTGCCAATATTTCCAGAGCTCTCTGAGCAAATATCCTTCCCTTTTGGCATCAAGAATCTCCCTCATCGGAAGACTGTTGATCCATCCAACAGAGGAGGTCTGGAGCCACTTTGCAGACTCAGCACCTAGTTTTTTGCGGAGATACCACTTTTTGCTGGTACGATAAGTATGGTAAACGACTAAAGTGAGTATCAACAATTCCGCATAGTAGAGAAACACATTGTCACTCAAATGCGAGGAAAAAGAGTCCCAAACGGTTTTCAATTCCAGTAAAAGCATCTCTAGTGTGGAAAGGTGGAGTTACGGCTGCCTAGCTCTTATTATAGTTTTATGAGATTGGCCAAAATCACATGAACTGGAGACCATACATCTCTCATAATGTGGAGGGGAACTGAAGACAAAATCACATGTGTGGCTCATGGAAACCTAGGACTCAGGTGTTTTTCCATTCTTCTATGCCACACCATAACTAGCTAATACAAGTATCAAGAGCAGATAATTCTAGTTCTGAGCAATTTTAACACTGCAATAACGTCTTCTTGTCGTCCTTGAACTCTTGTCTGGCCTGCGTCAAAGTGCGTCCCCGCATTTGGTGTGCATGCAGCAGAAGTGTTTCTCGCGCATATGTTTGCTGCGGATCCCTGATATCTCGAAGATTTACATTACAAAGAATGGTGTAGCTAGAATGAAAACTATCACTTGAAAACTGGTTTCGTGGGTGAAACTTCACATAAACTACTTCCGTAATCTGGTGGCTATGGGTTCAATATTCTGCATTGAACAATTTGCAGAAAGCGCTGGGAATCATACCATTATACAAAGTGAGGACTGTACTGAAGAGTTTTTGGGCAATCAACAACCTAATAAATCTTTTTTCTTTAAACTATTTCCTCATTGGGCAGTGGCAAAATCCTACTCGAATAGTCGTTAGTCATTAGAACCTTCACATGCAAGACTCTCGATATCCACATGCGAACGAAAACTTCGTTCTATGCAGAAATCCTTTACTAACATTCGTTCACCATTCATTGGGTCAGGGATCGTTGGGTTGAGGTGCTGATTGCACATGTAAGAAATTTTATATCGTTCATAGGGCCAGAATGGTTCTAATTATTTGTGTTCGGTCATGCTTATTTCTCCAGCAGTCCCCTCTTAAACGTAAGAATATACATCACTCATTGAATGACTGACTGTGTTAGGAGCACTTGCGGACATGGAAAACTACGACCCATGCCTTGAATAAGCTGCCATCTAATCTCAATTTTGAAGAATTCAGAGAAGCAATCTCCCACATTTGATTGAGATCTAGCGATTTGCTAATCAAGAAAGAATATCACAAAATGAAAGAGGACGATTTCAAAATCTGACCAGGACAATCGTTTTTTTCTTCCTTGATTTAATTCAAGATCGGTAGATCTGTTTAAAAAAAAACCATTGTTATTCCCTCATTGTACTAAAAGTATTCCCCCATTTTCCAAGATCTTTTAGGTGACTCTTGTTTCGACACTTGAGATGGACTCAGTTCGTATTTGGGAATTCATGTAGCAAGCGACAACATGGTTTGTTTTTGGTCCTAATGCTTCGAACTTTGGATTGGCATAAAAAATTCGCTGTAGAAGAATAAGTGAAGAAAACTGCCGCTTATAGCGACAACTGGTCATCTAATGTCCCTGATCTGTATGTCGTCAAATTTTATGCACTAATTTTCTATTGTGCGGCAGCTGCGCTAAAATTATGCAAAGGAGGGTCTTATCTGCATAGGCTTATTTTAATTTATAGATGGTGCATGAGGATTTCGCGCAAAATTTTAGCAGAACAGGGTTACAGGACAAAGAGAAAGTAGCATTGCTAACAAATCAGCTTGATCATAGAGAAATTCGGGCCAATCAGTGGCTTTCGAAAAAACAATGCTTTACAAGGAACAGCCAGCTGAGGGAAATGGCATTTGAACGTATGACAAAGTCCTGTCTTCGGGCAAGACGGAAACTGAAAGAAGGCACGGTTAACATTAGAATATTTGCATTGCAGATTTAAGAATGTTAGATGAAAGCAAATGTAAATCTGATTATATATGAACGAAAAAAAAAGGAAACGGTTTTGAAAGCAAAAAATGATGAGTTGTAGGGAAAAGTCCTAAAACTGATAATGATGTCTATGTATGAAAATTAAAGCAAGTATGCTGCCACAATAGCCATAAGCGAGAAACTGAAAGTGTTCTTGATTCCGGCACCTTCGAATGTGGCAGGTACCGATACACCAGAAGATGAGCTAAGACTAATTGATGGAACAGAACCTGATGCCGTAATGGTGGTTTCAAAACCAGATGTTCCGGAAGGTGGAACTGAAATTACATCTGGAGAGGGAACGGCATTGGATTCTGGGCCTGGAGAACCTGGAACAGGCTGCGAAGGCAAAGGACAGATCGTGGTGTAGATGGTCTCTTGACTTCCAATAGTAGTGGTTATCACAGAAATGATACCTTCAGAAGTCTGTGTCTCGCATTTTTCTTGCAGACACGAGGTGATCGTGACAGTTGTATGGGTAACTTCTGTTTGGGTAACTTGAGAGCCAGTCTGAGTGACTTGAGATCCAGTGAGGTTGTTTCCAGAATTAGTTTGTGCCTTAGTTGATGTGCCCTCCGTATGGGTGAAATCAGTTTGGGAACCAGTAGGAGTAGCGGTAGAGTCTGTGAAAGCACTTCCACTGGTAATTACGATCACAGTACAGGAACTAACTTCTGCACAATCCGAAGGGGTGAATGTTCCTGTTTCAGTGTAGGAGCTGCATGTTGGGACTGTAATGGTGGTTATAGGTTTAGATGGAACAACTGGGGATGTTGGAACCACAGGCGTGCCCGGAATGGATTGCGAGCCTGATGGAACAACAATTATTGTGCATGTGTCAGAACATGCTGAAGGAGTAAAGGTTCCGGGAATAGTATGGGAGCTGTCAGCGGGAACTGTGAGCGTAGTAGTGTGGGGGTATGTCTGAGATCCAGATGGTGCAGTTTGAGAACCAGATGGTGCGGTTTGGGAGCCAGATGGTGCGGTTTGGGAACCAGATGGAACTGTCTGAGAACCAGATGGTGCAGTTTGAGATCCAGATGGAACTGTCTGCGATCCAGATGGTGCAGTTTGGGAACCAGATGGTGCAGTCTGAGAACCAGATGGTGCGGTTTGGGAACCAGATGGTGCAGTCTGAGAACCAGATGGTGCGGTTTGGGAACCAGATGGAACTGTCTGAGAACCAGATGGTGCAGTTTGAGATCCAGATGGAACTGTCTGCGATCCAGATGGTGCAGTTTGGGAACCAGATGGTGCAGTTTGGGAACCAGATGGTGCAGTCTGAGAACCAGATGGTGCAGTTTGGGAACCAGATGGTGCAGTCTGAGAACCAGATGGTGCGGTTTGGGAACCAGATGGTGCAGTCTGAGAACCAGATGGTGCAGTTTGAGATCCAGATGGAACTGTCTGCGATCCAGATGGTGCAGTTTGGGAACCAGATGGTGCAGTTTGGGAACCAGATGGTGCAGTTTGAGAACCAGATGGTGCAGTTTGAGAACCAGATGGTGCAGTTTGAGAACCAGATGGTGCAGTTTGAGATCCAGATGGAACTGTCTGAGATCCAGATGGTGCAGTTTGAGATCCAGATGGAACTGTCTGAGATCCAGATGGAACTGTCTGAGATCCAGATGGAACAGTTGAATATGACTCACTGGCAGTTGTGGAAGCGGAACTGCTTGTTGTAGACCAGAAAGAAGAAGTTGTGTTGAAGTACTGAGAGCTGGAGCTACTACCCAGAGACCGTTGAGAAGATGAGAAGTCAGTGGAAGATACTCCAGAAGATGTTCCAGACGTAACTGCAGAAGATGGAACCTCAGATGAAGAAGATGGGACCTCAGAGGAAGAAGATGGGACCTCAGAGGAAGAAGATGGGACCTCAGAGGAAGAAGATGGAACCTGGGAAGAGGATGGAACCTCAGATGATGAAGATGAGACCTGGGAAGAGGATGGTGCTTCAGTGGACGAAGCTGGATTCTCAGACGAGGAAGACACAATTTTAGATGATGACTGGACTTCAGATGACGAAGATTGATTATGAGAAGAAGATGGTGCTTCAGAGGAAGTAGACACAACTTCACTTGAAGAAGAAACTTCGGTGGAAGATGATGCTTCCGAAGAGGAAGATGCTTCAGATGATGAAGAAACAACATTGGATGAAGATGGTACTTCTGAAGATGAGACAACTTCAGATGAAGATGGTACTTCTGAAGATGAGACAACTTCAGATGAAGATGGTACTTCTGAAGATGAGACAACTTCAGATGAAGATGGTACTTCTGAAGATGAGACAACTTCAGATGAAGATGGTACTTCTGAAGATGAGACAACTTCAGATGAAGATGGTACTTCTGAAGATGAGACAACTTCAGATGAAGATGGTACTTCTGAAGATGAGACAACTTCAGATGAAGATGGTACTTCTGAAGAGGATGATGGTCCCTCGGACGAGGATTGAACCGAAGAGGACTGGGTGGATGACGCTTGAGTAGAAGAGGCCTGAGAAGAAGGCACTTCAGAGGACGACGTGACCTCAGATGTAGAAGTGACCTCAGAAGATGAAGAAGAAGCAGAAGATGAGTGGCTCGAAGTTGGAGTTGCAGTGGAAGATGTAGATGGCGTACAATTCTGGGATTCGAATTTGACCTGGTGAACATCGTTGAAAACGCTCTTTTTAATACCATAAGGCCCAACGTAACTCACTTTCAATGCCAGTGGCCCATTCCAGTTGAAAGTGACAATCTTCATAGCATAAGCCTTTCCAGCAATCAAATCAACACTAGCAGTGGTTGGGTTTGCATCTCCAGCACCAGCGTATCCACGCAAAGTACTGATTGCAAAATCGGTGGTGATTTTTCCAGCATCATCGCAGCAGACACCGTCTGTTCTAATGGACAAAGCAGCGCCATCGTCAGCATCTGTAATGCTGAACGTATAGCTACCTGTGACTTTTGGGATAAAGTGTCCAGTCAATTCGATGGTGAAGTTGGAAATGGTCATGCGCTGACCATAGATTTTGTCGTAGATGATGGTCAGACCAGGAATTTGGTTCTTGAATGCAATGTCACTGATTCCCGATGTAGAGAAAAACTCTCCGTTTTTCTTGTATCCACTGACAAGGTAATCCTTATCCCAACCTTCCTTCGATAACAAGTCATATTTGTAACCAACTGCATTGAAACCTGACTTGATGATCTTAGAAGGCGAGCACGCAGCTCTGGATAACTCTGCCAAAACAAGAAGCTGGAATATGAATTGCAAAAGCATGATGGCTGATTAATCAATTTTAGAAGGCCGGTCGCTTGCCGTTTTATATTGAATTCTGGAGGATTGGACTCTTGTGAATGCCATAGGTGCTAGAATTCTTTCAGCATGGCGCTATGCATCCTCGCCTATGCTTAATAGGCGTCTGCGCATGACAATACGTACCTTCAAACCAAGATGAAATTTCGACTCGAACAAAGTCACTCCTAAAGTCATTACTCAGCTTTGCCTTGCCAATATTACTACACTCGTGTTTGAGATCTAATGAAAAAATATTTTTAAGCTTTCGCTCTCGTAGAAGTGCTAATCATACAATTCTGGATCTACTGTGGTGCAAGAACTGCGTCACTTGAAATAAGATAATTCCACCTTTATGCTTTCTTTCTCTCTGTTCGTAGTCCGAGGTTTCCTTTTTCCTCCTCGGAAGCTTTATTCTCGAAAAAAATCTCACTTTTTGCCATATTGAATGAACTAATTGACCCCGCCCAGGCTAAGGAAGTAGAATACGCACCGGCGGCAAAATATGCTGGCATCGCGTCATCTAAATGTTACCCTGTGCATCTCCGAAAGTCGCCGAAATTATAGTTTTAATCATGGCCAGTTCAATATCCACACTATTCGTTTCTGACCACTTATAACTAACCTCTTCAAGTAAGTCTACCCCTACTAATTGTGCATGTGTAGCTTAGGATACAGCCTGTAAATCTCATTATAGCCCTGGAGTTATGCAAACGGCATCGGTATAATGCATGGACTTTGAACTATTGCCTTTCTATTCTTTCTAATGCGGCTGGTAGGCCCCTTGCAGGACTTTTCTTGGCAACTCGAACAATTCTTCTGTTCTAGGTTTTAAGTGAGACCACCATCCATTCAAAGTTAGTATGCTTTTGTAATGGAAAGCTAAGTCTGATGGGAGTCACAGTGTCTATCTAGATCTTCCATCCTGACGGTCAGTAACTTATTCTCTATCTAAATACAACCCTTTAACTTTGCCTATATTCGTTTTTTGGCGAAGTTTCCGACTATGATCTGATGCTCAGTTCTTTTTTGCCGAAAAGTGATTGTATCATAACCATGCATCGGTAACTCGGCACCGGCTGCCGCTTGCCTTGTATATAGTACGTGGAGGTGTTCTTGATCTGCATACAGATGCTGATACATGTATAGAACACTCAACAGTCACAAGTGAGTTCCCCAAAATTGAAGGAGAATGGATTCTCGAAAGATGTAAGGAGATTTTGGAGACTAATAGCATCTTCACTTAGGTACGATATGCCGTGGAATAAAAGGAAACCCCGGTTTTGTCACGCTTTTACTGCAAGGACTCTTATTATCTGCAGAGCGTTTCCATTGGCTGTAGTAATCGCTTCGATTTTTCGTACGTCTGCAGTATTACGTAGCTCTATTATGCATCTATAAATGCCTCGCTTATTCTGCAGGTGATGCGCTAAATGAGTCCGTATTTCCAAATTTATGTCGTTGAACTGTACAGGTATACTCGACTTTTTTTGGTTACTCAACTGAAAAGAAACAGTGACAGAAATGAGACTCGATTGACGTATCTGCATCGGCTGTAATTTTGCTTCGCATGTTGGCGCGCCGCATATTTGGTCTCACTATATTCAAACAATCTTGTATATTCGGAATATTTGTCTCAATATTTGCTTGAAATTGAAAGTTTACGAATTTCAATATGGGTTGTCTGGTGTAAGAATTGCGCATATCAGCAGTTGTATTCAACCAACCAGACTTCGATCAAGAAGGTTTACAAACGACCCTGTATACGAATCCTAAGCCATCTGTATTGGGAGGTTTTGACTTCGGTAGATCTGCTTTTAGTAGGTTGTGTTCTTTGGATCTATCTTCAATGGTTTTGAACTAGATGGCTTGTGGTTTCTTCTTTTTTTGTTCCAAAGTTTACCGCGAAGCCAACTGATCATCCGTAATTAAAGTTTTTTATGATGCTCATGGAAGAGCGAGCTTTGCTTGGCTCTAAAGTTTAATTCCTACATCTGAATTCCAAGTCTATAATTACACTGACAATGCGCAACTCCTTAGAACCTTTGCTAAACGTTTATCAAACCATATTCTTCTTACTTTTCCTTGTTCTGTCCGGCGGGCAATTGTGCATGTTGCTTTTAATTGCCAGACTACTGGGGACGTTTTCGTGTCAAGTCAATTTCGTTGTCGATAACATGATTCCATGACACCACAAATGTGTGCAACCTTCCACTTACACTTCCACATTGAGTAAACTTTCCCTTATCCATCTTCCATGCGATTGACATCAGCACACAAGCATATCATGGATCTTAGTTTTGTTCATTGGTTAGTGTGCATTTCTATAACAAGGGCATTTCAGGACGGTGGTTTCACTACGAGAAGAGAGGATAGTAATTCATGCTAAGGAGCACGAAGACTCTGCTTTAGTTTTAGAATGTGGACAAGTGAGGCTTTCTCTGCCATTAGCTTCACAAACCATATGGGAGACTTCGCTTTTCCCATCCTCTGCAAGGCCATGTATCACGCCATCGACATTTTCCGAGGTCATTTCCTGCTCAAACTTGAACTTTGTCTCTATTCTCTCAATGGAGATTTCCAAACCGAAAATAGCCTTTTGCAAGGCTGCCACGTAAGGCGGGTGGGCATCCGAGACTTTCCATGGGCTTTCCCTATCTTTCTCCATTTGGTCGGAAAAGCTGTCCAATTGTGCCCGCACAAAAGTTGTGTCATCGACCACCTTCAGCTTTCCGTATATGTGAACAGTGGCAAAGTCCCACGTGGGAACAAACTTCTCGGTTTTCTTCTTCTCTGGATAGTACGAGGGCGAAATGTACGAGCTCAGAGACTGAAAAATCACCAAAACGTTATCATTGTCCTTCAACGAGGGCGCTTGGGGGTTCTTTTTGGCAAAATGGGCTTGCAAAAGACGTTCTCCCGTTTGTGCATTTTCGTTGAGATAGAACGGGAAGTGGTTTGCCATCAAGTTCCCATCTGCATCTGTAGTTATGACTGTTGCAAGCGGGTTTTCTTGGATGATCTGCTTCAGCTTTTCCCAAGACTTCTCCTCGTACTTTTTTGGAATATACATTATGGAGTAGATAAGATAGGCGCGAACTTTAGCGGGCGAATGACAGAAGCCGCATTTGTCTAGTATTTATATCGAGGACCCTAGTTTCATTGAGGCATCCGAAAAGGGTAAAGAGAACCTACCAAATTACCCGATTCCACAAGATGGCTTTTTCTTGCAGTTGCTTCAATCGCTACATTGACTAACCTTTTATACTAAGCAAACACGACAAACGCAAACAATGCAAAGAAACAAACAAACAAACAAGTATACAAGGAAACGCAAACCGAGAGAGCGGAAACAATCGCATCCAAACGGTTGAGCATAAAAAGATTGATTAGCATCTTGTCCGTTCAACTTTAGCGTAGATAAAAGTGACTAACAGCTTATCGGGACCCACTTTCCCAATCGGGAAGGTGAAAACGCGAGGCATATATCAGATTACGAATCTCTCCCATCCAACACCCAATGACCACAGTTCTTGTTACAGGTGCCTCCGGCTTCATCGCACAGCACATCGTCAAGCTTCTCATTGAGAAAAAGTATGCGGTTGTTGGAACAGTGAGACTGGACGCAAAAGGCGAAAAGCTCCAGGCCAATTGTGATTCCATCAGCTATGGCAAATTCCGCTATGTGCTAGTGCCCGATATTGGAGAGGAGAATGCGTTTGACCATGTTTTCGCCAAACATCCAGAAATATCAGTTGTTCTCCATACTGCGTCGCCGTTCTTTTACGACACCACCGACCCGGAAAAAGACTTGATCTTGCCTGCCATCAAAGGAACAACCAACATCATGCGGGCCGTCAGAAAAGAGATTGACTCGGGCAGATCGAAGATAGAAAAAGTGGTCGTCACGTCGAGTGACGCGGCCATCTACTCTGCCGAGGACGAGCAGAATGCAAAGCTTTCTTTTGACGAAACAAGCTTCAACAATATCAGTTACGCTGATGCGGTGAAAAACCCAATTGACGCCTACTACGGCGCCAAATCTTTTGCCGAAAAGATTGCTTGGGAGCATGCACGTTCGCCCACCTTCCCTTTCTTGACCACTGTCAACCCCGTGTATGTCTTTGGTCCGCAAGCATTTGAAAACGAGGTGAGCGAGACTCTCAACACCTCCAACGAGCTTATCAATAACTTGTTAAAAATTGGATCAGACGGAAAGTTCGATAACGACAAGGGCGGTTTTGTTGATGTGAGAGACGTAGCAAAGGGCCACTTGGCTGCTTTTGAAGACGACAAACTTATCGGAAAGAGGCTCTATATGACCAATGGGAAATTCAGTGTGCAAATGATGTTAGACATCATTAACTCGCAAGTGGCAGAGGTGGCCGGAAAAATCCCCCTCGGTACTCCAGGTTCTGGGCCAAGTGATATTGCTACTTTGGCCAAAACCAGTAATGAAGCTACAAGGAAAGTTTTGGCCCTCAAGTGGGTGTCTTTGGAAGAATGTGTCTCCGACGTTGTGAAGCAAATCCTCAGATCGAAAAACTCTTCTCATTTATAGGGGTATATAGATATTAAAGGCAGACACTAACTATCTGAAACTAGTAGATGGTCCATCTTTTACACATCGTGCTTTTCACTCATACATTTTACGAACCTCTAGCATTGTCGTTTTAATCTTCAACGAAGATTCTGGCTCAACAGTTTGTTCAGTGTCCTCAAATGGCCACGATCCATCAGTATGTTTATGCAAAAGCACACGTCTAGGAAAATGTTCTTCTTAACAATTTTCAAACCCCATATCAGCTAACAAGCACGCTGACTTAATCTTTAACTTTTGATCTGAAATCATCTATTTTCGAAATGTTATTCTTGCATTAATGTACAACTGGCTAGATATAATTTCTTATCTTTTGATATGGGGTAGCAATTGAGAAACACCAACAATTGTTTGCAAATATAGATGCTAAGTTGCAATCTCAAAGGAATCTCAGTCTCTTTCTGATCCCAAAGCCCGGTAACGAATAGAGGTTGGAGCTAGTGGTAACTAGTTTGAAACAAGTAGATTTAGCATTGGACAGCAGCCTATAAGCTAACTGTTGGCTTCCTGAGATAATGCATAAACTTGTCAAATCAATTATGAAATTCACTAATTATAGACATTGTAGAATCATTGAAAGTCTTGTTCTTTTGGGGCCACTGTCCCAACTGTTGTATTCTCATACCCTTCCATGTTTTCCTCATAACGATCATCCTTGTAGAAAACACGTCGGTCTTTAAAGATCAATTTAATTCAGTTCAGCAGGGAATTTCAGTACGGAGATGCATGTCTCATTAGAAGCTTGGTACCAATGAATGGACTCGATAATGGACATCAACTTCAAGCTACGAGACATTACACTTCTTTTACAGAGATACCTTTCTGTTGCCTGAATGATAGCATGCAAAGCGCACTAAACATCTGGCGCTTGAATGTGGTCTGAAATACGTAAATGCAGAGTGTTCTGTGGGGAAAGAAACGCCGAGTCCGGAACAATATTCTCTGGAACGCCTTGTGAGAAAACATGATCAGAACTGACACTAGAGAGGGGACAAGGCATGTGAAGTGGAGAGACCTTGTAAGAAATTTGTAACGGAGCCTGAAATGGAGTTGGATGGTTTTAGTGGAGAGCTTGTACAAATCATACTGCAATGGACAGAATTCGGACTACAAGGTTACATTCTCACTATAATTCTTGTCTAGTAACGGATATCTCTTATTTTTTGCAAGGTTACATTTACTTTTTCGAACAGTGTGGACCGTAATTACTTAGAAATTTTGAAAAGATTTATACTACGCATCTATACTTCTACTTACGAAGGAGGATTTCTGGTTGATCAACTGACGAATTGAGGTGAAGAAGTATAAGAATTTTTCTGAATTTCAAGGTACTATCTGCATACTTGGGCATCTTCACGGTGGATTGACCTTGCAAATTCCGGATTCCCAACAAGGGTCCAATTTTCTTGGGCCTACATCACTAGTCACTACTCTACAAGCTGTTGCTCCAAACCAAGACCATTTTCTTCTTCTCTTATTCATTCTAGAGGAGTAGCGCATGGACATTTTTGCGCCAAGGTGTAGTTTCTGCTATGAGCCCTTAATGCCCCGCAGCCACATGGATGAGGGTTTTACGCACCTAATTTGCTACTCCGTGTTTTTTGTTTTTCTATTTTGTTTCTGCTGTTTTGTGTTATTCTGTTGGATTCTTCGGACCATGGCCATTGCTCGTATTGGGCCATATTTATTGCTTGTATCCCCTTTTATCGCAGATCTTATCTTCATGTCGGACTTACTGGTTTTGAGATACGGATGAGATTGTGGGGAATGCGGAGAAGATAATTTCGAATGCGCGGCGTATGCACGGCTGCAGGAACATCCAAATCCTGGGGTTCTTGACATAAGCTTAATTTTTTGCTTAATGCTAGGAAATCACGGCTTCGGAGTTCGCAGTATTGTTTCTGCGCCGCTTGCTTTCTGCAATCAGGTACATCTACCCCACATGTTGACATATTTTTGTGAGCGGAGTGAATGCATCATCAGAGGGTATAAGAAGCGGCGATATGGCCAGTTCCTAACCTATTTTGTTTCTAACACTATTTTCTATCCATCTATTCATTCCAGTGAAACACCATGAGTAGGACTTCTATGGAAAAAAACCAGGCGGACCTCCAAGTGGTCGACAACGAAAAACTTGCGCAGGCGCAGCAGAAGTTGGAGCATCTGTACACGAAATGGGAAGCGGCCAAGTTATATCCCCGTGCATGCATCTACATTGCCATCATGGTGTGGGCCATGATCACTGTTGGATATGAAAACCAGGCGGGAGGTATTGTAATCTCCATCCCCACCTTCAGAAAGGACTTTGGCCATGCCTACAAAGAGGAATACGTTTTGGATGGGAACTGGCAATCGGCCATTTCAGGCGGGCCCTATGCGGCATTCGTGTTTGGCTCTTTCCTCTCTTCGGCCCTTATTGATCGTGTGGGCCGCAAGTATTTGGTCTGGGTTGCTGTGGCCATGACGTTTGCTTTCATTGGAATCGAGTACGCGGCCACATCCATTCAAGTGTTTTTCATTGGTAAGTTCTTGAACGCCATCTGCTTGGGTGTCATCCAGACACTGGGTGCTTCTTACATTGCGGAGTTGACCCCATTGGCCTTGAGAGGAATAGCCACCACTTGTGCCAATTTGGCCATGTGCGTGGGTCCTTTTGTTTGCACCATCATCACCAACGAGACAGCAGGACGGCTGGACCGGTCTGCCTACCGTGCTATTTTCTGCTCCCAATGGGCTTTTGCCGGCAGCACCATTGTGTTTTTCTGGTTCCTTCCAGAGTCTCCTTACCACTATGCATTGAAAAACAACGACACAAAGGCTTTGCTCTGTCTCCGCAAAATCTACACTCAGCCCGGAATGCCCGAGGCCCAGTTGCAAATCATCAAGGCCAACATCGAGGAGGCAAGAACCTTGGCTGCTGCTGGTTCTTACAAGGAGCTTGTTGACAAGAAGAACAGAAAGAGAACTATGGTGGCAATTTCTGCCTTTGTATTTCAACCAATGGTTGGTTTGGCGTACGTCTCGTCCTATCAAACATACTACTATCAACTTGCTGGCTTCAATGTTCATCGGTCTTTTCAAATCAGTGTTGGTGCTCAAGCTCTTTCCGTTTCAGGAACCATATTGTCGTTCTTCATTGTTGATCGTTTCGGAAGACGTTTCGTGGCTATCTCCGGTATGATTACCTTGGGCATCTTGAACGTGTTTACTGCTGCGCTCAGTATACCAAAGGGGCACAGTTACGTCACTGGAGCTGCTGCATTCTTGACCATGTACAACTTCTTCTACAATTCCGGAATTGGATCCATTGCCTATGTTATGAACACAGAAGTGCCAACTTCAAGTTTGAGAGCAAAAGCGGTCTCTGTTGGAGTTTGCATCAACTATTCCTTGATGTGCATGTGGTCCTTTGTGCTTCCGTACATGGTGAACCCTGACCAACTTAACATGGGTGGAACAATCAACTTCATTTTTGCCGGGTGCTGTGTTGCTGCTCTCGTCTTTTTCTACCTCTACATGCCTGAAACCGCCGGTCGTTCTTATGATGAGATTGACGAGATTTATAAAGCAGGTATTCCCCCTCGCAAGTGGAAGGAATACAAAACTATGGCCACGGGTGGATCGGATACTAATGGTGACTCGAATAGCACTGCAGAATCAAACGAAATTGAGTCTACCGGGAAAGTGGAAGTGACGTACGTGGAGAGAATTTGAAATTCCGACTCTGAAACGAGTTTGTTTACGAGAAAATGACTAATAAATGTGATATCTAGGACCCAGCAAGCGTAACATGTAGAAATAAGCACACCAGCATCTCGGTAAGGACGAAGGTACAAAGAAAAAAAAATCGACAAATGAAAATTGATTCTTGGTTCAAAAGTCGCAACAGTATATTCAAACAACGTTATGTAATCTAATCAAGTTAACAATAAGTGAAGTATTTATTTGAACTCCAGTTTGAGAATTATATCTCTTCACTTCTCTAGTTTCCTTGTATCTCTATTTCCTTTTGGCCATATCATGAAACGATGGGAATACCTATAGAATATCAATTGTGGCTATGTGCTATTCATGGAATTCTGCACCATGGCTTATTCTGTGTAATTAGTTTTGGACACAAATTCGAAGTCGTTTCCGTATTCTTTCATATTTCATGTTGGTCTACCAAGTTTCAATTCTTATGAAAAACAAACTCACTGAACTTTAAGGTGTAGAGTGTACATATAGTAGTGGGCAAATGGTAGACAAAAAGTCCATTGACAATACATCGCACAAAATGCTATCCCGATTCTAGAAGAATCTTTTTGTCAAATTCAGTAGATTTGTGTAGTCATTTATTTTCAGTAAAGGCTCTGAAGATTTATAAAGCTGTATTTCTTCATCATGTTTTATTTTTATAATTCGTATCTTTATGTCATAGTTTTTCAAAAATGCGAAAACGTTCACTGATATTTTTGGGCAAAGCAGAAAATCTACAATAATGGAATGTAAATATGCAAATTTTCTGGGTATAATTTACACCATGCCATATAAAAAGCATACTGACAGAAAGTTAAACAGGGAACGGAAAGGACCTCTTTTCCGTTTTAATTGGAGACAGTCACCGTTTGGAAATTCTCTTTTCCGTCTAAACGAAATAATTGAGATCACGTTCTGGGCCATTCGGTACCTTGGGTGGTCCTTTAAACTTTGAAATGATCTGGTATTGTCAAATCTTCGAGTCTAAGCTGTTCGTCCATACCAAGGATTTCAATCTCAACGGAAATGTGAATGGTTCATCTATACGCACAAGAATCTGTGATTCAAGATTTTGTTCTTCAGCATCATCTCCTTCAACTATTGTACATGAAAATCTTGATTGATTCTTTATGCATCCACTTTGGTTTGTCCAATGTGTCAGGATACTAACAGGACAACTGTATACATGTAAGTAGGACGAACTCAACCCTGAAACCTTACTTTTGCTTTAATGTTGAATAATGTTACAAGTATGCAACACCAACAATAGAACTTTTTCAACCACCCATCTAACATCTTCGCAATCTTTAATAAATGTCGAATAATTGAATCAGCACAGTTTCTCTGGATGAAGAAACATGAGCGGTTGAGAAGATTGGAGCATTCATATATAGAATACCTTCCAGGCTTAGTGCACAGTGAAAAGAGAGTTTAAGCTGCCCGGTCAATTGATCTGAGAAAGTATGAGAATTTTTCCGGGAGTTCCTAACCGTCACCTTGGACCGGTAGTAAAAAAGTTGAGAATTTAGCCATAGTAAACAAGACTTTGATTATTATGTTTTTCGTATACCCATTCTGGAGAATTTAGGAAGTTTGGCCAGGGGGACAAAGACACAATATGATTGCCAGAACTGAGATGTACCACTTGGATGAATAAATGCTGTTGTACTTCTCCCAAAGATGAATAATGGATGATTGCGACTTAAAAAAGTACCAGCATCACTTTTTTTCCAATAGCTTGGTCAGTTGTTAGAAACTTTCCCACAGAGCTTTCACGAGGTTTCTTTTCCACTATACGTACCCCGAAAAACCTCGCTTTGTAAAAACATAATTTCAAGACACATTGTACTTTCTTTAAATACGTAGAGTCTGGTGGTATAAAGCTTACAGACATTTCCGAAAGTTTCACACAAGGTTTCGTAATCTATTATAACGTAAATAGAGCGGGATTTCAAATTACCTGGGGGACGTGGGTTCCAGAATTTTCAATAAGTTGAATAGATAATTATCTTCAATTCTGCCCTGTGGGCTTTTGAAGTTCGGGATATGGATTTTCCGACAAGAGGAAATAAATAATGAAGAAAAGTGGTTTACAATGATCGAAGTACTCTAGAAAGCAGAGATTTGGACTTAAGACACTTATGTTCTATTAACATGGAGGTAAATCATAGTGAGTTTTAGAGTCCATTGGTTCATTAATCCACCTTGTGAATACTCATGTGTCTAGTGTGGGCTGACTAAATCGTGCATGAAAATGGGATAAATCGTGTAAATGTGGCATGGGGATTTTGGTTGGAGTGATTTCCAACCTTCGAGTTGAAATATTAAACACTCTGTCCGTTTTGCAGTCCATCCATTAACGTCCGCCAAAAAATTTACCCAAGGACAAACTAAAGCTTATCCATAGTTTGTTGTCAATATGCTTGATGCAAAACAAAAATTATTTTTTACCTACTGCATTAGTGCAAATGCATAACTAAAGAATGACGTATTTAGACAATCATGCAACTACTAATGCTTAGGGTCATTGGTATACGAAGAGAAAGGCAGCCACAGCTTACGGACTTTAAGAAGATTTTTTTGTAAGCGGATCGTTTCTTCTCCTTGGAATTAACATTGCTCCTATTACCGCACTGGTCCTTGTCCTAGATGGGCAATGCCTAAATTATGACTAGTTGGCTACTAGTACTTTTTTCTGCATGGAGTTGTCGTTTTGAAACTTACCAGCCAACTGTTGTGGTGAAAGGAGAAATATTTATAACCCTTTGAGACATGGCGTCGATGGGAGACGTTGCATTGTCCGTTCCGGAAGTGTACGAAAGCTCGTAACCGGAGAATACGGATAGACCACATTTACTACTAATCAAAGGTAGCATTAGACATGGCAGCCCTCAAAACCTTCTCGCCATGGTCCTTTCGGTAATAATAAGCGACGTCTAGTTTAACATGCACCGAGGTTCGGTATTGTAGACTAAGAGAAAAGTTAGGATTTCGTGCTCCATGATTGTAGACTAAGGAAGCACGTCAAGATCAGATTTTGCTTATATCGAATTCCCACGGAATCGATAGGAGGTTTCCCGTTTTTGTTTATAAACCTATGAAATGTTTGAGCGATTTAAAGAGCGCACTCACCTCACTTGATCAAAAGTTTTTTCGGCTACCGCAGCCAAATGTCCAATAATGGGAAGTAAGTTTCCGGTTATGAGAAATAATGCGTGTCCCAAAAGGTATTGCCGGACAAGCCACTAGCGCAAAAAATACAAAGCAAAGTCCACGACGCTTTACAAATTACAAAAGTATTTTTGAGCGATCCGGGATCTTATCCTCCGTACGAGAAATTTATGAATATAAGCATGTTCCGAAGCGAAGACAGATGATTTTAGATGGTGGGCCCATCTCGGGAAACCTCATAACCATAATGTAACGGATTCAGCCAAGTGGATGGGCCACAATTGTTCAGGAGACCATCCAATTAGAGACTTACTGCAAGATATAACTGCAGGATAGTCGCGAAATTTAAACGGCTTATGCCCCTTGTGGTTTCTTCTCATTAGGTTACTTTGAAGCTAAAGGGGAGTTTTTAGCGAGATCACGCACAGTTGTATTATGTACTACCTCCCCAAAACGGACACAAATATAGTATCTTGTGCAGTGTGTCAACATTTTTCTATCACGGACGAGGATTGACATGTCCGCTTTGCAAGGTAAAGAAATTTTCGGTGGTGATGTGTATGTTAACGTCAACAGAGTTTCGGTTGAGCAAGTCAGCTGTTTTATAGGAATGAGTATTTAGCTTTTACCGGATTAGGAGCAGCAGGAAAAAAAAAAAAAAAAAAAAAAAAAAAAAACCTATCGGACCGGTGCCACATACGTCGTATGCCACATGGCCAATCTGACGTATGATGGCAAAGTGCATTTTTCTAATCAACATTTGATGTCATTATTTTTTCCTCTCTTCTTTTGTTCGTGTCTCGTGATACATACTGATAAGCTGATATCAAGGTAGGAGTATCAGCGATACTTGCAACGGTAGTTTGAGCCATCTTTTCCGAGATAGCCAGTGTTCATGTAGCGTGAGACATTGTGCAGTATAACACAGGGGACACTGACACATGCATATGCAACGTTATGCACCAGTCTGGATCAAGATATGCCAATATTGCAAGTGGGTCGACCAGGACATGTCAAAATATGTCATTAGTAGCCTAAGATGTAGAGAAATATCCTTGGGATACAACTAAGTGGCCTTGGTACTTCTCAGATAGTACTTGTTCAAGACATTTAAGAGTTGTCCTAAGTTGTACTAAACCGGAGACTACGTGATTGCACAAATCTGCTTTCGTTTCTTTGAAGAGGGAACTTAAGACAATGCCACACAAAAAGAGGCTTATGAGGCTAGGCCCATAATAATGACCCGTTAAAGAGAAACCTTTGACTGTGCACTATCGAGCTAAAGCCTTCGACGTCATCGTATCCGGAAAAGAGACAAAGGAGCCGTGGGTGTACACATCAGTAGAAATATACCTCTTTTGAGTGCTGCACCAGCATGCATGTACTATAATTCTATAGATATTCATGTAGCCCGTGCATGAGCAGAAAGTGCAAAAGGGCGTTTCTAGGTGCTGAAAACATCCACTTATCTCTTATTTACATTTCGGGCCTTCTTCATCAGCTATAGTCTGAACTACCTCAATTGAACTGATACAAGAAAGTTTAAGAAGTGGTCTTTACATGCTATGAAGATATACAATGCAGAAAGAAAGGAAAGTCTATCCGCACTGATGTTTGGACCTGATGGCTGGTGCAGATTGATTTTAGAATGGTACCATGATTTGTAGCCTTCGGACCCCTTCTTTCCTGCAACCACTTGCATACCAAAATCCCCTCTCTGAAAGCACGAAATCACTCCGTAGACAATTGTCAAGAGCAGACGTAGGTGTGGAACCACACCTACAGAGCATAATTAGCGCGTAATTCCAACATTCCACAGTCTCATTCGATAGTAAATGATGTGAAGAAGATAAAAAAGAGCTAAAAGGTATCAAAGACAACTGTATATCTGATGTATCTGCAAGTCATATGCATCATGCATGTTTGGGTAACGGCCATGCACGATAGCCTTGGAAAGTCGTTTAATCCTGAACATGTTGGACAAACCCATAAGCAGCCACGTTAAGCTCAAGCAGTACTTAAAGGAGTAGAGCTGCCATTATGAAAATTTGAAAAGCCAAAGAATGCGATCAGCTTTTGGTTTGCTATTAAGTTTAGTAGTGCTTGTCACTGGTGTGTTCGCACTCGTTATAAATTCAAGCCCAGATGGCCTTCTTCACAAACGCGAAAATGCCATCAGCGGAGTTTTGCATGACAAAAGAACAGATGGGTCGGGTCCTGGAAACAAGAGAGAAGACCCAGACACAGAACATAATTTATCTCCTAGAGCAGTGGGTGGAGGGAACGGAGGGGCTGCTGCCTCCAATTCTGCATCTTCCAGTGACCAAAATGCTAGGGCCAGCCCCAGCTCAGATGTGAGCTCGGCAAGACTGTCTGAGTCTTCTGGATCCAGTTCTGCGTTAAGATCTTCTGCCTCTTCCGAGTCCAGTTCTGCTCCAAGACCAAGTTCATCCGAGTCTTTGAGTGCTGCTCCAAGATCTTCTGCCTCTTCTGGATCCGAGTCTTCCAGTGCTGCACCAAGATCTTCTGCCTCTTCCGAGTCCAGCTCTGCTCCAAGACCAAGTTCATCCGAATCTTTGAGTGCTGCTCCAAGATCTTCTGCCTCTTCTGGATCCGAGTCTTCCAGTGCTGCACCAAGATCTTCTGCCTCTACCGAGTCCAGCTCTGCTCCAAGTCCAAGTTCATCCGAGTCTTTGAGTGCTGCTCCAAGATCTTCTGCCTCTTCTGGATCCGAGTCTTCCAGTGCTGCACCAAGATCTTCTGCCTCTTCTGGATCCGAGTCTTCCAGTGCTGCACCAAGATCTTCTGCCTCTTCTGGATCCGAGTCTTCCAGTGCTGCACCAAGATCTTCTGCCTCTACCGAGTCCAGCTCTGCTCCAAGTCCAAGTTCATCCGAGTCTTTGAGTGCTGCTCCAAGATCTTCTGCCTCTTCTGGATCCGAGTCTTCCAGTGCTGCACCAAGATCTTCTGCCTCTTCCGAGTCCAGCTCTGCTCCAAGACCAAGTTCATCCGAATCTTTGAGTGCTGCTCCAAGATCTTCTGCCTCTTCTGGATCCGAGTCTTCCAGTGCTGCACCAAGATCTTCTGCCTCTACCGAGTCCAGCTCTGCTCCAAGTCCAAGTTCATCCGAGTCTTTGAGTGCTGCTCCAAGATCTTCTGCCTCTTCTGGATCCGAGTCTTCCAGTGCTGCACCAAGATCTTCTGCCTCTTCTGGATCCGAGTCTTCCAGTGCTGCACCAAGATCTTCTGCCTCTTCCGACTCCAGTTCTGCTCCAAGACCAAGTTCATCCGAATCTTTGAGTGCTGCACCAAGATCTTCTGCCTCTTCCCACCCCAGTTCTGCTCCAAGACCAAGTTCATCCGAATCTTTGAGTGCTGCACCAAGATCTTCTGCCTCTTCCGAGTCCAGTTCTGCTCCAAGACCAAGTTCATCCGAGTCTTTGAGTGCTGCTCCAAGATCTTCTGCCTCTTCTGGATCCGAGTCTTCCAGTGCTGCACCAAGATCTTCTGCCTCTTCCGAGTCCAGCTCTGCTCCAAGACCAAGTTCATCCGAATCTTTGAGTGCTCCTCCAAGATCTTCTGAATCGTCTGAGTCCAGCTCTGCTCCAAGACCAAGTTCATCCGAATCTTTGAGTGCTGCTCCAAGATCTTCTGCCTCTTCCGACTCCAGTTCTGCTCCAAGACCAAGATCATCCGAATCTTCCAGTTCTGCGTTAAGACCTTCTGCCTCTTCGGAATCTGAGTCTTCTAGTTCTGCTCTAAGATCTTCTGCCTCTTCCGACTCCAGTTCTGCTCCAAGACCAAGATCATCCGAATCTTCCAGTTCTGCGTTAAGACCTTCTGCCTCTTCGGAATCTGAGTCTTCCAGTTCTGCTCTAAGATCTTCTGCCTCTTCCGACTCCAGTTCTGCTCCAAGACCAAGATCATCCGAATCTTCCAGTGCTCCTCCAAGATCTTCTGAGTCTTCAGAATCAAGTTCATCTGCGCCACCAAGTTCCTCGCATTCTTCGGAATCAAGCTCTGCTGCTAGACCAAGATCTTCTGAATCTTCGGAATCTAGTGCCCCTAGACGTCCAGAATCTAGCTCAAGCGTGCCATCAGACTCTTCTGTTTCTGTTTCTCATTCTGCCTCAGTCTCTGAATCCAGTTTGGTTCTGGAACTGTCCAGTGCTGAGTCAAGAGAGGAAGGATCCAGTTCTATACCTAAACCTTCTCGTTCTAGCTCTGAAGAGGTTTCCAGTTCTGTCTCTATAAAGCCTGTTCAGAGCTCATCCAGCTCTGAACCAGCTTCTAGTGAGAGCTCTTCCCATAGACCTAGCAGCGAGTCGTCTGCGACTCCAGCATCAAGATCAAGTGATTTGGCAAGATCCACAGCTAGTGAAAGCCACAAGTCAGGATCCTCAGAGAGTTTTTCTGCAAAAGCTAGCTCGGAACCAAGTTCAAGTCACCGTTTGGGAACCAACCCGTCAAGCTCTAGAGAGTTAAGCAGCCTGTCGATTTCAGAAGCCCCCAGCTCCTCTGAATGCTCAGGATGCACCCAGTATACGACTACCGTCTCTACTACCAATGCACAGGGTGATTTCGAATTGGAAGCTGAGTTCATTGTGATTACAAGAAACTCCAGAGGATCTCTTACTACAAGAACCCTTGCTCCTGAATCAGCAAGCGCATCTAGCTCGAGCCATGGATCTAGCTCGAGCCATGGATCTAGCTCGAGCCATGGATCTAGCTCCAGCCATGAATCTAGCTCGAGCCATGGATCTAGCTCGAGCCATGAATCTAGCTCCAGCCATGAATCTAGCTCGAGCCATGAATCTAGCTCCAGCCATGAATCTAGCTCGAGCCATGAATCTAGCTCGAGCCATGGATCTAGCTCTAGCCATGGATCTAGCTCGAGCCATGAATCTATCTCGAGCCACGGACCTAGCTCTAGCCATGGATCTAGCTCTAGCCATGAATCTATCTCCAGCCATGAGCCAAGCAGCCTGTCGATTTCAGAAGCCCCCAGCTCCTCTGAATGCTCAGGATGCACCCAGTATACGACTACCGTCTCTACTACCAATGCACAGGGTGATTTCGAATTGGAAGCTGAGTTCATTGTGATTACAAGAAACTCCAGAGGATCTCTTACTACAAGAACCCTTGCTCCTGAATCAGCAAGCGCATCTAGCTCGAGCCATGGATCTAGCTCGAGCCATGAATCTAGCTCGAGCCATGGATCTAGCTCCAGCCATGAATCTAGCTCGAGCCATGGATCTAGCTCCAGCCATGAATCTAGCTCGAGCCATGAATCTAGCTCGAGCCATGGATCTAGCTCTAGCCATGGATCTAGCTCCAGCCATGAATCTATCTCGAGCCACGGACCTAGCTCTAGCCATGGATCTAGCTCTAGCCATGAATCTATCTCCAGCCATGAGCCAAGCAGCCTGTCGATTTCAGAAGCCCCTAGCTCCTCTGAATGCTCAGGATGCACCCAGTATACGACTACCGTCTCTACTACCAATGCACAGGGTGATTTCGAATTGGAAGCTGAGTTCATTGTGATTACAAGAAACTCCAGAGGATCTCTTACTACAAGAACCCTTGCTCCTGAATCAGCAAGCGCATCTAGCTCGAGCCATGAATCTAGCTCGAGCCATGGATCTAGCTCTAGCCATGGATCTAGCTTGGATCTAGCTCCAGCCATGAATCTATCTCGAGCCACGGACCTAGCTCTAGCCATGGGTCTAGCTCTAGCCATGAATCTATCTCCAGCCATGAGCCAAGCAGCCTGTCGATTTCAGAAGCCCCTAGCTCCTCTGAATGCTCAGGATGCACCCAGTATACGACTACCGTCTCTACCACCAATGCGCAGGGTGATTTCGAATTGGAAGCTGAGCTCATTGTGATTACAAGAAACTCCAGAGGATCTCTTACTACAAGAACCCTTGCTCCTGAATCAGCAAGCGCATCTAGCTCGAGCCATGTATCTAGCTCCAGCCACGAATCAAGCTCGAGCCATGAGCCAAGCTTGAGCCACGAGCCTCTTTTGACCCACGAATCCAGCACGCACACGTCCAGCTCTGCTCACAGGTCAAGTTCAACACACGAATCCAGTTCGAAGCCTCTTTCGATTCATAGGTCTAGCGCAAGCAGCCAGTTCAGCTCAAGCCACCACACGAGCTCTAGTGAATCGCATGCATCAAGCGGAGAGCCCAGCATCTCTGCTGCACCAAACTCTAGCTATGTTCCAGTCCATTCCTCAGCTTCCCTGGTGACTGGCTTGACCAACTCTACAGTTCACTCTGCCAGCGTGCTGATCTCCAGTTTCTCCGCTAGTTCTGACTGTCCCGAGTGTACTCAGTACACTACTACCATCTCCACGACTGGTCCTGATGGATTGTTTGAGTTGATGGCAGAAGTTCTCAGAGTTACTACAGATTCGAAGGGCTCAGTGATCACGATGGCCGTCGCATCTCCATCTGTTGTTGAAACCATGTCTTCTCTCGCTTCTGAGTCATCTTCTCACTCTTCAGGTTTGGCTTCTGGTTCCATTTCCTCGTCAGGTTCCCGTTCGTCTGAAGTGTCCTCTGCTATCCATGAGTCTTCCGCTAGCGCAAGCCTTCCATCGAGCTCTTCACCTTCCTCAAGCGGTGCTAGCTCTTCAAGCTTCACCGGATTCGTCAACTCCACAAGACCAGAGACTGGTCCTTCCAGCACTCCCGTTGCCTCGACCAATGCCGTTGCGCCTGGAGCGCAGACTGGCCCAACAGGTCCGGAATCACAGAACCCTCTGGCTACCGGTCTTGCATCCACAGAAACCGCCCAAGGTACTTTGCCAGCGTCAGCGTCCACCAACGGAGCTGTGTCGAAACCTTCTGGAAATTCTCCAGCCCCAGCTTCTTCTCAGGCTTCTCCAGAAACTAACGTCGCTTCTGATGTATCGGCACAGCCATCGACGACATCCGCAGCTCTTACTCTTTCCACCGTCTCGACCATCACGACTATTTCCACAATTTGCCCTGTTTGCACCCAGTATACCACATCGTTTGTTTCGACTGATAGTAACGGCGCAGAGACAACATTGACCGGTAGCATCGTGGTGTCTACAGATATAAACGGTGACCAGTTCACTTCGACGGTTTACTCCGAAAGCTTGACCCAAGCACTGGCAACCGAAAGTATCGTGGTATCTACTGATGCTAATGGCGTGGAGTATACTTCAACAATCAGCCCTACTGAACAGCCACAGGCTTTGACCACTGTCGTGATTTCTACTGATGCCAACGGCGTGGAATATACCTCGACTATCAGCCCCACCCAAGAACCACAAGTTTCAACTAGTATTGTGGTGTCTACTGATGCAAATGGTGTAGAATACACCTCAACAGTCTGCTCGACTCAAGAGCCACAAGCTTTGACCAGTGTGGTGGTCTCTACTGATGTCAATGGTGTGGAGTACACTTCTACAGTCAGTCCCACCAACCAACCACAAGATTTGACCAGTGTCATCGTGTCTACCGATGCTAATGGTGTGGAGTATACCTCCACTGTCGTTGCTTCTGCCACACCTCAGGAAGAGGCATCTAATGCCACTGCTTCTGAAGTGAGACAGGACACCCTTCTCGCATCTTCAGCTGGCCCTGAAGGTACTTCTCCAGCGGAGAACTCGCCCGAGTCACCAAATTCACAAGTGACTGTTGAGGGCACTGCATCATCGCTGGATGCTTATGAGGTTTCCACTTTGATCAGTTCCCAGACTTCCGGATCTGCGAAATCTTCTGCTGCTCCTGCTGTTTCTGCTGTTTCTGTGACTGCCGGTGCCGGTGTTTTGCAAAAGAGAACATCTGTATTCGTTGCTTCGTTTTTGGCCATGTTGCTTTTTTAAGCGGTGGGATGCCAAGTCTTTTATTGGCTCTTTATCTTTCTTCAGGATTGTTTTCATCTTCGTATCTTACTACTTTTCTCTCTCACCTTCTATTCTTCTAATGATGTATTACATTATAGGTTTAAATAAAAATTCATATTCGTTTTGACCGAGGTCTCTGTAATGATGCAATAAAATGAACTAGAGTGTTTTGTCAACATACTGTTTTCATCAATTCCTAATTTGAAGAATACAGAGATGTAAGATATTTCGAATTCAACAAAGAAGCTTTTGAGTTTACTGCTTTCTGCGAAACTACAAATTCCTATGAAAAGGTGAGATTTGTTTTTCAACCCAACTTCAAATCATCCTAGTGGAATCCCTGGCACTTCTGGAGGGGAAGAAGCTGTAAGCTCTCATACTTTAGCTCGTTGTGGTTGGGTATGAAAACCGAAAAAGATTGATTAAATGCTAAGAATGAGTTTTCATTGCTCTTCATGGACCATGTCTTCTCTGAATCACGAGTTTTGAGTACTAAACTTTTGGACGCTAAAGGTTACATTCAATCCCAAATAGGTTCATATACACCTACATCAAAATTCACACCTCAAGATACTAGAATTTACACCTCGGGAAAGCGAACTTCAAGAATTCAAAATTCGAACAAAATAGAAACGTAAATTCGGTACAGTGGAAAATGGAATTTCTAAGACTAAAGAGCGAAATCCGTCATAATGTACATTAGAAATTCGCTTTGGGACAGTTGTGCATAACTACACAGACACAATGAAATAAAATGGGCATGTAAGACCCCTTTCAAAAGTAGTACGTGTGATTTCAATCATTCAGGCGTACTACACTGATCCAGGCGATAGTCCTCTTACATTTAGTATTAAGCGATAATATTATTATGTGACCTGCTGTATGTTCTTTTCTTTTTCTGGCTCAGAATTTGATACACTTCAGTACTTGATCTCTTAGGGTACTTTGGTAGAATGCGCTATTGAGGATAATCCAAGATGCTTCATGGAATTGGGATCTATAATTTTACAGATGTATTAAAACTACCTAGATAAAGAATATTACAAGCATTCGTAGAAGGGATATGTATAATTGCGCCAAAACTGAGAACCATCAGATAACTAATTTTGGTTTCCATGTGTACGTATTTCGGATTCTAAAGGTACGAACTTTAATGTGTGTGCATGGGAATTCTGGTTTCTTATTGCAAATATTGATTTCTTGGTGGGCGAAGTTCGAATTTTTTTACGGCGAATTATAGTTTTTCGTTTGGGAATTTCAGTTGCTGGAGGTGCGAGTATCGATGTACATGCATACGAAAGTTGGAATTGATTGTATCAACCAGACACAGTTCCAATTCTAATTTGTTAAGGTTGATTGAAAATGTAAAGCTAAATGTCAAAGATAGGGCTTCAGGGCCATAGGAGAAGATCTACAAAATATTCTGCCTCCAGAGTAATTAAAATAGGCGCCTGATGTCGGTAGGCTTGAAAATTATGCAAAAAGTGTTAAACTTAATTCAGCTACCCAGAAGTTCATTGTGGATGCTACCAATATTCATAGACAAATTTTATGATAGCACATGCGATGGTGATAACAAAATCCTAAACAAGTTATCTAATTCCACTTCATACACTCCACTTCATGCACTATTTTATGCAAAGGACATTTGCCCTGAGAGGTCATAATTTCTCAAGCTTACAAACTTAAGGGCATTCAACTTTGACCCGAATGCCAGTGATGTTGATAATGACGAAAAAAAGGATCCAGGGATATGAATAACCAGAAGACGGTCTGGTTTCACAAGACAAGTTGCCTACAAAGTTTGAGTAATGTAATCCTTCCTACGGCGCATCTGATCTTGACGATACGCACATCATTCAAATGAGCAAAACCCCCGTTGTCAAGATTTCTTTGAAGAATCTAAAGTTCTGGATCAGGCTCAGTCTTAATATCTCCACTGAATATTGAACAGACACATGCACTAGGACTGAGTGTGCTTCAGCCACAATTGGCCAGTTTGGTGGGGGTGCATGGAGTTAGTTACGAGAACTTTACGGGCAAAAGGAAAAGGGGTGCAAAAAAGAAAGAAATGAAGAGGCTTCTAATTGATTCTGGATGATCTGAAGTCAACCCAGACAACCTTAGGCATAAATGACTGCAACACAGTCTGAAAGCCTGATTGAAACTGAAAAGCGGTAAAAAAAAATGAGGTAACCACAGACTTGAACGGGTCGTTGGTGAGAACAGCTTCGATAATAATTCGGCGGGGAAATAACACATTTTGTTTACTAAGTCGGCGAACGTAAAGGAGTCAGTAACTCTTCATGCCACTTTGCTTTTGGGAAATATGAACCCCCAATGAGAATACACATCTTTTTGGGTTCGAATAATTTTCCATCTGATTTACCTTCATGTCAGGGTCTCTTAAAAACCAGGGCCGGTTAGGTTAAACTTTAATGACGGGGTGAGCGCATGTGTAGAGAGGTGATTTATCTGCACAAGCCGCACGGCATGGAAATGCCTGTTTTGGAGCCAAGATAAGGAAAGGAAAAAACAGTAAAGCTGAGTGGCTGATGCAACCTCTTCAAAGGGAAATTAAACGGGAAGTTCATGCGGGTCGTAAAATGGGTAATGGAACGTGGATTATTCTGTGAGGAGGAGCCGAATTTATAGACAGTCTATAGAAAGCTACACTCAAGCTATAGCCAAGTCAATTTATACGAGCTTTCGCCCTTGAAAATATATAGGACAAAGGGTCGACACTTATTAAAGAAGATCCTAGCCGTTTAAACAAAGTCTGTTTGGATTTAAGTTATATTACGAGCTAGGCGACAAACACAAGATACGAATTATGCACCGTCGCTAAACCACCTAACTGAGGCACACTGCAGGTCTAAAAGGAGACGATAGAGAAATTGGAATAAGAATGATTCTGCCAAAAAGTACTTTAATGTGGTCATGTGAAGGTCGATAATCCGCCAGAAATGCATCTGTCGGACTTTTTTTTGTTCTTGGCTTGTTTAGCTTCAACAATTCTTGCGCTCATAATTAGCGAGAATCTCGACGTTGTTGGAAATGCTAATCATTTTGGTGATCTTCACATCGACCCAGGGGTCTATCTATCTTTCGACAATAGAAACGGCTACATTCGTAACACTTTTGATGGCGTTGTTACCGTAAACGGACAATTGTTTGTCATCGACACTGGAAATAATGCGGGCATGTCTGTGACCTTTGGCCTGGGATTCACCAATAATGGAGATGTGGTTCTCAATGCCGCAAGTGAAACCTCGGCTTGCGACTTCCGCTTTACTGGACTGGCTTTTGTCAACAGCGGCCACATTTACATGGGTGGAATTGGAAATACCGGAGGCTCGACCATGAACATCTGGCCCAGCTTAGTGACTGTCCCACAGAATTATGGGACGATCACTTACGCACAGAGTGTAAGCAGAAGCGGCGGAAATGCCTTTTTTGGCCAAACGGGACAATCGGTTCTTAACGAGGGTACAATATGTTTGTACCAAATGAACTTTTATCAGCGGTCCAAAGTTCAAGGAACCGGATGCTATTCCGTCGGAGAAGATTCCCTTTTGATTATCGACCAGGCGAATACTAATCCTTTGCCTTCTTCGCAAACCATCTATCTTTCGACACCGTCTTCGCAAGTCAGCTTTGGGCTTCTGATGCCTTCAAATCCATTTACCATTGTAGGATGGGGCAACGGTAACAAAATAGGGTTTCTTACTCTCGCACTTTCAGCTACTATCAGTGGGTCCATTTTGTCTGTGGATGTTGGCTTTTTCACTTTCACTTTCAACGTGGGCGAAGGCTATGAGCAGCAATACATTCTGGTTCTGAGTGGAGGTTTTTCGGGGGGCATTTTCATCTTGTCCTACGTATCCTATAGCCAGCCTCCACCTTCAGCTTCCCGTCCATCTGTTTGCAATGATTGTCCCACAATTTTGGATTTTCCCGAGCCTCTGAGGAGTTCGAGTAGCTCGAGTTCAAGCAAAATCTCAAGCTCGAGCAGTTCAAGTGAAGTTTCAAGCTCAAGCTTTTCCAGTGAAGTATCAAGCTCAAGCTTTTCCAGTGAAGTATCAAGCTCAAGCTTTTCCAGTGAAGTATCAAGCTCAAGCAGTTCAAGTGAAATCTCAAGTTCGAGCAGTTCAAGTGAAATCTCAAGTTCGAGCAGTTCAAGTGAAATCTCAAGTTCGAGCAGTTCAAGTGAAATCTCAAGTTCGAGCAGTTCAAGTGAAATTTCAAGCTCAAGCAGTTCCAGTGAAATTTCAAGTTCGAGCAGTTCCAGTGAAATTTCAAGTTCGAGCAGTTCAAGTGAAGTCACAAGTTCGAGCATCTCAAGTGAAGTTTCAAGTTCGAGTTTTGAATCTAGCTCAAGTTACAGTTCCAGCTCTGTTGAATCTAGTATGCTGTCAGTTTCTAGCACCCTGTCAAGTTTCAATTCCGAATCAAGCTTTAGTTCCTCGAGCATTACTTTTTCATCATCTAGTAGTAGTCACCAACAAAGCTCGTCGCAAGTCACCTTTCTGGTTGAATCTTCTTCTTCTTCCATCAAACCTGATGCTGTTTCCAATTCATGCCCAGTTTGTTCACGGTATACCACCACATTTACCTTGACCGTAATAGGGGCAGAAAGAATTGTGTCTGGCGTGGTCGTTATTACTACAACTGAAGGGTTATTGACTACCGTGACTTCTCTATTCCCAGAGGAGTCACCACTCACTTCTTCCAATTCCCAAACTCCATCTCCTGTGTCTGATATTTCTGTGTCCACTACCAGATCTAGTTCTGATAGCGCATCACACTCTTCTTTTGCGCGGTACTATAACACTTCGGATGAAGATACAACTACTTCGTCAAAAAGCACCTTTACATTTGTGCCCATCACTGACAACTTTTCTTCATCGAAGAAAATAAAAACGGTAACTTCAGTTGAAGTTGAAACGGAAACTCTTGCAGCCACAAAACACTCTTCTGGCTATAATGAAGTAACATTATCAACTGAAACAGATAATCCTGCTTATGTTTTTCCAGAAGTTGGATCTCAAGCTGGCGAGACATCGACGTATATTTACCCAGCTGGCATTTCAACTTTTACAGCGACGCAACCTGCTACCACGTCCATTCCAGCTGTAACACAAGCCGTGTTTAGTCACGAAAACCCTACTGTGGTGAAAGTGAGTTCGAAGCCCATAGTCACTGGGTCTGTTCCATCAATATCTGTGACTGGAGGGGCTAATCTCAACCATGTCTCCTTTTTTATTACTCTTGTGTCAATTTTCAATTTCTTTCTTTACTAATGTGGAAACTAGCTTCGGCATTTATGAACTATTTGCTCTCAGGTTTTATTAAGAACACTTAACTGACCGTATTTCTTAGAGTTTGCCTTGTAGCTAAGACAAGGATGTTCCAAGGGCACACCAGTACTTTCAAATGAAACCATGATAATGCGCTTCTTCGTCGTCTTTTTCGGCATTCTCTAGCTTAATCTCACTCTTCATCCTAAAAATGGTCGAACATTCGATTCTGTTTCTTTAAGACACTCCTTTTGAATTAAGCTATTATCATGTAGGCCAAATGCAGCTTTCTGCATTTATCTTCAAATTGTTGCAGCCATGTTGAATTTACAACATGACAATAGGTGTTTATTACTTTTGCTAAACCTAGATCTCTATGTATTGGCACCTATTCTCACCTCAGAACCTTTTATAATGATGTTGGTAAAATTTGAGTCAAATACCGAATTGAATAGCCTTCACAATCCCTAATTGCTTTCATCATGCAATGCTTAATTTAGAGTGGAGAAAAAAAATAATGAGTGCGAACGTTTTTTCCTCATTTGTACAATATGAGAAAATTAGACATCTCATTGCAAAATCGCACTTCAATGAAAAATAATTTATCTTTCGCGTCATTCTCTCTCCCTTGATTAGGTTGATTTTTCCTCTTAGTATGTCTTAGTGAATTTGTAGATCTGTCTGCATCTTGACTACTTAGATAAGATTTCTTGAGGATTTGGCCGACTGCCCAAAATTTCAGATTGTCATGTAATACAAGGAAATCTTCGGGGGCGAGTGCCATGTAAATGAATTCTGATAAATTGGTCAAAAATTCGAGCGTACTTGCAATAGCCAATTTTAGAGTCAATTCTTCTCAGAAACTGTCAGGCTTAAATATTCTACGTCGAATCAAAAATTCAAGTGTTTTCCACAGTGCAAGACACACAATAAGACTTCCTCTATAGAATGTGAAAATTTAAGGACTGAAATGTTTCAAAAATTAGAAGGAAAAGAAGACGAGAAAGTTGTTTTGAATTACACTTCATGATACGGTTCGCATGCTTGATAACATTGTTTTTGGGACTCAGAAACGTGAACGAACCATACGTATTGGAGATAATCCTAGACCCAATACATCCGCAAGGAAAGGCTCTTTGAGTTATTCGTTTCTAACATCTAAGAACTTCAAATTCTGAATATTCTTGTTTCCGAAACACGGAGTAGTGCTTGAGGTCGATGATTCAAGATGGCTTAATGCAATTATACGCTCATATGAAAAACGGAATCTCAATAGAAACAATATAGAAAGTAGAAACTCAATAGGAGTACTCATTGGACCAGAAATGAAGCATAAAAGTAAAGTCACCCTAAGCCTGAACGTTTCCGCATGTGCCGACTGCTTCATAGTTGAAAGTCTTCATAATTGGCTTTTCAAGAAGACCATTATTATTATTTATTAGCCAAAACACGAAGAGCTGCATCACAAACTGTAAAATGAGTTGTGACTCTGAGCGACCTTATGAAATTCAATGATTTTTATGTCGAAACAAACAGGAAGCGTACTCAAGGAAAAAAAAAGTCAATCTCATTAATCAACATTGAAGTCTTGGAATCTTATTTATCACTAAAGAAACTTCCGTGAAAGAAGAGTTTTTTCTTTGAGTTTTCGCATAGGAATCATGCTCAACTTTTTCATAGCGCATGTATATGAAATTTACCCCTGGTCATGAAAAGTCAAGTCATCTCCTGAAAACGCATTTCGGTAAAGCACGAAATGTTATTTTACTTACCTTTGAGTGAATATCAACAGAGGTAATGTAAAATAAGTGAGCAGATGGTATGCTAGGAATGCAAAGCATCAAGGCTCCTTCTGCCGGCACAGTCAATTATCATCTTACCAAGCATGTATTCAACGGATATGACACACTCGTAAATCCTTAATATAGTCGATGGGAGAAAACAAAAGAAAGAAATATTCTAGACACAGGCATTTGACACTTGGAAAGGCCATGTGTTTAGCCAATACATCGTATAGTTGTAATATACACAGTTATTGGCTATATCTTACTTGTCAAACATGAGGAATCGTCTTCTGGCCCTAAATCTCGGCTGTACAAATTCGTATAGCCTTACTGGATAGAAGCACCTCGAGTGCCTGGACGCATATGCCCTCAAACATGTAGACTGCAGACCAAGCTGCATATGCATCGGATATTACACAGCTTTACCGCAGAGTAAAGTTTCCGAACCCACTTATTGAGATGCTTACTAAAATTAGAATCTATGAACAAAATCCTTCCTGGAAGCTGTGAAATTAGGGATTACGTTTCTATGAAATGCCAATCTTTGATGAAGTACTCATTCTCAATACAGAAGAGATATGGATCATGAGACAGGATTCTCCTTCACTTTCTCAAAGGCACGGTGAATTTGAGCTAAATCTCAAAATATGGTCCATATATGTGTGAAATTTGATCGAAAAGTTTTTCTCAGGATATTGGAAGATTTGAGGAAGATGTCGTTTCGTTTGCTTTAATGCAAAGTTTCACTTCCAGCAAAGGACTGAAGATTCTGTGAGGTTGTTTTTACTACCTTTCGAGACACCTGTTAACAAGAAACGTAGACAAGAACAACGAGTCATTATAGTGAATGGCAGCCATATGTGTAGATTAGCAAAAGCTGAATCTGTATAATCTCATGTAACGATGAGGATTGTAAGACTCTTTCCCCTTTCGAAAGTATACTCGCTGTTTCTTAATTCTGCTTCAATGCCAACAGAAATTTCCCTGATGAAAATGCTTCGTACTTAGAACCTTCGTAGAGGCAGAAATACTCTAGGCAAGTGGGGAGCCATTAATTCAGCTATGCAAGAAGGGTATTTGGTATCTTTCCTTAAATCAGGAACTTTAGGCGTCTATGACTAATGCGTCACGCAAGCTAAGAAACTTCAAGGTTAGTTTACCTGCAAGAATGCATGAAGAGATCGGTAAAAGGACAAGGTTGCATAAACAATAGTCCTGTGGGTGGGGAAAAAATATTTTCGGACACGAAAACGCTGAAGATCGAATAGATGAGTTGAAATTCTGGTGATTGAGGACAGTTCTGTCATGAAACATGACAGAAGGATCTCAAACAGGCTCAAAATCGTTGAATGTTCAGAATCTTTATAGAACCAAAATCTATCTGGGCATCTGTTCGGAAGAACTCGTTACGGGAATACCAGCTAAACTCACGAGCCACTGCACCGCGGTTCCGAATCTGACACTTCCAATTTGGGCACGGATGCATGGTTAGACGACAAACGTTTATTTACACTGCGAGGTAGCTTCCAGAATTTATATGCATATTCGTTTACACAGGTACAGGCATTTATGAGTATGCAGTAATGGGGGATGGTACAGAATGATTTGCGGATCTGAAATAGGAGAGGAAAATACATCATGCTACTCTGTTTCTTCAGCAAAGATGGCCCCAAAGTAGAAATTGAGAGAGTCAACATCTATTCGAAAGAGGTGGGCTATGCATCTCCGATCACAACGTTATCTGCATACCAAAAAATATTATCTGCATGGTCTCCTTGAAGGCGTCTCAACAATACATGTTTCGCGATCTACTTAGGAAATAGCCACATGCACGATGAATTAAATAGACAGTACAGATTACACAGTGCATAGTACAATGTTATAATTTTCACCATTGTAATGCACTTTTCCTTTTTTTTTTCCAAATATGTCCCGATTACAGGTTCGCAATGTTGATGTTTCATCTTGAGATCTTGATCAAAATTCTGCAATTGCATACCTCACTTTAGCAGCATTCTGGTACCTTAAATTTACAGTTCGAACAAAAACAAATGCACACAAAGTTACCAATGCAAATCAGAGCCAATCTCGCCTCAAAAAGCGAAAATGCTATTGACAAACGATATGAATATCACCACGAGTATTACGAACAAGAAGTGAAGTGTCATGAAAGAATTGTTTCAGAATATTCGAGAGAAATTCTTGCCAGTATGAGAGACTCTATAGATTACTCAGCATTCAGTCTTACAAGGTATAAGAGCCAACCATTTCTCAACTCTTCAACCAGGAGTGACTTGGTCGGTTACCTTTTGATGGTGCTGAACAAATTGAAACTTCCCACATTCATCTTTTACAAAGCAGTGCATTACTTTGACAGATACTGCCTGAAAATCATTGTACTGCCAGATGAAGCACAACTCTCCATAGTCGCATGCTTGACCATAGCGGCTAAGATTAGTGGTTGCAATAATTGTTTCATATATTTGGGCTCTGAGGAAAGCGGTAAAAACATCTCCACCATGAATATGGGTGCAAGGGCCAGACACCTAGCTTATGGACTGACAAAGCGTTACCGTTTACCCAAACTAAATGCTTTAATCAATATTTGCGGCTTCCTGTTCAGTTGCACTAATGAAATGTTTAGAGAAATGGAACTCCACGTCATGTGTGTATTGGAATGGAGGTTGCATGAGCCATCGGTTGAGGATTTCATGGTCTATTCTCAAGAATTCAAAATCCCTCATAATGATGATTTCGATATGAAAGCCGAGCTTTTTAAAATAAAACAATTCATAGCATACTCCTCCTGTTTTCTTTTTGAGTTAGTGGGTTACAACCTGCTAAACATGGCTAAAGCAATCATTGACTTGGTCAACAATACTTACTGCTTGACGGAAGGAAGTACACTTTATCAAACTATGAACAAATCTTTACTTGGTGACAAATATGTGGGTTACCCCATTAATTACAGAGAAATCTACAAGAATCTAATACGCAGTGTTATCCGTGCTCCACCATATCTCATGCAAAATTTTCAATCTCATGGGCCCAAACTGTTCCATTCAATTATATCCAGGCAGGCTTCAGCACTCGATTCCGAGGAAGCATATCCTTTAATGTTACCCCAATCTCCGGATTCATCTTCTTCCAGCTCATATGGTTTTACTGAGCCTCTAACCCCAAGTTGACAGAAAAATTTAAAGTACTTTTAGAAAAATTGGAATCAATTACTTACATTGTCCCTAGCTTTAACTATCAATTTGAATGGCTTTGTATTGAATTCAGAGAGAGGCCAATGACGGAAGAGAATGCATATTAGGTGAATGACACTCAGAAAGAGAAGCATCAAGCCAACATTCGAGAATGCCCAAAGTATCTTTTCAAAAGAAGTCCATAGCTAAAGACTTTAGTAACGAAAGCCTATGCATTTTAGTAAAATTTTCGCTCGATTCTCGGAAACCTCCAAGATGTGATTGCAATCCATAAAATCGGTTCAAAGTTTTCACTCGTCTACCACTATCAGTAGATTTTTGAGTATTTTGCAAAGTCAAACATGAATCTTCTTTTTCTTTTCCATTGCGGCACATTTGATTATTATTTTGATACCTTATAGAGTTTTCTCTTTGAACCCAACGTCGATGCTCGATCCTTAGACATTGCCTTTCCCGGACCACCCGAAAGCGGAATCTTTCAACCACCGATGCTAGGGATCAAAGCAGGCTAAGCCGACTACTCTGCATATACGGCAAGAAAGAAACACTACTACCAGCAGCATTGCAGAAGCTTACGCACGCATGCTATGAGGCTATGCCAACAATGATATGTGCATAAGTACAGTATATTTGTTTGGTAGATGTACATATGTACATGCACAATGTGGTATGTGGATGTAAGTGTATATTAGTAAGAAACGACCGTGTGGCAGCTATATCGTAAATCTGGTCCACTCGGGCCTAAGTATACAACATGCCCTAAAATGAATACCTTCCATAGAAGGTGCTGTGCATAATACAATGCTTTCGGATTTAGATGGAGGTTGTGATATTCATGCATTGTTTCAAGAAAAACATGATAAAATATTACTTGCACTACAGTTAAGTAACAAGTGATTCTTGGCAAAGGAAGTAATGATGTATCTTAGTCACTTTGAGCTGAATGAAAGCACTGATTTCAAGTGAGCGACTTGACACGTATACGTCAATACAAAGTGGAATTGGAACTTTTTTCGAAGGAAAGCTTATATGGCAGAAATGTTGAAGTGTGTTCAAGGTGTGGTCTAATACATGAACAGTTTACACTGAAACTGTCTTCAACAGTATTTTCCTAGAATCAATTCGTAAGAAAGGATGCAGGTGATCAAGGCTGTAATTAGAAGTATTCAAGCAAGTTATGTATTTTTGCTATGAATTCTTAGAATAGAAATGCTTTTTTCATTAGGTGAATATCTCAAACAAGAGAATCAAAATTCATACCAGACATCATATTTGGTGATTGATTCTGGAACTGGAGTTTACTTCTCGAAACTCCATTCACCTTGTACCCTTTCTTGGTTTAGAAAAGATGGTAGGCTTTGACATTGCTTTATTGCTTTATTAAAGCAAGATCAGGTGGCCCAAACAACATGAAACTTGGGTGTCTAGGAAGGTAGAAAGCTGCAATTCATATATAATGTGGAAATCTTGAAATAAGAAGAGAAACCACTTTGATTTGAGTCAGCAATGGTAAGAACAGCAAGTGAAGTATTTCTTGAGTCATCTCTGGTTCCCATCTATATTGATTTCCATGCAAGAATAAATGAAAATCTCATCCCTTATGGGATTGGACAAGCAAGCAACATATTATGGGATCAGGACACGGAATAAAAAGAATTTTATAGTCGCGTAAACTGTCGGGATGATTAATAGAGTTGAAACTTCATGTTTCGGAGAGCTAATGAGAGAAAAAAATCATCTTTTTTTGCTAAAAATACGCAAGTACAACGCATGCAAAGCGAAAGGGTCAAAGTGAACACGTGAAAGGCAATATAGGAATACCAACCATGAACCCATACATCAGAGGTCTTAAATTGCTCTTTTGAAACTATTCTTCCCTCTTATTTGATGCAGGGGCAAGTGGGGAGATAAATCAACAGAACCCCATTTTTACTAAACATTTCAAATGCCCAAAACTGAATGCCATTATCCTAAGCATCTAATTCCGAATTCCAAATTTGTTAGCTGTTCCCAAAGATGAAATGACCGAGCTTTGTGACGCAACGTCAAGAGTCCCCAGAAATACTTCGAATATGACATCCGAATATGGCAAAGGTCTTGGAGTCGATTTATCTAAGTAGAAATTTTGGAAGTGAGGACTTCGAATCACTAGGTCGCCTGTTTAGTGCGAGGGGAAAAGCCAGCAAAAGTGCTAGACTGGAAGCTAAGATGATATAGAAGAGGCATTCCTGTAACAAACCAAAAGTATGCGGTGAAGAAAAAAGAGTCCGGTGGAAGGTATTGGACAGAGCATGGAAAATGGAGCTTAATAACTGCACAAAACTTTTTTTTTCTCGTAGGCTTTTGTTATAATTTCTACCCTCTCTGTTTTGAAGGAACTAGGGTGATTCATACTTATAAAAGTCGAGGCAAGCTTAACGACATAGTTTCGAGCTACTGAATATCTTCAAGTCTAAGTTTACAGCTTCCATGGATACCTATTGTAATTACATAGTAATTTGTAAGCATTTACTGAAATTATCAAAGGACAATCAAGGACAAGGACTGTCGCCAAAATTCCAGGCTCAAGATTCATCCATTGGGTTCCATAATCATCCGAGTTTGCCTATGCTTGCCGAGGTGCATGAAATAAGACACACAGATGTGCTATTTTGCAGAAGTTTACGAGACTGCAAACAAAACCATTTGATGCCACAGACTTTCTGCGTTCCTGCAAAGCCTCTTATAATGTGGCAGTTGAACTCCACTCATCTGTATAAGGAACGATAATTATAGAAAAACTTCGAACCCTTGGCTCAATTTTTGCCGAGAGAACAAAACACTCTTGATAAGATCAATATCACTTTCGTGGCCAGATGGCTCTGATTATTTCGATGATGGGTTGCCCCGTAGTGTAGTGTATTTTTTTTAAGCGTTTATGCAGAGTTGGCACTTCCCTGATTTGAACAACCACTTACGCACGATCTGCATGAAGTGGACGTATGCACGATCGATACCATTAGCGTGCGTCATGCATGCATTGACCAATATTTTGCACTCGCTCATGCGCGAAGTATTCTAGAAAACGGATTTGAAAAAAAGTTTTGTCAATTGACATTTTTATACTCTTGGAAACAATTTCAAACAATTTAGCTAAACGTATCAAGTTTAGCTTGCGACATCTTTTCCTCGTCAAGATGGGAAATCTCCTACTCTTATTGTTCAGAATCCTGTTTCATCTGATGGGGCTTGTTTGCATTTCTCGGTCATTGAATGACCCAGGCTAAAACTTCTTCCTCCACAGACATGATCTGCAAAGCACACTATATTAACTTACGTTATTTGTTTCTAAATCGTGGAACGCTTATCCTCCAAGCCTAGAGTGGCATCCCTAAATCTCTCTTCAACTTGCATCAATTACAATATTTGCTAGCCTCTGGCCTTGAATCGAACCAAGCAGTAATGAATAATGTTCTATTTCAAAAGCTGTGAAGCTAACAACTCAGATCAATGATGATGAAGTATCAGTAATTTAGTCGGAACAGATGAGTCGATTATTCATTCTGTTTTGACCAAGTCAATACCATTCACGCCGAGTAAAAAATATTTTGCTACATACATAATGCACTCTTTGCTAAAATCTGTAGTGTCAACGTTTTGCTTGGTAAGTCATGTATGGACAATACTCGATGTGTCACTAGCCACAGTATGCATATGCGTATGCGAGTGCATCAGGAAGGAAGGAGGATGTGCTTCAAAACTCGTATGTGTCACTCGGAATAGGACTATTGTAATTATTTGCACAAAATACTGAGGTTGGAAGAGATGCTTTCTCTAATCTTCGTTTGGCTAAATGTCATTAACAGATGAATCGTGGAAAAAGAACCAATGCAAATTTTAGATCTCACGTCTAGGTCACTCAAGCGTAGTAAAGCAAGCCCACATGCATGGTGTGAATAGGAGGTTTCAAAAAAGCGGAATTAGAGCCGAAGAAGTAAAAGCAAGATCAGCGAAATGCAGAAAAAAAAGTAAGAAGACCATGCCTATCAGCGGGTGCAATAAGGAAATAACTTGTAAGCATTTGCCCTACCGAACTACTCAATTACGTTTCATTTCTCTTCAACATGCTTTTGCAATTTATCTTACAGGTATTGTAATCCATTGGTTAGCCAGAACTGGATTTGAAATACTCAAATTATCAGTGTCAGGTTCTCAATAATATAGTTTTACTAACAATGAGCAGAAATTTTCGAAATCGTCTGTGAAAACCCCATTCGGCCACCATTTCCAACATCTCCAATGCTAACGAAATTGATTTCAATCGCAAACAATTGCATTCTAATAATACATACAAGCGTACGACATCTGTGTTCGATATTCCCGAGTTGGTGTACAAAATCATAGAGTATGCCGACTACCCAAACACCGTTTCTCCTCACAATGTCAGCTTGGGTAACCTACTGCATAATTGTGATCGAAATATTTTGTTTACATGCTTGCAAGTCAACCGCCTCTTCAACACAGTGGCCATTCAGCTCTTAAGTGCTCGGATTGTATTTACCAAAGATAGAAGTTTGTATCAGTTTGTTCGAAGCCAGAGTTCTGTTTCTCCAGAACGCATGTTTCGTCCGCGGCAGTGTATCCTCAGTCGTTTGTTTAGTGCTAAGCAGCCGGCTATGGATGCTTTGGCTCAGACAATTGATTCTTCAACACTTGTACGGATCGAAATATTTATGTGTCCAAAACTACGCCCGGAGGAATCTCTCTTGCATACCTCATTAAGGACTTTGGTCATGGCCTGGTCTGAAGTCACGGACGATTCATTCATAATCGAAGTCGCTCACCGCTGTCCAAACCTTGAAGTTCTTGATCTCCGAGCATGCGAACAAGTCTCAGACTTTGGAGTCTATGCAATTGCAATGTCATGCCGAAACTTGGTGAGCGTCAACTTGGGCCGCAAGAATAAGGGCCATTTAGTCACGGGCCATTCTCTTACACCACTCTTTGCCAGGAACAGGCGTCTCAAAACTGTCGGTGTTGCCGGATGTTTTGTATCAGACCATTCCCTTTGGGTTTTGGCAATGCATGCGGGCAGCTCTATTGAGCAACTATCACTTAATGGATGTCCACGCATCACCAATCGTCTGCTTCCCATCATATTGCATCACAATTTCCTTCCCAAATTGTCTGTACTTGAAATCTGCTTTCTTACTGAAATCACAAACATGTCGCCTATAGTCACACTCAAGCGTCGCCAACATGCGAAAGGCTCTTTTCTTCTAGTGAAGGCATGTCCAGTGCTCCAGGCCCGCATACGGGAAACTGAGCTCAGTATGGATAACGTGGTGTATAAACGTATCTACCAGGACTTATGTGAGTGGGCCAATGCAAACGATGAGGAGGAAGAGGATGGTTATATGCGACTTTTGTACCAGCGACGCAAACAGTTGCAAATGCTATTTAGTCAGCTGTGATTTGAATCGGAGTGCAGTACGTATAAGATACAATTTTGCAAGACATTGCAGAGAAGGTGAAGAAAACTATCAGTGAAGGAACCTCAAAAGACACCTTCAACAGGATTCCTAAGGAAAAGCGTGCTTTATAGTATACACCAGTATTAAGGTCAGAGATTTTGTTTGTCAAATTCGATCTGAATGCGAAAGTTCAGACAATGAGACTTTCGTAGCCATTTTGTGTTCATGCTCTTCAGCTTCACAATATTAATTTAGCGTCAGATTTAAATTTCAGGAAAGTAGGGCAAATCATGTGTCTCTTAAGGAGGTTATTGAAAGATACACGGGGTTAATACGCTTTAAATCAATGGTCGATGGACAGACACAGCAATCAATGAACGAATTCCCCCGTCATCTTGAGGACGTCATATTTCGCAAGAGACTTGAACCTGACTTTGTTTCAACTCTACTTGAGTATAAAAAATAAGGAGTTTACGGCTTTTGGTTCGAAACCATAAAAAGGAGTTTTGTGTGTCCTCCAATTTACCTGTGAAATGCATATAGTTATGGAGTTCTTATTTGAGAAATGCCCCTCACCATTACATGCTCGGGATGGTTTTAAAGGCTATTTTTTGTCAGGTAGACAATATTTTTCACCGTGTTCTTAATATTATATCGGAGACCTAATTGAGAATCCTGAATCACCTTGCCTATAAAATTTTCGAATAAAGTTAAAGAAATTACAGAATGAAGAATCATTGGAAAGTTAGTATGTACTGTATGGTTTAAAAATAGGTTGTGTAATGAAATCCTTCCCAACTCGTATTGGCCTTTGAGAGACATGAAAAGTCGAATGATAAACAAAAACTCCATATGCTAACTATTTTTTTTTGTCCAAGTAAAACCAAGTCTCAATAACTGCAGATGCTATGTGTTACCGAGGTGCATAAATCTAAGATACTTATTTCATAGGTTGCAGCATATACGGCATTCTAAGAATACGCCTTATTACGCAAAAGTCACGGAGGCGCCCGAGAAAATGTACGGAAGCTTTTCAATACCTTATTGAAGTTGGCTTCGATACATCTCCTATGAAATTGTGTTTTGAAATGAAGGTATTGGACAAAACAATAATGCGTTTTCTGATATCATAATGGTAATTCACGGTTTTAATGTAAGAGCCAAGCCTAAGCAAAATTTCAGGAAATTTTATGAGCTCGAGTGTGATTTGTTCATTTTCGTCGTCCCTGCAGAGTCAAACCTATTCGTCTAAAAGTGCCACAAAAATCAACTTGCATGGGCTGCTAGTATGCAAGATCAAGTCTTTTTGTTGTACATGATGCATAAAGTGCATAGTCCGTTTCTTTGTTGTCGCTCATGCACCAAGTATTCTAGAAAGTGCATGCTGCTCTGATCATTAGTCACATAAATTTAGAGAAATAAATATGAGAGCCTGATTTGCCAATTCCTAGTATGAACTGCAATGAAGAAGCAACCGTTTCAAAGAGCCCCAGAGACATCCAATATATTTTTTTGGGGTTGCACTAAACGTAGATCAAATAATAAAGACCTCTCCCATAATGCTCATAACCGACATCCTCAAGTAAGAAATCTGTAGATATACATATAGAATATCAACGGCAAATCTTAATATCCAGTTGCTCGGAGAAGCCATTGTCATATCATGAATTCAAGATAAAAGAGCTGGTTAGTAGAAATATTTTCACAAAACAATTTTTTAGCTGGTGAATGTAATATTAGAATAAACTGTTCCTTACTTGGCACCATCAGTTGCCAATACATTAAGATCTGGTGGTAGATATATCCTGGAATCAAGTTATGTAGAATTAGTTAGTGTTTGCTTAAATGAGAGATAGGGTCTACAGCCAACATAGGTAGAATTTAGTGCAGAGAGTCAATTTGAGGAGATCAATAGATAAAGAAACCAAGGCACGAAGTGGATAAGGTGGTCTGACTAAAATCCGTATCAAGATTAACTTTCCTTATGAATTGCGCGTATGCATATGCACCCGAAAGCACGCAGATTTATCGCTCATAAATCCCACTTTTATTCGGTATAGATCTCTTTCATAGCATGCAATACGCCGGGCGGCAATGCTTAGCATTATGCACTGCACTCCTGTGTCACAGAGTAATAGTGTGCTAGATATTTTATTGACATTTAATCAAGACAAATGAGTATGGCCCCGTGTTAACTACGGTCTTTCACAGCACTTGTTTTGCGCTTTAGGTCATTTAACATTTTTTGAGTATTAATTAGCCTGGACTTTTTCACTTGTTATAACCAACCTATTCATTGATGTCCGTCATACCAAATTACCCTCAAATGGCTGGCATAGAAACGTACCATGGTCTGGTTCTTACGCTAGAGGATGCTCTTTTGATTCTAGAAGGTACCTGCCAAAATTTGCTTTCCAAACGCAGGCAACGTTTAAACGACTTTGAACGACTAAGCATTACGCTGGGTACTATCTTTGTCTGGTGCCAAACAAAAGGTGGTATGCAGCGGTGGACAGATGGAAGAAGCTGGCTGCCATCTAAGGTTAAGGGGCCCTTTCTCGTTTATTATGAGCTCGATAAAAGCAGAAACTTGCTTCCCAATGGGCTTGTGAAACAGACACTCTCACTCACTACGACACAAAATGAAAAGCTTCACTTAGTCTGCTACTACAAAATAAGAGAACGTTTGGAAGGAGTCTTGCCAGGCAAAATTCCGTCTAAGGACCCACTTCTAAGCCATCTTCGACTTGATCCCAAAGCCTATCTGATTTTAAGACTGCGTTTCAGGATGACGAGGTTGCCTATGTGCGAGCCTTTCCAAGCCTATTCTTCAACACAAACATACTTTCCTGTGAGGAACTATCTTTACACACCATCCTATTCCCTGCAACAATTCCAGTACTGTCCGCCGGCTATGTCCATGTACAGCCATGTGCCACCAATGCCTCCGCATGCAATGTCAGAACCAGTTTACATACCACCAGGTAGCATACTGCAACGGGAGCCGCAAGTACTACCGCAGCAATATCAAGTATATCAGCATGCTCAATTACAAGCAAGACAGTTCGTTGATGGTCTGCCTACATGTTTTACCGCACCACAGCTCCCAGTTCCTCTATCTAACTTATGTTTGGCGCCAACGCAATGTGGTAATTCGACACCGATTCAAAGGGCTGTTGATCCAAGGCAAGAACTACCAAGATAAATCTAAAATAGGCTTAGACGATGCCTGCGGCAAGTCTATGTGATAAAACAGTCATCAGCACCGGTTGCTGAAACATAATTAGCATCATGTATTTCGGTCCTACCAACCTGTAGCATATCCCAATCCTTTCCCGCAATAATAGGCTGCTGATGGACGACCCACCGGTCTAGCACATTGAAGCGAGTAGATGAACTTTCGGCCATCATCTTCTAGCCACCAACAGTTGCTATATACGTCTTCAACTAGCGCAAAGGGCTACACCTGCTGCGAAAGTTAGAAATCCCCGGAATGTTGACTCTAGGTCAGTATCAACTGTTGGAAGTCAATAGGAATTAGCATGAGCAACACGCCGTAGATTGTTGTAGAAAGCATAAGTGGCGTTTTCGGTGAGCAGGTTGGAATTGATATTCATAATAATAAAGATTATGTTAAACAGGGGAACCAGATATTACGGACTCGCTTACATTCTTCGTAATGTGTGAATTCTATCCAGCGCTACCCTTGAGTGCTTACAGTTCTCTGCCTGATGGTCTCACAGATATTCTGTCATAATCTTTGAGGCTAGCCCATTCTCGATCCTTGTAGCTCTACTAAATTTTTGCATGTAAACATAATCTTGTAATTCTGAATCTCATGTAAAGTTTAGCCAACATTTACAATATCTTTGACGCGCGTCAGATTACAAAAAAAGTAACAACATCAACTTGTTGAATGGGACATTAAATACAATACCAAATCGCTATCCTTATTCCTATATAAATCTCTGAATCAAAACACTCTTCTCAATTTTTCTCCAATGACTTGAATCACGACTTGAAGCCCAGATACGATTTCCCCACAATTTCTATCAAAGTGCGCGGTTGTCGATTTCTGATAAACTACATTGTCCACACTGTCGCTGTCCAAATTGACTGGAAATTGACCCTTCTCCAGTTCGAATCTCTTCTATGCCAATGGAGGCAAGAGATGCCAATCTCCAAGCTCAGACCAGCACTGGCCCCACAGGCGATATGTTTGTGTTGATGGGCTGTTTTGGGGTGTTATTGATAACACCAGCCATTGGATTTCTATACGAGGGACCCAAGCGCAAAAAGTTAGCGGACACGTTTTTCCAGAAGTACATGACCGCCAATTGCGTGATAGTGCTCTGGTTTTTGTTGGGAAACTCCGTGGGCAGTACTCCAGGATCGGAATCCAAGTTGATTGGAGGAAAGACATTGGAGGGAGCCATGCCTTCGGTGATCAGCTTTTGCTTCGAGGTGTTCTTTCCTGTTCCCACTGCGCAATTGCTTTTGGCCAGTGTCGGTGAAAGAGGCCGTCCCCTTCCGTCTATTATCGTTGGGTGTATCTGGGTACTTTTGTGGAATTACGGTGCAAACCACTGGCTGAATTTGGGCTTGAACTTCGCTGGCGGAGGCCCTGCTCGTCTTGCCTCTGGTGTTACAGTGCTTGTGTACTCTTGGTACCTTGGTCGTAGAGGAAAGGAAGTGGGCAAAGACAGAATCACCAATGACAGAGACAACTCGTCCTTTCTTGGTGCCACGCTTGTTTGCGCAGCATGGCTCATGTTTAATGCCAGCACTTTGGCTTTCAATGGCAGAACATGCTACATTTTGCTCAACACGATCCTTGCTTTCTTCGCCAACTCGGTTATTGAAAGATTACTTAGGGGAAAATTCTCACTTGAATCTGCTTGTGAAGGACTTGTTATTGGTTTGCTTGATATTACTCCATCCTGTGGTTGCTACTGGCTATGGGTAGCCGTTATCACCTCCATTTTCACTACTACCATCTGTCGCTCTGTTGCGAGATTCGGAATCGATAATCACAGTCTTTCTTTTTTTCTTCACGGCATATGTGGAATAATTGTTGACAGTTTGGTTGGTGCTCTGAATGGAGAAACCGCAGACTGGACCAATGAACGATGCAAGCAGTTGGTGTACCAGATTGGCGCATGGAGTTCCCTTCTTGCTTGGACTGGTGTTGTAAGCTTGATTACTTTGTTCATAGTGGACAATATTCCGGGCATGCAGTTGGAAGCAAGTACGAAAAACGAAGAAAAGGTGTAAATATTACAACTAACAAGAAATTGAGGATCATTCAGGTGCAATGATGTAGAAACTATCTTTTATGACATGTCTCAGTATTCGCATTTCTTAGAAGAGGCAGGAATGTGAACAAATTGTAAATGCTAGAATGCAACTGACTGATGGACAAAAAAGTCATTTAGAAACAAAATTGGAAGTTTCCATACTATAATGGTTTACAGATATGAAGCAAGTCACATTTATTTCTAACAATAGGCTATTTGATCTCAACCGTGTATTGAGTTTCTATGCCAATCGCACTAAAATCACTCTCCGAAGCGTCTTTTTAAGCCAACCCGCATGAAATCAAAATGCCACAATGCGTACAAACAGAAGCCGATGCGATTCCAAGGATGCCGTAAACACAAAATAAAAGGATAAGGAATCGAAGTGATGAGGAACATAATACAGTAGAAAAGGATATCCATGATGATAGAGAAAGATATTGAAGTATCGAAAACAAGGAAATTGTCTCTATTTATCGAAGCAAGTGGTGGCGACTGACGTGGTCAATAGGAGTGTACGAATGTGCATATGCGTATTGATGGATAATTCGTAAATCGTAGTGCAGTAGCCCTCCAATAGATCAAGTTAGCAAGGAATTGACACCTAGTCCATTGAAATCAATCCATGTGGCTGGCTCAAATAACCTACTGTTCCCCATGATATTTACCTTACATCGCACTTGAAGATTTTGATTGGATGCAAGCGTGTGTGCAGAAGCTGAAAGCCAGATGAAAGGTCTCTGAGACAATACAGTCAGAACTATTGCTCACACATGATTAATAGGATAATCCAGAAATTAAAAGAAGAGACCAATTGAGAGACGGCAAAACCATTCTTAACGTGAAGTGGTACGTGAAACACACCTGCACAACCTTCGTATTTTAACCTTAGATGCAGATAACAATCTACAAAGACATTCATATCTGATTTATAGCACTAAAGAAGGTCATTTGTCTTCACATTGGATTGTGTTGCTCTTTAAATAGTTGCTGCACATATTCCTAAATCCAACTAGTATATAGATAAGACGGAAAAGAACATAAGTCCTGCACCGTCAATGTTCATGCAAACACGAGTGAAAAATAATGTAGATCGATAATATTTCAGCGCCGCACACGAGTGGCGAATAAGTGCATGGTAAATACTCTCAGTGGCAAAATATGTCTGTGAAGTCAGCCAATTGCAAGGTATATTAAGACAGTGATTCTGCACTGTTCGTTTTAGCCAACAACTAAAATGTCCGACCACGAAGGTATGCATATTCTATGCTAATCTTTGATACATACTAATAAGCAGAAGATTACAATACAAGATGCGATAGCGACTGTGATAGCATCAATAGCGACTGTGATAGCTACGATAGCTACGATCTGTACGATATATACGGAGAGAACACTATAGGTGGCCCTGAAAGAGTGTGTGTTGCCCATTTGACTTGGATGGAGACATTTAATGATAGGTGGGATATGATAGCTGAAACACGGGAACGCATGAACGCATTGGAAAGAGTTGATATCAAAAATCTACCCGAAGGATCAGAGTGTACATTCTGCAAAAGAGTGTTTACCGATAAAGACAATCAGGTGGTGCTTAAACGGAGTGAGTCAGAATGCAAAAAGGATAGTCACGTATTTGTTCATTGGGATTGCTGCGAATGTGAGTGGAATGAAAGGGTTGTTAAGTATGAAGAGCGCCACGATTTCGATGATCTGGAAGAGTTCAAGAATCTTAAGTATTTCAACTTCAGAAAAGAGGTACTGATGTTCTTTAGGGAGGTACTGATGTTCTTTAGGGAGGTACTGATGTTCTTTAGGGAGGTACTGATGTTCTTTAGGGAGGTACTGATGTTCTTTAGGGAGGTACTGATGTTCTTTAGGGAGGTACTGATGTTCTTTAGGGAGGTACTGATGTTCTTTAGGGAGGTACTGATGTTCTTTAGGGAGGTACTGATGTTCTTTAGGGAGGTACTGATGTTCTTTAGGGAGGTACTGATGTTCTTTAGGGAGGTACTGATGTTCTTTAGGGAGGTACTGATGTTCTTTAGGGAGGTACTGATGTTCTTTAAGGGAGGTACTGATGTTCTTTAGGGAGGTACTGATGTTCTTTAGGGAGGTACTGATGTTCTTTAGGGAGGTACTGATGTTCTTTAGGGAGGTACTGATGTTCTTTAGGGAGGTACTGATGTTCTTTAGGGAGGTACTGATGTTCTTTAGGGAGGTACTGATGTTCTTGATGTTCTTTAGGGAGGTACTGATGTTCTTTAGGGAGGTACTGATGTTC
>JAIUWH010000002.1:1567500-1570000 GCA_022058765.1 Clavispora paralusitaniae
TGGCTTGACTAACGTTGATCGGACGGGAAACAGTATTTTCCACTTGATATGGCCGCAACCGAAAGTCTCTTTTGCGGCCGCGTGATATGCTGCCGCCGGCGCCGCAGTTTGCGACCACATCCATGATTCGGCTTCTGGCTGCGCGGCGTGTGCGCGCACGGAGCGGGAGGGCGGGGGCCAGATTATATAGGTTTCGGATGGATTGGGGTACTGCACAGGGAATGTAAACACCCCCTGCGACGCGGTAGCGTGAATGTAAACAAACCTTGCATGTGCATGCATGTGCATGCATGAGGGATTTAAAAATCCCTCAAATTAAATGCCGCAAAAAAATTTTAATCCCGCAAAATTTCACATATAAGGGGGCCCCCCCCGGATAATTTATGAAATTTTTTTTTCAGTCAGCCAAACAAAGTCAGCCCTAATCAAAGCAGTCACAGCCCTAATGTTGGAAAGTATTAAGGTTGTGAAAATTTTTCACGATGAGATGAGGTAAAATTTTTATGAAAATTTTTCACGAGGGATAAGGGGGGACCCTTGGATATAAAGGTATTGCCAGATGATATTTATAATGTACCCAACACTCTCCCTAAAAAACAGTCACACAGAGCCCTAATCATAGAGAGTCTGTCATGAAAAATTTTCACCCTGGCGATGAGGTGTATGTGAAAAATTTTCACGATGGATATAAGGGGGGACCCTTGGATAATTTTTATAATGTACCCAACACTCGCCCTAAAAAACAGTCACACAGATCCCTAATCACAGAAGGTGTTTTCCTCCCTAATCCCGATCACTTTTATTTTGTAAATCTCGGATGGCGCCCTAATTAGGTTTCATCCTGTAGAGGCACTTTTTCTCTCCATTTTGATCATAATATCACCCCCACACGACAACTCCCCATTTAGATAATCCCCGACGGAGCTATCTCCCGATCCAGAAAAGATATGGAGATAAGGTTAGTACCATTGGATAGAGCGGAGTTATCTACGTAATCTATGACGTTTTCGTAAATTTGTGGTGTGGGGATACGGAGTTATGACGTGGTGCGCAAATTCATAAAAATCTTTTTTCGCATCCTTTATATTGCGTAGAAAAAGTTCGCAGAAAAAAGATTTTTTCGGGCGTTGCACACCAGACCTACTACTTCGCGAACAGAAAAAAAGATTTCAGGAAAAAAGATTTTTGATTTTCCGCGCCAACTCCAAAAAATCGGGGGATTTTCGAACAAAAAGTGGCGATTTAAAACAGCATTAGAGGGGCCGATTTTTTAATATGTTTTTTATCGTAGACTACTAAACCAAGGCCGGCGCATCGTCTGGTGGTGTTAGATTTTAGAAAAGTCGACGGGAAGTGGGTGAAAAAAATTTATCTCGAGAACGGTAAAAGATACAAGGGTGTAGAGTAGTCCAAACGGTCGAAACCATATAGAAAACCCCCTCCAGGAAGTTTCCCTTGTGTACGGGCATTATTCGATTTTTTAACGCAGTTTTGGTGTTTTTCATTATGTCAGGATACTGGTGAAAATATAATTTTTTGGAAATGGTAGGTGATTTTCTGGGAAATAGTGAGGGTCAAAAAGGCCAGTACATCCTCGAAAAACCTTTACCTCCTCATAGTTAAGGGAGCTCATCGGGGGAAAAAAAGTTGGGGAAAAAAGATTTTTTGAGTGGGAAAAAAAAGGAAAATTTTTTTAGGAAAACGGGATAGTTTATGAGTTTGGGGGGAAAGTGGGGGCAAAAAATTGGACATAGAATCTAGGGCGGGAGACGAAAATGGGGGTACAAAAAAAACCGCCCTGTTACGCCCCAAAAAATTTCTTGTCCACAAAAATGTTAGCGACGAAACAGAAAAAAGATTTTTTCCAGAGTGCGATCCGGGAAAAAGAATGAATTTTATAGGGGAAAATGGAAGATTTGTAGATTTGTGTCGGGGATTTTGTATGGGAAAAATATTTTGGGGTACAAAAATGACCTTGGAGGATATATATGTGAGCGAGAGCTTACAGACAATCAATCGAGTTGTCGATGTGAATGAACGCTGGTTCAGTATATATTTAGATAGTGACCATGTCAGCGATGGGAGCCGAATACCTCGAGGTCGGTTGAGTGCGGGAGACGATGTGGCTGTGAAGCGAGTTGAGTGCGTACGATGAGTTGAGGTGGCACAAGACTTGTGGAGCAGTGTGCTGGTGTGTTGAGGCGAGACGGTGGCTGTAAGTGAGATTGAGTGGTAGCGTACGATGAGTTGAGGTGGCTACTGCAAGATTGAGTGAGCAGCGTTGAGGTTAAGTTGAGGCATTCAGCGGGTGGTAGCGATGTGTGGCTACATACGATGAGTGCACAAGACCGGGATTCTTCAGTGGTAGGGAGCAACGAATCAAGACGTCTGTCGCTTCGAGGTGTATCTGACGGGGGACATTTGCGGAAACACTTGGCGGTTGTCATGGCCAATGCAGACACAGGCGACGGACGACGGTCCCCGCCGGTCGGCAGAGGCA
>JAIUWH010000002.1:1577500-1580884 GCA_022058765.1 Clavispora paralusitaniae
GTTTTCATAATTTTGTGGTGTGCCAATACGGAGTTATGACGTGGTGCGCAAATTCTTAAAAATCTTTTTTCGCATCCTTTATATTGCGCAGAAAAAGTTCGCGGAAAAAAGATTTTTTCGGGCGTGCACACTCCTCCTACTACTTCGCGAACAGAAAAAAGATTTCAGGAAAAAAGATTTTTGAATTTCCGCGCCAACTCCAAAAAATCGGAGGATTTTTGAACAAAAAGTGGCGATAAAACAGCATTAGAGGGCCGAATGTTAATATGTTTTTATCGTAGACTACTAAACCAAGGCCGGCGCATCGGCTGGTGGTGTTGGATTTTAGAAAAGTCGACGGGAAGTGGGTGAAAAAAATTTATCTCGAGAACGGTAAAAGATACAAGGGTGTAGAGTAGTCCAAACGGTCGAAACCATATAGAAAACCCCCTCCAGGAAGTTTCCCTTGTGTACGGGCATTTTTCGATTTTTTATCGCAGTTTTGGTGTTTTTCATTATGTCATGATACTGGTGAAAATATAATTTTTTGGAAATGGTAGGTGATTTTCTGGGAAATAGTGAGGGTCAAAAAGGCCAGTACTTCCTCGAAAAACCTTTACCTCCTCATAGTTAAGGGAGCTCATCGGGGGAAAAAAGTTGGGAAAAAAGATTTTTGAGTGGGAAAAAAAGGAAAATGTTTTTAGAAAACGGGATAGTTTATGAGTTTGGGGGGAAAGTGGGGGCGATTTTTTGGACATAGAATCTAGGGCGGGAGACGAAAATAGTCGTACAAAAAAACCGCCCTGTTACGCCCCAAAAAATTTCTTGTCCACAAAAATGTTAGCGACGAACAGAAAAAAGATTTTTTCCAGAGTGCGATCTGGGAAAAGAATGAATTTTATAGGGAAAATGGAAGATTTGTAGATTGTTGTCGGGGATTTTGTATGGGAAAAATATTTTGGGGTACAAAATGACCTTGGAGGATATATATGTGAGCGAGAGCTTACAGACAATCAATCGAGTTGTCGATGTGAATGAACGCTGGTTCAGTATATATTTAGATAGTGACCATGTCAGCGATGGGAGCCGAACACCTAGAGGTCGGTTGTAGTGCAGAGGGTGGCTGTGAAGCGAGTTGAGTGCGTACGATGAGTTGAGGTGGCACAAGACTTGTGGAGCAGTGTGCTGGTGTGTTGAGGCAAGACTGAGCGGGCTGTAAGTGAGATTGAGTGGTAGCGTACGATGAGTTGAGGTGGCTACTGCAAGATTGACTGAGCAGCGTGTGAGGTTAAGTTGAGGCATTCCAGCGGGTGGTAGCGATGTGTGGCTACATACGATGATTGCACAAGACCGACTTCAGGGTAGGGAGCAACGAATCAAGACGTCTGTCGCTTCGAGGTGTATCTGACGGGGGACATTTGCGGAAACACTTGGCGGTTGTCATGGCCAATGCAGACACAGGCGACGGACGACGGTCCCCGCCGGTCGGCAGAGGCAACAGCAGCCTCGGTCTGACAATGTCAGGGCGAGCGGTGTTGGATTCGGTGGGTTACTAGGTAATGCTAAGACTTCCGAAGCCATGGGGGGAGCCCGCCTTCGGGTGGAAACCTCCTTCGAGAAAAACAGGGATAGCATTGGTCGCTCCACTGCTAGTCCTGGTTTTCGAAGAGAATACGTGGGCTACGCATGCAATTAGGTTATTCTCGCCACCCTGCTCGCAGGGCGCTCGGAGTTATCTGGTTGATCCTGCCCAGTAGTCATATGCTTGTCTCAAAAAGAACAGGGGGATTTTTTAAAGCCATGCATGTGTCTAAGTATAAGCATTATACAGTGAAAAATGCGAATGGCTCATTAAATCAGTTATCGTTTATTTGATAGTACCCTTGCTAAATTGGCATACGCCTCGGCAATTCTTGTAGAGCTAATACATGCGTCCAAGCCCGACACCTCTGGAAGGGCTGTATTTATTAGATAAAATAATCAACATCCTAGTGATGATTCATAATAACTTGTCGTAATCGCAGGGCCTCGAGCCGGCGATGGTTTCATTTCAATATTTCTGACCCTATCAACTTTCGATGGTAGGATAGAGGCCTACCATGGTTTCAACGTGGTGTAACGGGGGAATTAGGGTTCGGTTCCGGGAGAGGGAGCCTGAAGAAACGGCTACCACATCCAAGGAAGGCAGCAGGCGCGCAAATTACCCAATCCCGACACGGGGAGGTAGGTAGTGACCAATAAATAACGATGCAGTGTGCCCTTTCGGGTCTTGTAATTGGAATGAAGTACAATGGCTAAATACCTTTAACGAGGAACAATTGGAGGGCAAAGTCTCTTGGTGCCAGCAGCCGCCCGCGGTTAATATCCCAGCTCCAAGAGAGTCATATTAAGGTTGTTGCAGGTTAAAAATAATCTCGTTAGTTGAACCTTGGAGGCGCCGTGCCGGTTCCGCTTAGGCGGAGCACTGGAGGCGGCGCCTCTTTCCTCCTCCTCTTAGCAATAAGAGGAGAGGACTGTTACTTTGAGTAAATGAGAAGTGTTCAAAGCAGGCAGCACGCTTGAATCTTGTTAGCATGGATTTTATAATAGAATAGGACGCATGGTTCTATTTTGTTGGTTTCTTAGGACCATCGTAATGATTAATTAGGGACGGTCGGCGGGGGCTATCAGGCTATCTCAGTTGTCAGAGGTGAAATTTCTTGGATTTACTGAAGACTTTAACTACTGCTGAAAGCATTTGCCAAGGACGTTTTCATTAATCAAGAATACGAATAGTTAGGGGATCGAAGATGATCAGATACCGTCGTTGTCTTAACCATAAAACTATGCCGACTAGGGATCGGGCGGCGTTCATTTAGTGAACGCGCTCGGCACTCTACGTAGAAATCAAAGTCTTTTGGGTTTTGGGGGGAGTATGGTCGCAAGCTGGCTGAAAACTAAAGGAAATTGACGAAAGGGCACCTCTAGGAGTGGAAGCCTGCGGCTTTAATTTGACTCAACACGGGGAAACTTCACCAGGTCCTAGGACACAATAAGGATTGACAGATTGAGAGCTATTTCTTGATTTTGTGGGTGGTGGTGCATGGCCGTTACTTAGTTGGTGGAGTGTTTTGTACTGATTAATTGCGATAACGAACGAGACCTTAACCTCTAAATAGCGCCGCGGATAGCCTTGTGCTGGCGCGCGCTTCTTAGGGTGACTATTGACTTGAAGTAGATGGAAGTTTGAGGCAAAATTAAACAGGTCTGTGATGCCCTTTAGACGTTCTGGGCCGCACGCGCGCTACACTGACGGATGCCAGCGAGTTGACCCTTGGCCGAGAGGTCTGGGAAATCTTGGGAAACTCCGTCGTGCTGTGGATAGAGCATTGCAATTATTGCTCTTCAACGAGGAATTCCTAGTAA
>JAIUWH010000003.1:0-20000 GCA_022058765.1 Clavispora paralusitaniae
GGAAAGGAAGATTGAAGGGTTGGGGATAAGGAGTATTGTAGAAAAAATTTAAATTTTTGGGGTGGGAGAGGGTTGGAAGTAAGGATAGTTTGTTAAAGAAATGAAAGTGAATGTGGGTGGGTTTAGTAGTAGGTGAGGTGATGAGGAGTGAAAAGTTAGGAGGGGGGGGAGGTGGTTGTTTAGAAGGATTTGAGGGAGATGTGGGTGAGGATGTTTGAATTTTGGGATAAGAGTAATTAGGTTGTAGGTGAAAAATAAGAAAGTGGTTGATGGTATGGAAGTTTAATTATTATTTTGTTAATGGAGAAGTGGAGTGGTGGAATGAGTTATTGGATTGAGGGAAAGGTGGGTTATAGAGATGGGTAGATTTGTTATGAAAGAAGAGGTGGGTTTTGAGAAAGAATGAGAGAAGTTATAAATAGAGAGAATTGGATTAGTTAGTGGGGGTTAGATTATTAGGGTTGTGTAAGAGTGGAGTTGGTAAGAGGAGAGATAATTAGGTAGAAGAATTGGGAAGAGGTTGGTGGGTATGGGTAGATGGAATTGGTATTTAAATTTAAAGATGAGGGGGGTGGGATAGTAAGAAAAAAGGAGTGGGGGTTGGGAGAAAGAGGAAGGAAGGTGGGGGTAAGGGAGATGAGAAAGAGAATTAAGTTAAAGTTGAAAAGGTAAAGGGTTTAATGGGGGGGAAAGAGTGATGATTTGGTGTTTTTTGGGGTTGTTAATGAAAGAGAGTAAAGTGAGTATTGGTGGTGTTGATGATTATGGGTGGGGGGGTAGTTGTTTGTATGAAAGGAATTGAGAGGTAATGGTGGTAGAGTTTGGAATGAGGTGAATTGGTATTGTAGTATTTGTTTATGTTAGGTGGGTTGTAATGGAGATGGGATAGGGTGTTGAGGTGTAGGTTATGATGAGGTTGAGGGTTTTATGTGTAGTAGATGTGATTAATTGTTAGAATAAAAGAGGATGATGTTTGTTAAGGGATGAGTAAATAGGGTGGAGGTTTTAATTTGGTATGAGTAATTGAGTGAAAGGGGGGAGATTGTGGGGAATAAATTAAGAAAAAATGAGGAGGGTTGAGGTATGGTAAGTGTTAAATAATGAATTATAAGAGAAAAGTATGGGATTAAGGTAGGAGGGAAGAGATAATAAGGAGGAAGAAAGGGGAGATGGAATGTATTAAAATTGGGGGAAGATTTGGAAAAAGATTGTATAAGATTAGTATTAGAGGTGGAGGAGAAAGTAAAGTTGAGAGGGGATAGATGAGTGGTAATATATGAGAGTAATAAAGAGGTTGGAAGATTAGGTTAAGATATAAGAGATAGATTGAGGATGTAATAAGATTAGATGAGTAGAGTAATAGATTGAGATAGGTATAAAAGATGAGGAAGATTATATAATATATAGAGAATATTGAGGGGAATAAGATTAGATGAGGTAATAGATTAGAAGGATATAATAAAGAGATAGATTAATAAGAGTGGGGAAGAAATGAGGTATGGATAGTGAGTTTGTGTGTAGGTTAATAGGGATGGATATGAGTATTAGATGGGTGGGGAGGTTGAGAGAGAGATATGTGTGTGAAGAATTGATGGGGGTAAAATTTTGTGGGGAAAAGTATTTTGAAAATATTATTGAGTATTTGAGGAATGGGGAAAGTGTTTTGGATGGAGGGGAAATTGAATAGAGGTTTTTTGAGGGGGGGGGAGAGGAGTTATGGGGGGGTATTTTTGGGGGGGGGAGTTATGGGGGGGGGGGGTATAGTGGGGAGGAGAAAAGAAGTTGGAGTGGAATTTTTTGAGAATAGGGAAAAAATTTAGATGTTTAGTGAAAGGGGAGTTTTTTTGGAAGGGGGGGAAATAGATTTTTGAGGGGAAATTAGGGGGGAAAAAGTGTAGAAAGGTTAGTGGTGGTTTGGGGGGATGTGGTAGAAGGGGGGGTAAAATAGTGGGAAATTTTTGATAAGTAATGGGAATTTTTTGGTGTGGGGATAATGTGAAGTATGTTGGTTTTTATAATTTTAGGAGTGTTTTTTGTTGTTGGAAGTATATTTTTAGGAAGTGGGGGGGAGTGTGGGGAGTAAGGGGGGGGTAGTAGAGTATAAAGGGTGAGGGTAAGGAGAGTGTTTGGGGGGGGATAAATAGGAAAGATAGGGAGTTTTGAGTTATAATAATGAATGGGAGGGGGTGTGAGTAGTGTTTTTATGTGTTGAGGAAAGAGTTAGGGGTGAGAATAGGGGGGGGATTTTTGAAGAATGGGGGGTGGGGAGAGGGTTTTGTTAGGGGGGGAAGTTTGAGGGGGAGGGAGATTGTTGTGTGGGGGATAAAATTTTGAGGGGGATGGGGGAGGGGGAGATTGTTTTGATTTTTTGTGGGGGTTTTGGGAGGTAGGATGTTAGAAGGGGGATATAATATTTTGGTGGTTTTAGGGTGTGGTAGGTGTTTAGAAGAGAGTGAATTGGTAGTTAAGTGAGAATGTGAGGGGGGGTGAGTTGTTAGAAGAGGGTGGGGAGGTTTTGAGGGGTGTGGTATGGGGAGGGGGGGGGGTGGGTTTTATATTTTTTATGGGTGGGTATATAATTTTATTTTATATTTATATTAGTGGGTTGTTTAGGGTGAGATGAATTTTTTGTGGGGTGTAAGGGGGGGGGAGGGGAGTGTTAGTGTAGGGGGATGTTGGGGGGGGGGGAATTGTAGGTGGTGTAGGGGGATGAGGTTTTTGAGGGGGGATTGGGTGGTGTTTTTGGGAGGGTTTTTTTGGGGGGAGGGTATTGTAGTGGGTTTTTTTTGGATGTTTTTTGTGGGGGGTGGGGAAGGAGATTTAGAATTTTTTGTGTTGGGGGATTTTTGGGGTTATTTGGTTTTTGGGTTGTGGGGGGTGTTAGGGTTTTTTATGGGGGGGTGGGTGGGTGTGATTTGGGGGGTTTTGGGGTATGTTTTTGTATTGGGGTTTAATTTGGGTTTAAGTGTTTTTAAAAAGAATTTGGAAGGGGGATGTGATGGGGGGTGGGGGGGGGGATTGGGAGGGGGGGTTTTTGTTGGGGGGGTTGGTGGTGGGGATTTGTGTGATTTTAATGTATGAAGAGTTTAGGGTAAGTGTGGTTTGATGTGTTTTTGGTTTTTTTGGGGGGGGTGGGTTTTTTGTTTTGGGGGGGTTTTAGGGGGGGGGGGGGGTTGGGGTGGGGGGGTTGTGTTTGTTAGGGTTGTGGATTTTTTAGAGGATATTGTTTTGGGGGAATATTTTGGGTATTATTTTTTTTGGGGGGTGTGTGATTTTTGTTGTGGGTGTTTTTGTGGGGGTGGGGGTGTGGGGGGTTGGGGGGGGTGTGTTTGTGGGGGTTGTTAGGTGGTTGGTGGTTGGTTGGTTGGTTGGTGGGGGTGTGAATGGTATGATGTAATTATAAGTTGGAGGGGTGATTGGAGGTGGGGTGGGAGGTAGTTGTGGGGTGATATTGTATGTGGTATGGGGGAGGGGGGGGTATTGTGAGAGGGTTTGTGGGTGGGTTATATGTGGTGTAGTTTGTGTATAGGGGGGTTGGGTATGGAATAGGGTTGGGGTTGTATGTGATATTTGTAGGAGGTGTGATTATGATTTAGAGGTGGGATGTGAGGTATATGGGATTTATAAGGGGATGGGAATTGATTTATGATATGGGAAAAGAAGAGGATTATTATATAAGAGGAGTATTGGATGGGGGTGGGGGAGTGTTGAGTTTTGGGAATTATGGAAAAAGGAGGGTTTAAGAAGGATTTTTTATGGTGTGGAGGGAAGAATAGAGTGAAGGTGGAGTTGTTTGTAGAGTAATATGGTGGTGAGAGATGTAGATGGGAAGAGTGGTGGGGGGTTGGTGTTGGATGTGGAGGAGATTTGTGTTAATGATGGGAGTGGTGTTATGTGTATGTTTAGGGTTGAGATGGTTTGATGGTGAGGGGGGGTGTGTTAGGAGTTGGATGTAAAGAGTGGAGTTAGTTGTATTGAATTTTATGGGTTAGTGGGTGGTTGTTTTTTGATTATGAAGTGTGGATGTTGTTAGGGGATGAGATGTAAGAGTGGATGGGATGGATTTGGAGAAAGTGATTAGGGATGGTTGTGTAAGTAATGGGATTAGTTTTGGGGGGGGAGGTTTGAAGTTTTAGAGTAATATGAATTTTATATGAGATTTGGTAAATTGAAAATTATGTGTATTGTTGTTATTATATGGGAGAGGGTTGGTTGTATTGGTGTAAGGTTATTGTTTGTATGAGGGTGTTAGGTTGTTTAGAATTTGGTGGTTTGGGGGGGATGGTTTTTGAGAGTGGGTTAAGGGGGATGTGATATAGGGGGGGGGGGGGGTATTTTTGTTTGGGTTGGGGTGTTTGTGGGATTTATTTAGGGTGGGGTTTGTTGTTGTTTTGGGAGTGGGGGGGGGGAGTTTTGAGTTGGGGTTGTAGAGGATGATGGGGGGATTGTGGAGGTGGGTAGTTTATTAGTAATTTATGGGGGGTTTAGGGGATGTGGTTTTTGTTTGGGTTGATTTGTGTGAGGTGTTATGTTTTGTGTGGTGGTTGGATGGGTGTATGAGTAAGGTATGTTTTGGAGGGGGGTGTTGTGTTTTGGTGGTTGTTGGGTGGGGGGGGGGGGGGGGGGGGGGGGGGGGGTGATTGTGTGTAGTTGGGTAGATTTGGTTTTTTTTGGGTTGGTTTGGGGGGGGGGGGGGGGGGGGGTTGTGGGGGGGTGGGGTTGTGGTTGTGGGGTTTTGTTTGGGTTTTGTGGTTTTTATAGTTGGGGTGTTTTTGGTGAGGGGTTGAGGGTGTTGGGTTGTGTTTGTGAGGTGGAGTTGTTGGTTTGTAGGGTGATTTGAGTGTTAGAAGGTTTATGGTGGTGGGGTTATTGGAGTGTTAATTGTGATGAGGGAGGTGGTAGTGGGTATTTTTAGAGGGGGTTGGGATGTGGGGGAGTTATTGTGTAGAGTGTGGGATTTAGGGGGGGTTGTTTGGGTTGGGTGTTAGAGGGGAGGTTTTTTTTGTATATGGGTGGTTATTTTTTTTTTGGTATATGTGGGGGGGGGGTTTTGGGGGGGGGGGGGGGGGGGTGGTTATGTGGGTTGGGTTGTGTTGTATGGGTTGTTGTTGGTGGGGTTGGGGTTGTGGGGGTGGGTTGTGATGGTGTTTTGGGGTGAGGGGTTTAGTGAAGGTTGGTGGGATTATTTTTTTGGGTTGGTGGGGGTTGTTTGTGGTTTGTAGAGTTGTTATGTGATTGTTATGTTTTTTTTTTTATTTGGAAAATGTAGTGTTGAATTTTGATTTGGTTTGAGATTGGGGGTTGGGGTGGAGGGGTGGGTGGTGTTATGATGTTAAAAGAAGGGATAAAGTAGAGGATGGGATATGATGGGGGGGGTGATGAATTGGGTTTGGAATGAGTTTTTAGGTGGTTTGGTGTATTATTGTATGGTGTTTTGTTTATAGGGTTTTTTGTTTATATAGGTTTGGGGTTTTTGATTGATTATAGGGTAAGGAATAGGAGTTTGTTTTTTTGTGGTTTTGGGGGTGGGAGGGGGGGTGTGGGGAGAAGTGGGAATGGGGGAGTAAGATGGAGTGTAGGGGGGTGGGGGGATTGGGGGGTTTATAGATTGTGAGTTAGATGAGTGGGGGGGGGGATTTGATTGTTTTTTGGTAAATTGTATTGAGTGGGGTTGGTGTAGGGGGGGGTGTTATGTGAGGGGTAAATTTGTGGGTTTTGGGGGGTGTGGGTTAATTTTTAGAGGGTGAGTGGGGAGGGTTTGAGTGTGGGGTTGAGGGGGTTTTTAGTTGGTGAGGTGGGGGTGGAAGATTTTGTTGGTATTTATGGGTGGTGGGTTTATGTGGTGGGGGTTGGGTTGAGATTTAGGGTTTGTGGTTTTGAAGGGGGGAGGTTGGGTTGGGATGTATTGGTTAGGGGGTGGGGGGGTTATTTTGGGGGAATTTTGGTTGAATTGGAGAGATTTATAATATTTTGGGTGGATGGGTTGTGGGGGATGTTGATTGGTTGGGATTTTTTGTGTTATGTTTTGTGGTGGGTTGGTGGGGTGGGGGGTTTGAATGTTGTGGTTTTTGGAGGTTTGGAGGATATGTGTTTGTGGTGGGTGTGGGTGGATTTTAGGGTGGGGTGGTTTGGATATTTGGTATGGGGGTTTTTTGGGTGTATTTTGTGGGGGGTTGTGGGGAGGTTTGGTGTGGGGGTGTTGTATTTTAGTTTGTTTTGGGTGTGGTGGGGGGAGGAGTTTTTTGGTAGTGTGGGTGGGGGGAGTTTGGGTGAGGGGGGGGTATTGTTTTTTTGGGGGGGTGGGGTGGTGGGGGGGGGGGTGTTTTGTGGGGTTTTTATTGTGTGGGTTTTGGGTGTGTGTTGTTTTTGGTGTAGGTGTTTGGGTGGGGGTGGGTTGGTTTAGGGTGGGTGAGGTTGGGTGAGGGGGGGGGGGGTGGGTTTTTATATTGGTTAGATTGTTTTTATTTTGGTTGTTGGGGTTGTTTTTTGTGGTGGGATGTGGGTTTGGGTGTGGGTTTGGGTGGGGGGGTGGTTTGTTTTTGGTTTGTGGGTGTTGGGAGGGTTGTAATTTGTGGTAGTTGGTGGGTAAATGTTGTGGTTATTGGGGGGGTGGTAGTGAGTATTTAATATATTTTGGGATTTGGGGGGTTTTTTGGTAGGTGAGTGGGTATGGTTTATGTGGGTTTGTTGGGGTAGGGTGTATAGTAAGAATGGGGGGGGTAGGGAGGGTGGTGGGGGGTGTATAGGAGTGGTTTGATTGTGAAAGGTTTGGGATGGGTGGGGGAGGGGTTGGGTTTATAGATTGGAAGTTGGGGGAGAGTTATTTTGAGAATGTTTATTTTGTGGGGGTGGGGATGGGGGTTTATTTAATGTTTGGGGGGAAGTGGGGGGGGGTGGGGGTTTGTGAATTTTTGTAATATTGTTGGGGGGGGATGTAGGGGGGTGTTTGGGGGTGGGGGGGGGTGATGTAATTGGGTTTGGAGGGGGGGGTAATAGGTTGTTGGGGTTGGTTTGGGTGGGGTTGTAGTGTGGGGGGTTGTGGTTAGGTGTATTTTGTGTGATGTGTTGGGTGGGGGGGGGGAGTGTTATTTGGTTGGGTGGTGGGTAAAGAGTTGGATTTGTGAGTTTATATAGGGGGATGGGGGGTGTATTTGTATGGTAATGTATTAGGTGTTTGGGGGGGGGGATGGGGGTGTGGGAGATGGGGGTTTGAAGGTTGTTGGGGTTGTATTAGGTGGTTGGTGAAGGGGTGGTGTGGTGGTGAGAGGGGGAGGGGGGTGTTGTGGTTGGGTATGATGTTGAGAGGGGTTGTGGGGTATTTGTTGTTTGGTGTTTTGGGGGTTTTTGTGTTGTTTTTGGGTGGTGGGGTTGGTTTGTAGGATGTTGGGGGGGGGGGTGATGTTTGTTGTAATTTTTAGGTTTGTGTTTTTGGGATGGGGGGGGGGGTGTTTTGATTGTTGTGTTATGGTGTTTGTAGGGGTGGTGGTTTGTTTGGTGGTTGTGGTGGATGGGTTTTGTTGGGGTAATATTTGGGGTGTTTGTTTTTTGGGGGTTGGGTGAGTTTTTTTGTATTTGGGGTTATGTTTGTATGTGGGTGTGTTGTTTGTGTGGATGTTTTTGGTTTTTTTGTTTGGTATGGGTGTTTTTGGGGGATTGGTATTGGATGGGTGTATTATTGGGGTGGGGTTATTGATGATTGGTTTTTGGGGGGGGTGGTTTGGTTTTGGTGGGGGAGTATTTTGTGTTTTTTTGGGTGTGGGTGGGTGGGGGTTGGGGTGTTGGGGTGAGGTATTTATGTGGTGGGGTGTGGGGGGGTTAATTTGGGGGGGGGTTGGGAGGGGGTTATGGTGTGGGGGGGGGGGGGGGGTTATTTTGGTGTGTGGGATTGGTTGTTGGTTTATTTTGGATGTAGTGTGGGTGGTGGTGTGGTTGGTGGGGTGTGGGGGGTTTTTGGGTTGTTTTGTTTGTGTGGGGGGGTTGGGTGTTGGGGGTGTGGTGTTTGTTGTTGTTGGGTTGGTGTGGGTGGGGGGGGTTTTGGTATTTGTTTGGGGGGTGGGTTTTGTGTTGGTGGGGTGTGTTGGTGTGGTGGGGGGGATTGTGTGGGTGTTGTTTTTTGTTTTTTTATATATATTGGTGTTGTGTTGTTTTTGGGGTTGTGTTTTTGGGTGGGTGTGTTTGTGATTTTTGGGTGGTTTTTTGGTTTTTAGGTGGTGTTTTTGGGGGTTTGTTGTTTGTGGGGGGTGTGTGGTTTGGTGTGGGTGGGGGTGTGGGGGTGTTGTGATTTTTTTTTTGGTGTGTGTTTTGGGTGGTTTTTTTGTGGGGGGTTGGTGTGTGGGTGTTGGTGGGGGGTGGGGGGTTGTAGTGGTGTAGGGGTTGGGGTTTTTGGGGGGGTGGGGTTGGGTTTTTTGGGTGGGGTTTTTTGGGGATGTTGGTGTAGTGGGTGTTGTGGGTATGTTGGGGGGTGGGTTTGTTTTTGGGTGGGGTTTTTTTGGTTTTTTTGTTTTGGGGGGGGGGGGGGTTTGTGGTTTTTTTTGGGGGGGGTGTTTTTTTGTGGGGGTTTTGTGTTGGGGTGGGGGTTTGTGTGGTTGTGGTTTATTTGTTGGGGTTTGTTGGGTGGGGGGGGGTGTGGGGGGGGGGGGGGGGGTGGGTGGTTGGGGGGGGGGGGGGGGTGTGGGGTGTGGGTGGGGGTGATGTTGTTTTTTTTGGTGTTTGTGGTTGGTTTTTTGGGGTTTTTTTGGGGGTGGTTTGGGGTTTTGGGGGGTGGGTTTTTTTGGTTTGTGGGGGTTTGTGGGGTTTTGTGTGGTGTGGGGTGGTGGGGGGTTTTTGGGGTGTGGGTGGTGTTTTGGGGTTTGTTTGTGTTTGGGGGTTTTGGGTGGGTTTGTTGGTGGGGGGTGTGGGGGGGGGGGGGGGTTGGGGGGGGGGGTGTGTGTTTGGGTGTGTTGGTTGTTGGGGGAGTTTTGGTTGGTGGTGTTGGGGGGTGGTTTGGGTGTTTTTTGGGGTGTTGGTTGTATTTTAGGGTGGGGTTTTGGTGTGATGTGGTGTGTGTTTGTTGGGGTGGGGGGGGGTTTATGGTTGGTGGGGGTGGGGGTGTGTTGTGTTGGGGGTAGGGGGGGGGTTTTTGGTGGGGGTGGGGGTTTGGGGGGGGTGGGGTGGTTGGTGGGGTGTGTTTGGTGGGTGTGGGGGGGTGTTGGGTGGTTTTTTGGGGGTTTTTTGGTGTTTGTGTGGGGGTGTGGTATTTGGTGAGGGTTTTTGTGGTGTTTTGTGTGGGGGTGTGAGGGTTGGGGGGTGGTGGTTTTTGGGGGGTGTAGGGTTGTTGGTGTGGGTGTGGGTGGTATTGGGGGTGTTTTGGGGGTTGTGGGTGGGTGGGGGGGGGGTGGTTGGGGTTGTGGGGGGGGTGGGGTTTTGTGGGGGGTTGTTGTTTTTGTGGGGGTTGTGGTGTGGGGGGGTGGGGTATTGGGTGGGGGGTGAGTGGTGGGTGTGATAGTTGGGTTTGTTTGTGGGGGGATTTTTATGGTTTTGGTGTTGTTGGGGTTTTGGTTTGGTTTTTTGGGGATGTGTGTGTTTTAGTGGGGGGGGGGTGGTGGGTTGGGGGTGGGTATATGTGGGTGTTAGTTGTTGTGTGTGGGGGGTTGGGTGTGGGTTTTGGTGGTGGGGGGTGGGGTTTGTTTTGTGGTTGGTGGTTTGTGTGAGTGGGTTTGTTGGGGTTTTTTGGGGTTGTGGGGTGGTTTGTTGTTTTTTTGGGTGGGGGGGTTTTGGTTGTGTTGTTTGTGTTGTGGGGTGGGGGGGTTGGGGTGGTTGGGGGGGGGTATTTGTGTGTGGGTTTGGGTGGTGTTTGTGGTGGTGATTTGTGGGTGTGGGGGTTAGGGTGTGGGAGGGGGGTTGGTGGGGTGTGTAGTGGTTTGTGGGGGGGAGTGTGGGGTGTAGTTTGGTTGGTGTGGGGTTTTTGTTTGGGGTGTTGGGTGTTTTGTGTGTTTTTTTGTGGTGGTGTTGGGGTGGGGGGGGGGGTTGGGGGGGGTGGGGTTGGGTTGTATTTTTTAGTTTTGTTTTGTGTTTGGTTATTTTGGTGGGTTGGGGTGGGTTGGGGTGGTGTTTGTTGGGGGGGATTGGGGGTTTTTATTTGTGGGTGTTTTGGTGTGGGTGTTGGGTGTTGTTTGGTGGTATATGTGGGGTGTTTTTGTGTGGGGTGTGTTTTGGTGTGGTAGGTTTTTTGTGTGTGGGGGGGTGTGGTGGGGTGGTTGTGGTGTTTTGTGGGGTTGGGGTTTTGTGGGGGGGGGGGGGTGTTGTGGTGGGTTGGGTTTTGGGGTTGTGGTTTTTTTGTATTGGTGTGGGTGGGGGGTGTGGGGGTTGTGTTGTGGGGAGTTGTTTGTATTGGGGGGTGTGTGTGGTTGTTGGGGGGTAGGGGGGTGGGTGTTTGTGGGGGGGTGGGGGGGTTTGGGTGGGGGGGTTTGGTGGATTGGGGGTTTGTGGGTGGGGGGTGTGTGGTTGGGTGAGGTGTTTTTTATGTGGTTTGTTATTGTGGGGTGTTTGGGGGGGGGGGGAGTGGGGGGGTGTGTGTGTTTTTATGGGTGTGGTGGTGGGGGGGTGTGGTGGGGTGGTGGGTTTGGGGGGGTGTTTGTTGTTGGGTTTTGGGTTGTTTTTTAGGGGGTGTGTGGTGTGGGGGGTGTGGGTTGGTGGGGGGAGGTGTGTTGGGTGGATGGTTGTTTGATTTGTGAGTTGTGTGGGGGTTTTTGTGGGGGGTTGATTGGTGATTTTGGGGGTGGGGTTGTTGGGGGGGGAGGTTTGTTGTGTTTGGGGTGGTGTGGTGGGGGGTGGGGGGGGGGGTGTTTTTTGGGGTGGTGTGAGGGGGGTGGTTTTATGTGGGGGTGGGGTGTTGTAGTGGGGTTGGTTGGGGTGGGTTTGGGTGATTGGGTGGGGTGGGGGGTGGTGGAGGGGTGGTTTTGTTGTGTGGGGTGGTGGGGTTATGTGGGGTGGGGGGGGGTTGGTGTATTGTGGTTTTTTTTGGTGGGGTGTGTTTTTTAGTTTGGTTGGATGATGGGGGGAGATGTTTTTTGTTTTTGTGTGTTTAGGGGGTGGGTGTGGTTGGGGGGGTGTTGTGTTTTGGGTGTTGGGGGGTGGGTTTGGTTGTGGGGTGATTGTGGTGTTTTGGGTTGGGGGGGTTGGTTTGTGGTGGGGGTGTTTTTTGTGGTGGGGGTTTTGTTGGTGGTGTTGGGTGGTGGGGGGGGGGTGGGGTTGTTGTGGGGGAGGGGTTAGGTTTTGGTGGGGGGGTGGGGGTTGTGTGTGGGGTATGTTTGTGTGGTTTGGTGTGGGGGGTTTTTGTGGGTGATTTTTGTGTTGTGGGGTGGTGGGGGTTTTTTTGGGGTGTTTGGGGTTGTTTTTGGTGTGGTGATGGGTGATGGTGGTTGTTTGGTTGTGTTGGGGGGTTTTGTTTATGTGTTTTGTTTGTGGGGGGGTTTTGGGGGTGTTGGGTTTGTTTTTGGGGGTTGTGGGTGGGGGTTTGTGTGTGGTTGGTGGGGTGTTTTTTTGGTGTTTGTTGTTGGGGGGGTGTAAGTGTTGTGGTGATGGGGGGTATTGTGTTGGATGTGATTTTTTATAAGTGGTGTGTTGGGTGTGGTTTTTGGGTGGGGGTGTATGTGGGTTGTGGATGTTTGGATTTGTGGGGGGTAGGTTTTGTTTTGGGGATTTTATGGGTGGGGGGTTTTTTGTGGTGTGTTTTGGGGGTTGGGGGGTTGGTGTGTTTTGGGTGGTGTATTGGGTTTGTGGTGGGTGGGGGGGTTTTGGGGGGGGGGGGGTTGGTGTTGTGTTTGTTGTGGGGTTGGGTGGTGTTTTGTGGGGGTGTATGAGTTTGGGGTTTGGTGGATGGTGGTGGGGGGTGATGTGTGAGGTTTTGTTTGGGGGAGTGGGGGTGGGTTTATGGGGGTGAGGGTGGGGTTTTGGTGTTTGGTGGGTTGTTGTGGGGTTGGGTTTTGTTGTGGGTTTTTTAGGGGTGGGTTTGTTGGGGGGGTTTGGTGGGTTTGTGTTTGTGTGTGGGGGTTGATGTGTGGGGTGTGGTTTTTTTGGTGTTGGGTGGGGTGTTGTTGTGGGAAGGGGGTGGGGGGGTTTTTTGGGGGTGGGTTTTGGGGGGGAGATTATTGGGGGGGGGTTGTTGTGGGGGGTATGGTGGTGTGGGGGGGTGGGGGTTTGGGTTTTTTTTGGGTGGTTTTGGGTTTGGTGTGTTTGGATGTGGTTGGGGGGTGTGGGGTTGTGGGTGTGGTGGGTTGTGGGGGGTGGGTGTGGTGGGGGGGTGTTTTTGGTGGGTGGTGGGGGTGTTTTTTGATGTTTGTGTGGTTTTTTTTTTTGGTGGTTGGGGTTGTTTGTGGTGTGGGGTTGTTGGGGTGGTGGGGGGGGTGTTGGGTGGGTGTTTGGTTTGTGTTTGTGTGTTGTTGGGTGGGGGGGGGTGTGGATTTGTTGGGGTTTTGGGTTTTTTTTGGGGTTTTGTTTGTTTGTGTGTTATGGTGTTTTTTTTTGGTATTGTTGGTTTTTGTGGTTTTTTGGTGTAGTGTGGGGTTTTTTTGTGGGGTTGGTGGGTATTGTTAGGATTGATGTAGGGTGATTGTGTGTTTTTTGGGTGGGGTTTTGGGGATGGTGGGTGGTTGAGTTTTGTTATTTTTGTGGGGGGGGTGTGGTTGTTTGGGGGGGTTGGTGGGTTTTTTTTTTGGTTTTTGTTTGGGGTGGTGTGGGTTTGTTTTTGTGTGGGTTTGGGGTGGGTGTGGGTTGTTTTTTGGGGTTTTATATGTGGTGGGTGTTTTGGTGGTTGGTGTGGTTATGTGGGGGTTTTTTGGGGTGTGTGGGGTGTTTTGGGGGTTTTGTGTTGTTTGGTGGGGGGGGGGGGGTTGTGGTGGTGTGTTTGGGTTTTGGGGGTGTGGGGGGGGTGGGGGGGGGGGTTGGGGTGGGGTTTTTGTTGGTGTGTTGTGGGGTGTGTTTTGGGGGGGGTGTTGGGTTTTTTTTTGGGTTTTTGTTTATTTTTTTAGTGTTGGTGGTTTTGGGGTGGGGATGGGGGGGGGTTAGTGGTTTTTGTATTTGGGGGTGTTGTTTTTTTTATGGTTTTTATTTTGTGTGTGTTTATGGGGTGGTTGGGGTGGGGGTGTGTTGTTGGTGGGGTGGTTTTTGGGGGTGGGGTGTGTTGTTGTTTGTGGGGTTGTGAGTGTAGTTTGTGTTGTTGGTGGGTGTGGGGGGTATTGTGGGGTGGGGGGGGTTTGGGGTGGGGGTTTTGGTTTTTGGGGGGTGGGTGTGGTTTTTGGGTTTTTTGTGGGTGGTTTTGGTAATTATTTTTTTGGGATGTTTTTTTGGGGGTGGGGAAGGTTTGTTTTTTGAGGGTGGTGGGGTGTGGTGGTTGTGGGTGGTGGGGGGTTTGTGTTTATGTTGGGGGGGGGGGGTGGTTGGTTTTTGGGGTGGTGGGTTTTGTGGGGGGTATTTGTGTGTTTTTTATTATTGGTGGGGGTGGTTGGGGGTGTTTGGGGGGGGGGGGGTGTGGGGTGGGGTTTTGTGTTGGGGGGGGGGGTTTGGTGTGGGGTTTGTGTTTGTTGTGTGTTGTTTTTATTGGTGTGTGGGGTTGTGATTGTGGTTGGGGGTGGGGGGTTTTTTTTTTTGGGGGTTTTTTTGTGGTGGGGGGTTTGGTTGGGGGGGGTGTGTGTTTGTGTTGTTTTTTGGGATTTTGTTGGGTGGTTGTGGTGGGTTTGGGGGTTGGGGGGTTGTTTGTTTTTGTGTGGGTGGTTTTTTTGGGGTTGGGGGGGGGTGGGGGTTGTTTGGGGTTTTTGGGGTTTGTGGGTGTGGTTTTATGATGTTGGGTAGGGGGTGTTTTGGGGGGGGGTGTGTGTGGGGGTGGTGGTGTTTTTTGTTGAGGTGTTTGTTGTGTGGTTGTGGGGTTATTGTGGGGGGGGGGTTTGTGGGGTTGTGGTGGGGTGTTTTTGGGGTGAGGGTTTTGGGGTGATAGGGGGGTGGAGGTTTGGTGGGTTATGTGTTTTTGGTGATTGGTGTTTGGTGGGGGGGGTTGGTGGGGTTTTGGGGGGTGTTGTTTTTATATTTTTTTAGTTTTTGTGGTTTATGTTGGTTTGGGTTTTTTGGGGGTGGGGGTTGTGTTTTTTGGTTTTTTGTGGGGTTGTTGTTTTGGTGGGGTGTGGGGGGGTGTTTGGTTGTTGTGATTGGGGGTGTTGTTTGTGTTGTTTGGTGGTGTGTTGTGGGGGTGTGTTGGATTGTGGTGTTGTATGGTGTTTGGTTGAGTTAGGTTGGGGTGGGGGGTGGGGGTGTTGGTGTTTGGGGGGTGTGGTGTTTGGTTGGGGTGGTGTTGGTTTTTTTTATTGGGTGGTGTTTTTGGGTTTTGTTGTGTGGGGGTGGTTGGTTTGGTGTTGTTGTAATGGGGTTATTTTGGTGGGGTTTGTTTTGGTGGTGTTTTGGTTGGTATTTGTTTGTGGTGTTTTTGTTTGTGTGGGGGGGTTGTGGGTTGTTGGTTTTTGGGGGGTTTATTTGTGTTTGGGTGGTTTGGGGTGTGGTGGTTTGGGTGGGGGGTGGTTTTGGGGGGGGGGGGTGTTGTTTTGTGGTGTGGGTTGTTGGGGTTTGTGGTTGGGTTTTGTTGTTTTTTTGGGGGGGGGGGTTTGGTGTGGGTTGGTGTTTTGTTGTGTGTGGGGTTGTTTGTGGTGGTGTGTGTTTGTTGTTTTTTGGGTTTTGGGGTGGGGGGTTTTGTGTGGGGGGTTGTGGTGTTTGTTTGGTGTGTTGGGGTTTGTGGTGTTTGTGGGGGTTTTGAGGTTTTTTGGTGGGGGGGTGGATTGGTTTTGTGTATTTTTTGTGGGTGGTTGTTTTTTGTGGTGTTTGTTTTTTTTGGTGGGGGTTTGTGGTGTGTGGGTTGTGGGTGGGGGGTGTGGGGTGGTGGGGGTGTTTTTTTTGGTTTTTGTTGTTGTGGGTGTGGGGTTGTGGTGTTGGGGTGGTTTTTTTGGGGGGTGGGGGTTTGGTATGTGTGTGGGTGGTGGTGTTGTTGGGGGTTTTTGGGGTGGGTTTTTGGTTTTTGTGTTGTGGGGGGGTGGGGGTTTTGGGGGGGTTGTTGTTGGGGTTTTTTGGGGGGTTTGTGGGGGTGTTGGGGTTTGGGGGGGGGTTTTGGGTTTTGTGATTGGGGGGGTTTGGTGGGATGTTTTTTTTGTGGTTTGGTGGGTTATTTTTTTTGTTATGTGGGGTTGGTGGGTTTTTTGGTTTGGGGGGGGGTGGGGGGGTGTTTTTTGGGTGTATTTGTGGTTGTGTTGTGTTAGGGTTTTGGGTGGTGTGGTGTGGGGGTTGGTGTGTGTTGGGGGGGTGTGTTGTGGTATGTTTGGGTTTGTGTTGTTGTGTGATGTTTTTTTTTTAATTTGGTGGGTTGGGTTTTTTTGTGGGGGTTTGGGGTGGGTGGGGGAGGGTGTTGGGGGGGTTTGTTTTGGGGTTGTGGGGGGGGGGGTGTGTTGGGTGTATTGTGGTGTGTGGTGTTTGTGGTGTTGGGGGTGTTTTGTGGTTTTTTGGTGGGTTTTTTTTGTGGGGGGTGGGTTATTTGGGGTGGGTGTTGTTTGTGTGTGGGGTGGGGGGTGGGGGGGTGGTGGGGTGGTGTTGGTTGGGTTTGGGTTTTTTATTTGGTGGGTGGGGGGGGGGGGTTTTGGGGTGGTTTGTGGTGAGGTTTTTGGGTGTGTGGGTGGTGGTTGTGTGGGGGGTTTGGTTGTGAGTGGGGGGTTTTTTGTTGGGGTTTTGGTGGGGTGTTGTGGGGGTGGGGGTGTGGTTTTTAGTTTGGGGGGGGTTGGGTGTGGGGGTGTATTGGGGTGGGGTGGGTTGGTGTGTGTAGTGGTGTTTTGGGTTGTGTTTGGTGGGGGGGGTGGTGGGGGTTGTGTTGTGGTGTTGTGGGGGGGTTGGTTGGGGTTAATTTTTGGTGGGAGGTTTTGTATTTTATTTGGGTGGGGGGGTATGTGTGGGTTTGTGTTTTGTGTTTTGGGGGTTTTGTGGTTTGTTGTGTGTTGGTGGGGGGTGTTTTGGTTGGGGGGTTTTTGGGGTGGTGTTTTGTTTGGTGTGGTTGGTGGGGGGGGGGTGGGGTGGGGGTGTTGGGGTGTTTTTGGTGTTGTGTGGGTTGGTGTGTTTTTGGGGGTGTGGTGGTTGGGTTGGGTGGGGGTTGGTTGTTGTGTTGTTTTTTAGGGTGGGGTTGTTTTTTTGAAGGTGTGGTGGGGGTTTGGTGGGGGGTGTGGTGTGTGATGTGGTGGGTTTTGTTTGGGGGGGGGTTTGGTGTTTTTTTTGTGTTTTGGTGGGGGTTTTGGTTGTTGTGTGTTTTTGGGTGGGTGTGGGGGGTGTGTTGGGGGGTATTTTGTGGGTTTGGGGGAGGGGGGGGGTGGGGGGGGTTGGGTGGTTGATTTTGGTTGGTAGATTGTTGGGTAGGTTGGTTTTATGTGGGGTGGTTGGTTTGTTGGGTATGGGTGGGGTGGGTGGGTGGGTTTTGTTGATATTGTTTGGGTGTTGGGGGTATTGGGTGATGGTGGTGTGGGGTGGTGTAGGTGGGGTGTGTGGGGGATTTTTTGGGGGTGTTATATTTTTGAGGTGGGGGTGGGGGGGTTTTTTGTGGTTTGGTGGGATGGGTTTGTGGGGGGGTTGGTTGTGGGGTTGGGGGTGTGGGGGTGTTTTTATTGGGGTTTGTTGGTGGTGGGGGGTGTGGGGTGATGGTGTATTGGGTTGTGGTTTATTTGGGTTGTTGTTTTTGGGGGGGGGGGGTTATGGGGGTGTTGGGTTTGTGGATGGGTTGTTTTGATTTGGTGGTGTTTGGGGGGATGGGAGGTGGTGGGTTGGGGGTTTGTTGTGTTTGTGTTTGGGGTGGTATGTGGTTTTTGTAGGGGGTTTTGGGGGGTGTTGGGGGGTTGAGTGTTTGGTTGTTTGGGGGGGGGGGGGGGGTTTTTTGGTGGTGTTGGGGTTGGTGGGTGGTTGGGGTGGGTTGTGTGGGTGTTTGTGGGGTGTTTTGTGTTTTGGTGGGGGGGTGTTGTTGGTTTTTGTGTGGTTTTGGTGTTGGGGGGTGTTTGTGGTGGGTGGGGTGTTGGTAGGGGGTGTTGGGTGTGGGGTGTGGGTGGGAGGGGGGGGTTTTGGGTTTTTTGGTTTTGGGGGGTGTTTTTGGGGGTTTGTGGGGTTGTGGGGGGGGGGTTGGGGGGGGGGGGGGGTGTGGGGTGGGGTTTGGGGGGTGTGGGGGGTGGGTGGGGGGGGGGTTGTGTTGGGTTATTTGGGTGTGTTTTTTGGTGTTAGGTTTTTTGTGGGGGTGGGGGTTTTATGTGTGTTGTTGGTGTGGTGTGTTGTGGGGAGGTGTTTAGTTTGGTGAGGGGGGGGGGGGGGGGTTGTGTGTGGGTATTTTTTGTTTGTTTTTGGGATGGTTTGTTGGGGGTGTGGTGGGGGGGGGGTTGTGTGGGGGGGGTTGGGTGTTGGATTTTGGAGTTTGTTGGGGTTTTGGGGTTTGTGGGTGGTTGTGTGGTGGGGTGTTTTTTGGGTTTTTGGGGTGGGTGTGGTGGGTTGGGGTGTTGGGATAGTTTTTGGGGTGTGTGTTATTTGGGTGGGGGGGTGGTGGGTTGGATTTTTGGGGGGGGGGGGGGGTGTGGTGTGTGGGGGGGTGATATTTGTGTGTGTGTTGTTTTTTTGGGGTGGTTGGGGTGGTTGGTGTGGTTTGTTTTTTTGGGGGTTGGGGGTGTGTTGGTGTTGGGTGTGGGGGGTGTGGGTGGTGGGATTTAGATTGGGGGTGGTTTGGTGGTTGTGTTTTGGGGATATTTTGGTTAGGGGGTTTTGGGATATTTGTTTAGGTGTTTGGTGTGTTGGGTGTTGTGTGGGTGTTGGTTTATAGGTTTTTTATGATATATGGTTGTGTTTGTGTGGTTGGGTGGGGGGGGTTTTTGGGTGGTGTGTTGGTGGGTTGTGGGGTGTTGTTTATAGTTTTTTATGATATATGTTAGTTGATATGTGGGGGGTGGGTTGGTGGGGGTGGATGGTGGGGTTTGGGGGGGTGGGGTGATTGTGATTATGTTGTTGGGGGGTGGGTGAGGTTTTTGTGGGTGTTGTGTATGGGGTGGAGGGGTGAGTGAGTGTAGGGGATTGTGGGGGGGATTTTGTGGGTAGGTGGAGGTTGAGGGGGGGAGATGGGGTGTGTTTTTTGGGGGGGTTTTTTTGGGGGGGGGGATATGGTATAGGAGAATTTTTTTGATGTTTTTTTGGGGGGGGGTGGGAGTTGTGATGGTGGGTTATTTTAGTGTTTTAATGGTGAATGGGGGTGTGTGAGTTGTTTTTTGAGGAGAGGGGGGTTGGGGTGTTTTAATTGGGTTTTTTTGGGTTGTGAGGTTTAGTTTTTGGGTGGGTTTTGAATTTGGATTTATGTTTTTTTGTGGGGGGTATGGTGAGATGGGGGTGTGGGGGGGGGGTGGTGATGTGTTTTGTGTTGGGGGGTTGATGGGTTGGGTTTTGATGGGTTTTGGTGTTTTTTGTATGTTTTTAGGGGTGTGTGGGTATATAGGTTTTTTGGGGGGTGGGGTGGTATTTTTTTTTTGGGTATTGGGTAGTTTTTGATGGGTGAGGAGTGGGGGGGGGGGGGGTATGTTTGTTATTATTTTGTGGTATTTTTTTTGAGGGGGGTTTTTTTGGAGGGGGAATTGAGGTATTATGTTTTTTGGGGGTGGTTTGTTTTTTTGTTGGGTGTGGGGGTTTGGTGGGTTGGGGGGGGTGGGTGTTTTTGTGGGGGATAAGGGTGGTGGGGTATTGGGGGGGGATTGATTGTGGGGGGGTTGGTTTGGGAGGGTTTTGGGTGTGTTATGGGGGGTATTTGTTTAGGGGGGTGGGGAGGTTGTGGTGTTGGTATGATATTTAGATGGGAGGGGGGTATTTAATTGTGGAGGGGGGTGGGGGTATTTGTGTTTTGATAGGTGGGTGGGTTGAGGGTGGGGGTATTTGTGATATTTTATGTTTGGATTTTAATGTTAAAATGGGGGTTTGGGTTTATGGGGGTTTTGTTTTTAGTTGTTTTATTTTGGTGGGGGGGTTTGATATGGGGGGGGGGTTGTGGTTGGGTGTGGGTTTGTTGTTTTTTTTTGTTTGATTTTTTGTGGTTTTTGTTGGTTATTGGTTTTTTAGTGGGTGGGTGGGGTGGGTGGAAAGTTTATGGGTTTTGGATGTGTTTTTTTTGGGGGAGGGGTTAGGGTAGTTGGGGGGGAATATGAGGGTAGGTTGAGTGTTATTTGTGAGGGGGTTTTTGTTGATGAGTGTTGATTGAGATAGGTATGTGGGGTTATATAATATATAGGGGATTGAGGGAATAAGATTAGATGAGTAATAGATTATAAGGATATAATAAAGAGTAGATTAATAAGAGTGGAGAGAAATGAAGGTATGGGGATAAGTTGTGGTATTTAATATGGATATGAGTATTAGATGGTGGGAGTTAGAGAAGATATTTGTGAAGAATTGTGGGGGGTAAAATTTTGTGGGGAAAGTATTTTTAAAATATTATTGAGTATTTGAGGAATGGGGAAATTTTTGATGGAGGGGGAAATTGAGATAGATTTTTTGAGGGGGGAGGGAGAGTTATGGGTATTTTTGGGGGGAGTTATAGGGGGGGGGTGTGGGGAGAGAAAAAATTGAGTAATTTTTTGAAAAAATAGGGAAAATTTTTTAGTGAAAGGGGAGTTTTTTTGGGAAGGGGGGGAAATAGATTTGAGGGGAAATTAGGGGGGAAAATGTAGAAAGGTTAGTGTGTTTGGGGGAGGGTGTTGAAGGGGTAAAGATAGTGGGAAATTTTTATAAGTAATGGGAATTTTTGGTGTGGGGATAATGTGAAGTATGTTGTTTTATAATTTTAGGATGTTTTTTGAGTTGTTGGAAAGGTATTTTTAGGAGGTGGGGAGTGTGTATAGGTAGTAGAGTATAAAGGGGTGTAAAGAGGGTTTTTTGGGGGGGATAAATAGGAAGTAGGGAGTTTTGAGTTATATAATAATTAATGGAAAGGAAGGTGT
>JAIUWH010000003.1:27500-30000 GCA_022058765.1 Clavispora paralusitaniae
GACCGAGGCTGCTGTTTGCCTCTGCCGACCGGCGGGGACCGTCGTCCGTCGCCTGTGTCTGCATTGGCCATGACAACCGCCAAGTGTTTCCGCAAATGTCCCCCGTCAGATACACCTCGAAGCGACAGACGTCTTGATTCGTTGCTCCCTACCCTGAAGTCGGTCTTGTGCACTCATCGTATGTAGCCACACATCGCTACCACCCGCTGGAATGCCTCAACTTAACCTCACACGCTGCTCACTCAATCTTGCAGTAGCCACCTCAACTCATCGTACGCTACCACTCAATCTCACTTACAGCCCGCTCAGTCTTGCCTCAACACACCAGCACACTGCTCCACAAGTCTTGTGCCACCTCAACTCATCGTACGCACTCAACTCGCTTCACAGCCACCCTCTGCACTCAACCGACCTCTAGGTGTTCGGCTCCCCATCGCTGACATGGTCACTATCTAAATATATACTGAACCAGCGTTCATTCACATCGACAACTCGATTGATTGTCTGTAAGCTCTCGCTCACATATATAACCTCCAAGGTCATTTTGTACCCCAAAATATTTTTCCCCTACAAAATCCCCGACAACAATCTACAAATCTTCCATTTTCCCTATAAAATTCATTCTTTTTCCCAGATCGCACTCTGGAAAAAATCTTTTTTCTGTTCGTCGCTAACATTTTTGTGGACAAGAAATTTTTTGGGGCGTAACAGGGCGGTTTTTTTGTACGACTATTTTCGTCTCCCGCCCTAGATTCTATGTCCAAAAAATCGCCCCCACTTTCCCCCCAAACTCATAAACTATCCCGTTTTCTAAAAAAATTTTCCTTTTTTTCCCACTCAAAAATCTTTTTTCCCAACTTTTTTCCCCCGATGAGCTCCCTTAACTATGAGGAGGTAAAGGTTTTTCGAGGATGTACTGGCCTTTTTGACCCTCACTATTTCCCAGAAAATCACCTACCATTTCCAAAAAATTATATTTTCACCAGTATCCTGACATAATGAAAAACACCAAAACTGCGATAAAAAATCGAATAATGCCCGTACACAAGGGAAACTTCCTGGAGGGGGTTTTCTATATTGTTTCGACCGTTTGGACTACTCTACACCCTTGTATCTTTTACCGTTCTCGAGATAAATTTTTTTCACCCACTTCCCGTCGACTTTTCTAAAATCTAACACCACCAGCCGATGCGCCGGCCTTGGTTTAGTAGTCTACGATAAAAACATATTAAAAATCGGCCCTCTAATGCTGTTTTATCGCCACTTTTTGTTCAAAAATCCTCCGATTTTTTGGAGTTGGCGCGGAAAATCAAAAATCTTTTTTCCTGAAATCTTTTTTCTGTTCGCGAAGTAGTAGGAGGAGTGTGCACGCCCGAAAAAATCTTTTTTTCCGCGAACTTTTTCTGCGCAATATAAAGGATGCGAAAAAAGATTTTTAAGAATTTGCGCACCACGTCATAACTCCGTATTGGCACACCACAAAATTATGAAAACGTCATAGATTACGTAGATAACTCCGCTCTATCCAATGGTACTAACCTTATCTCCATATCTTTTCTGGATCGGGAGATAACTCCGTCGGGGATTATCTAAATGGGGAGTTGTCGTGTGGGGGTGATATTATGATCAAAATGGAGAGAAAAAGTGCCTCTACAGGATGAACCTAATTAGGGCGCCATCCGAGATTTACAAAATAAAAGTGATCGGGATTAGGGAGGAAAACACCTTCTGTGATTAGGGATCTGTGTGACTGTTTTTTAGGGCGAGTGTTGGGTACATTATAAAAATAATATCCGGCAATACCTTTATATCCATCGTGAAAATTTTTCACATACCTCATCGCCAGGGTGAAAATTTTTCATGATGGACTCTCTATGATTAGGGCTCTGTGTGACTGTTTTTTAGGGCGAGTGTTGGGTACATTATAAATATCATCTGGCAATACCTTTATATCAAGGGTCCCCCCTTATATCCAAGGGTCCCCCCCTTATATCCTCGTGAAAAATTTTCATAAAAGTTTTTACCTCATCTCATCGTGAAAAAATTTTCACAACCTTAATACTTTCCAACATTAGGGCTGTGACTGCTTTGATAGGGCTGCTGACTTTGTCTGGGCTGACTTCAAAAATTTCATAAATTATCCGGGGGGGCCCCCTTATATGTGAAATTTTGCGGGATTAAAATTTTTTTGCGGCATTTAATTTGAGGGATTTTTAAATCCCTCATGCATGCACATGCATGCACATGCAAGGTTTGTTTACATTCACGCTACCGCGTCGCAGGGGGTGTTTACATTCCCTGTGCAGTACCCCAATCCATCCGAAACCTATATAATCTGGCCCCCGCCGTCCCGCTCCGTGCGCGCACACGCCGCGCAGCCAGAAGCCGAATCATGGATGTGGTCGCAAACTGCGGCGCCGGCGGCAGCATATCACGCGGCCGCAAAAGAGACTTTCGGTTGCGGCCATATCAAGTGGAAAATACTGTTTCCCGTCCGATC
>JAIUWH010000003.1:55000-56701 GCA_022058765.1 Clavispora paralusitaniae
GGCCTTTTTGACCCTCACTATTTCCCAGAAAATCACCTACCATTTCCAAAAAATTATATTTTCACCAGTATCCTGACATAATGAAAAAACACCAAAACTGCGATAAAAAATCGAATAATGCCCGTACACAAGGGAAACTTCCTGGAGGGGGTTTTCTATATGGTTTCGACCGTTTGGACTACTCTACACCCTTGTATCTTTTACCGTTCTCGAGATAAATTTTTTTCACCCACTTCCCGTCGACTTTTCTAAAATCTAACACCACCCAGCCGATGCGCCGGCCTTGGTTTAGTAGTCTACGATAAAAACATATTAAAAATCGGCCCTCTAATGCTGTTTTATCGCCACTTTTTGTTCAAAAAATCCTCCGATTTTTTGGAGTTGGCGCGGAAAAATCAAAAATCTTTTTTCCTGAAATCTTTTTTCTGTTCGCGAAGTAGTAGGAGGAGTGTGCACGCCCGAAAAAATCTTTTTTCCGCGAACTTTTTCTGGCGCAATATAAAGGATGCGAAAAAAGATTTTTAAGAATTTGCGCACCACGTCATAACTCCGTATTGGCACACCACAAAGATTATGAAAACGTCATAGATTACGTAGATAAACTCCGCTCTATCCAATGGTACTAACCTTATCTCCATATCTTTTCTGGATCGGGAGATAACTCCGTCGGGGATTATCTAAATGGGGAGTTGTCGTGTGGGGGTGATATTATGATCAAAATGGAGAGAAAAAAGTTGCCTCTACAGGATGAACCTAATTAGGGCGCCATCCGAGATTTACAAAATAAAAGTGATCGGGATTAGGGAGGAAAACACCTTCTGTGATTAGGGATCTGTGTGACTGTTTTTTAGGGCGAGTGTTGGGTACTGATGTTCTTTAGGGTACTGATGTTCTTTAGGGAGGTACTGATGTTCTTTAGGGAGGTACTGATGTTCTTTAGGGAGGTACTGATGTTCTTTAGGGAGGTACTGATGTTCTTTAGGGAGGTACTGATGTTCTTTAGGGAGGTACTGATGTTCTTTAGGGAGGTACTGATGTTCTTTAGGGAGGTACTGATGTTCTTTAGGGAGGTACTGATGTTCTTTAGGGAGGTACTGATGTTCTTTAGGGAGGTACTGATGTTCTTTAGGGAGGTACTGATGTTCTTTAGGGAGGTACTGATGTTCTTTAGGGAGGTACTGATGTTCTTTAGGGAGGTACTGATGTTCTTTAGGGAGGTACTGATGTTCTTTAGGGAGGTACTGATGTTCTTTAGGGAGGTACTGATGTTTCTTTAGGGAGGTACTGATGTTCTTTAGGGAGGTACTGATGTTCTTTAGGGAGGTACTGATGTTCTTTAGGGAGGTACTGATGTTCTTTAGGGAGGGTACTGATGTTCTTTAGGGAGGTACTGATGTTCTTTAGGGAGGTACTGATGTTCTTTAGGGAGGTACTGATGTTCTTTAGGGAGGTACTGATGTTCTTTAGGGAGGTACTGATGTTCTTTAGGGAGGTACTGATGTTCTTTAGGGAGGTACTGAATGTTCTTTAGGGAGGTACTGATGTTCTTTAGGGAGGTACTGATGTTCTTTAGGGAGGTACTGATGTTCTTTAGGGAGGTACTGATGTTCTTTAGGGAGGTACTGATGTTCTTTAGGGAGGTACTGATGTTCTTTAGGGAGGTACTGATGTTCTTTTAGGGAGGTACTGTCTCGCGTGTGT
>JAIUWH010000004.1:0-2500 GCA_022058765.1 Clavispora paralusitaniae
AATCACGCGAAGACAGTACCTCCCTAATGAACATCAGTACCTCCCTAAAGTACATCAGTACCTCCCTAAAGAACATCAGTACCTCCCTAAAGAACATCAGTACCTCCCTAAAGAACATCAGAGAACATCATTACCTCCCTAAAGAACATCAGTACCTCCCTAAAGAACATCAGTACCTCCCTAAAGAACATCTGTACCTCCCTAAAGAACATCAGTACCTCCCTAAAGAACATCAGTACCTCCCTAAAGAACATCAGTACCTCCCTAAAGAACATCAGTACCTCCCTAAAGAACATCAGTACCTCCCTAAAGAACATCAGTACCTCCCTAAAGAACATCAGTACCTCCCTAAAGAACTTCAGTACCTCCCTAAAGAACATCAGTACCCCTAAAGAACATCAGTACCTCCCTAAAGAACATCAGTACCTCCCTAAAGAACATCAGTACCTCCCTAAAGAACATCAGTACCTCCCTAAAGAACATCAGTACCTCCCTAAAGAACATCAGTACCTCCCTAAAGAACATCAGTACCTCCCTAAAGAACATCAGTACCTCCCTAAAGAACATCAGTACCACCCTTAAAGAACATCAGTACCTCCCTAAAGAACATCAGTACCTCCCTAAAGAACATCAGTACCTCCCTAAAGAACATCAGTACCTCCCTAAAGAACATCAGTACCTCCCTAAAGAACATCAGTACCTCCCTAAAGAACATCAGTACCTCCCTAAAGAACATCAGTACCTCCCTAAAGAACATCAGTACCTCCCTAAAGAACATCAGTACCTCCCTAAAAGAACATCAGTACCTCCCTAAAGAACATAAAGGTATTGCCGGATATTATTTTTATAATGTACCCAACACTCGCCCTAAAAAACAGTCACACAGATCCCTAATCACAGAAGGTGTTTTCCTCCCTAATCCCGATCACTTTTATTTTGTAAATCTCGGATGGCGCCCTAATTAGGTTCATCCTGTAGAGGCACTTTTTCTCTCCATTTTGATCATAATATCACCCCCACACGACAACTCCCCATTTAGATAATCCCCGACGGAGTTATCTCCCGATCCAGAAAAGATATGGAGATAAGGTTAGTACCATTGGATAGAGCGGAGTTATCTACGTAATCTATGACGTTTTCATAATTTTGTGGTGTGCCAATACGGAGTTATGACGTGGTGCGCAAATTCTTAAAAATCTTTTTTCGCATCCTTTATATTGCGCAGAAAAAAGTTCGCGGAAAAAAAGATTTTTTCGGGCGTGCACACTCCTCCTACTACTTCGCGAACAGAAAAAAGATTTCAGGAAAAAAGATTTTTGATTTTCCGCGCCAACTCCAAAAAATCGGAGGATTTTTGAACAAAAAGTGGCGATAAAACAGCATTAGAGGGCCGATTTTTAATATGTTTTTATCGTAGACTACTAAACCAAGGCCGGCGCATCGGCTGGTGGTGTTAGATTTTAGAAAAGTCGACGGGAAGTGGGTGAAAAAAATTTATCTCGAGAACGGTAAAAGATACAAGGGTGTAGAGTAGTCCAAACGGTCGAAACCATATAGAAAACCCCCTCCAGGAAGTTTCCCTTGTGTACGGGCATTATTCGATTTTTTATCGCAGTTTTGGTGTTTTTCATTATGTCAGGATACTGGTGAAAATATAATTTTTTGGAAATGGTAGGTGATTTTCTGGGAAATAGTGAGGGTCAAAAAGGCCAGTACATCCTCGAAAAACCTTTACCTCCTCATAGTTAAGGGAGCTCATCGGGGGAAAAAAGTTGGGAAAAAAGATTTTTGAGTGGGAAAAAAAGGAAAATTTTTTTAGAAAACGGGATAGTTTATGAGTTTGGGGGGAAAGTGGGGGCGATTTTTTGGACATAGAATCTAGGGCGGGAGACGAAAATAGTCGTACAAAAAAACCGCCCTGTTACGCCCCAAAAAATTTCTTGTCCACAAAAATGTTAGCGACGAACAGAAAAAAGATTTTTTCCAGAGTGCGATCTGGGAAAAAGAATGAATTTTATAGGGAAAATGGAAGATTTGTAGATTGTTGTCGGGGATTTTGTAGGGGAAAAATATTTTGGGGTACAAAATGACCTTGGAGGATATATATGTGAGCGAGAGCTTACAGACAATCAATCGAGTTGTCGATGTGAATGAACGCTGGTTCAGTATATATTTAGATAGTGACCATGTCAGCGATGGGAGCCGAACACCTAGAGGTCGGTTGAGTGCAGAGGGTGGCTGTGAAGCGAGTTGAGTGCGTACGATGAGTTGAGGTGGCACAAGACTTGTGGAGCAGTGTGCTGGTGTGTTGAGGCAAGACTGAGCGGGCTGTAAGTGAGATTGAGTGGTAGCGTACGATGAGTTGAGGTGGCTACTGCAAGATTGAGTGAGCAGCGTGTGAGGTTAAGTTGAGGCATTCCAGCGGGTGGTAGCGATGTGTGGCTACATACGATGAGTGCACAAGACCGACTTCAGGGTAGGGAGCAACGAATCAAGACGT